>JAJHZJ010000957.1:127500-680788 GCA_023548195.1 Bettongia penicillata ogilbyi
TCTATCCATCTCATCCTCTGCCAACCCCTTTTCCTTTTGCCTTTAATCTTTCCCAACATCAAGGCGTTTTCCAATGATGTCTGTCTTTTCATTATGTGCCCAAAGTATTTAAGCTTTAGCTTCACCTTCCAGTGAATAGCCTGAATCAATTTCTTTAATCATTGACTGATTTGATCTCCTTGCTGTCCAAGGGACTCTTAAAAGTCCTCCAGAACCACAATTCAAAAGCATCAGTTTTCCTTACAGTCCAATTCTCACAGATTATTTGAGGAATAATTTAAAAATATCTGAAAATTATTGGTCTCATTGAGGAGTAACGTAAAAGTTGTTAGGGGTCAGGGTGCATTGAGTTCCTGCCGCAAAAGGTCCTATGTCCTTTGGCACAAGCCTGCCAAAGAGAGGACAGAAAAAGAGGTTGTCAAGGACACAGACGTCATTGATTCTATGACATAGAGGTCATCACTGCCTAGCTCTTTGATGCATCTTCAGAAATTTTCATTCTGGTCCCTTTTGTGCTGATCTCCCAAGGGACACAGACCACACTGGAAAACACAAATATATCTCAGGTAAAAAGACTCATTAATATGGCTCTACTCAGTCATACAGAGGCAATACAGGACTCTCATTCTGGCTCTCCAGCTCTCCCTCTTCATGGCATAATCGGCATTATGATACGAAGAATAGTCTTGGAATGCCAGCCAACTCAACAACCTATGCTGACCCTGATTAACCAAGCTAACTACAGGCAACCTCAGAGAGAAATTGAGGCCAGTGAATTTAACAGTTACTGGCAGCAGTTGCTTACCTCCTATTCCCAGATCAATTGCCCTGCCCTCCTGATTTCAGTAAAAGTATGAGGGCAAAAGGTAAAGGCATCTCCTAAGATTTCTGTGAAATTTCTTAGATAGCACCTCTGGTGAGAGGACTTACGAGCCCTCAGAGCTGCTCATCCACCTATGGTATCCACCTTTCACCCAACTCTTACCTGTGGCTCCAGGAAGCTGTAACATGTGCAGTGGCCACACCCAGTAAACCATCTTAGTAGATGGGCCAAACCAGGTAGAAGGTAACCAATAGCACTCCGACTCATCAGTGGTTAGGGGGATGTCTACTCCAAGCATGTGAAGACTTCCCCCAGTAGAATGTTTGGATGGGAACAATTTCTTGTAAGGACCATGAAGGTGAGTTAAACAGGTGTTGTGGAGTACTTAGAACTTGGTTAGACATAGAAGACACCAAGGTCATCCTCTGCATCCTAGGCCATCACCAGTCATCCTGACTTCTGTCCTGCTACTGGACTGATTGTGATGAATCTGGAAGAGGGTGAGGCTGATGACTTTGCACAATTATACCTTATTTTAATCCAGTTTATCGACACATTGCATGAAGTGACATCATTGGTCATCTTTGAAAGCAAAGGATGAAAAAACAACAAGGCCTGTGGAGATTGTGGCAGTTTTCTTTTTGTCTCCAGTTCCACACCATTTGGCATAGCATTCGGTACATTGTAGGCCCTTATTAATGCTTGAATTGATTGACTAAATGACAAGCTGAACCCAATGGGCTGGCTATAATCTGAGGGATCACTTTACACCCTATCGCACACATAAGCATGCCACCTCAGGGTAAAGAACAGCCCCCTTCACAACCCTATGTCAGTATCTTTCATCATCAACTGGGTAGCCCCATCTGGAGGCAATGGCAGTCAGAGAAGGAGCAATCCTCCAGATGAGACAAACATCCTGGTGGCTTCTGGCTGAGCCCAGAAGTGTGTTGCTCTTGGACTCACTCTTCAGTCTTTTATCATTAAGCTCAACTCTTCCTGCTTCCTTCCTCCAGCTTTGATGAGACAGAAGGAAATACAAATGAAGGAGAAGGGAGAGAGTAAAGAGAGGAGAAGGGGTGACAGTCACTAATGACTGAATTCCACTGATGGCTCTACCAGTAAAGCCAGCTCCTAGGCTTCTTATGAATGAACTTTGTGCTGGAGAAAGAGCATTGGTACCCTGGAGCAAATGATGCAATGTTTAGCAACTTGAACTCTTTAGAGGAGGATCTTGATACTTCATTCAAGATGGGGAAGTTAGGGGACAACATGGGTTATGTCACAGTGATCCAAACTATCCACTTGCTGACCTGTTGTTCCTCCAACTTGCTGTGGAAGGGAGGGGGTAGCATCTATTTCAATGGGGGCAGTATTAGGTTCCTGGAGTATCATTTTGGACAGTGAAGCCCTGTGTTCTAGGACTTACCAAGAGATCCCAGGATGAGTTCCTATCCCTGTATCCTCTCCAGTCACAGGATGACAGGAGTGCACACTCCTCAGTTTCATACACCTTTTAATCCAGTCCAAATTGTCTTCTTGCATTCCTCATTTGGGACATTCCATCTCTTACCTCTGTGCCATTATCCTGGCTGTTCCCCATTCCTGGAATGCCTTCCTTCCTCATATCTGTCTCTCAGAATCTTCTAGGCTCAGCTCAAGCACCACCATCTAAATAAGTGATTTTCCACCAGGTATTGGTACCTTCCTCTCCAAATCATCATGTTAGTTTTGCATATAACTACTTATGTCCATGTTAGGATATTGGAATATAATTAGAATATTCTAATTAGAATAGAATATAAGCTGCCTGAAGGTAGAGATTACTTTTTCTTTTTCTTTTTACTTCTCAGAATCTTGTCAAGTAGCTAGCACACAATGAGGACTTAATAAATATGTACTGATTGGACCTTGCAAAACCACCTAGTGCAGGGATTCTAATTTTCAGGACTGTAAACACTTTAGCATATTTTGACAGCTACATTTCAATTCACTGTAATTGGTTTCCTTTGTAACCCTATTAATATTCTCTTAGGCATTTAAAACTACTAGTCTGAGAAGGGTCTCTGCTCAAAGGGTCCATGACACAAAAAGCTCAGAATCCTTGACAATCTAACCACTTTATTTTACAGAGGAAAACTAAGGATCAGAGTAGTTAGGTGGTTTGCCCAATGTCACACAGATTGTAAGAATCAGAACCAGGGTTGGAACCCAGCTCTTCTTGACTCCCAGTCCCATCTTCTATCCACTATACCAAGCAGCTACCACTCCTTACTTTTCTTTTAGAAAATCTTTCCAGTAGGGTCTGGCCAGTCCAGCCCCAGTTTCACCAATTCTCCTTTTTCTAAGAAATCAAGCCTCCAAAGGTCCAGGGGACTACCCAATTCAGTCAGGGGCAATTGGACCCACTGGCTCCTGAGTTAATCAACTTCCCATGGGTGGAAAGAATACAGAGCTAATTATTAGAATGCCCACAAGAAGATAAATAACAAACAGAAATGCAATTTAGTCATTAAAACTGGAACAAATTCCCAAAATATCTGCTTGTTATCGCTTTGATGAATCAGACTCCGGAGTTCTAAAGGAACATATCAAATTATCTAATTAAAGTCTTTAAGATCGTGAAAAAAGGATTTATATTAGATAAGCCGCAGTGACAGCCAGGGCATGCAACACTTGGGTGGAAGGATGGTGGGGCAAAGGGAAGGAAGCATAAAGGATGACATCTGTAAATTAAGAATGTATGGAATTAAATGGAGCAGAGGGGGATAGAAATGAACTTGGACCTTTATTTCAGGAGGGACCCCAACCATGTTTCATTATCCTCTGTATTGGACTCTCTGCCTTCTCATGTGCCATCCTTATTCCATGTAGGTACCCTTGCTCTCCACCCCTCCTTTATGTGTTGTATTCACCAATTAAAAGGTTAGATTCCTTGAAGGCAGAGAGTGCCTTGCTTGTCTTTCTATTTATCTGTGTGTCTGTCTATCTGTCTATCATGAGAGAAATGTATTCATAAATAAAGGTGATAAAAAAACAAACTTTATCAATAAAAATTTAACAAAGAAAGGATGATGTTTCTGACCCTCCATGTGTAGAGAATATGTTGTGCATTTTCCTTCCAGGAGTGTGGAGAGCTGCACTGAGCCATCCAGCTTTTTGCCCTGACCCACCCAATCTCCTCTTTGAGTCTTTCAGTATGCATGAGACCCTAAGATAAGGGAAGGAGGACCGCAAGGGAGCTTAGAGATTCCCCACGGTCCTTTGCCATGTCACTTTAGCAATGACAGAGGAAGAAAGAGTCATTGCTGAGGAAACAGCCCGAAAGTTAGTCAGTCCATCCAGGTCTCTATCCCATGGGTCAGCATCAGCACCTTAAGCGAAGAGTCACAGATTGAGAATTTGAAGAATTCCTCTAGCTAGGGAGGCCAACTCACTTGGCATTACAAGTCCTTGGGAGCTGTCATGGGCTCTAGAATCCGAAGTGACTCTAATGAATTCACCTTTAGCCCTTTTCTAACCCACACTACCAGCTCCCCAGTCATCCTCTGCTCATACCCCCCCTTTCCCCAGGATGGGTATCTGACCCTGGAACCCTAGGCTCTGTAAGCTGACCTTTCACCTTATTTCACCCATGTCATTTTGGTCCTCTTCAAGAATGAAAGACAGTAACTAGCCAAACTAATCAAGCCCCAAACCAGGTCGCCATGTTACTTCCGATGTAATCTACGCTTTATCACTCATTCATTGGCAAGTGCTTGGGAGCAAAATGTTTAGTTGTCTGAGGTTATCAAGTCTTATGTGGTGAATATTTAGTGTGCCACTCATGTCCCTATTTTCCGGGAAGAAATGACCCCCTTCAGAAGATCCATTTTGAAGGTCTCATTTCTGTTTCCTTTTACTGTCCCTCTCAATGGCTCTGACGAGTTCATTCAGCGGCAGAGAGCTTATCAGGAACATCCAAGGCACCAGAGATATTCGAGGAAACTCTGGGTTGCTATGTAAACCAGCACAGCCTCCATAGAACAAAGATCTAAATATAGAACCCCCTTAATTCTCTATGTCAATGAGAAAAGGAAGGCACAAAGCACATAACCCAAAAAATGATTTCTGTCTGATTTTGGAGTCATTGTGGACTTAGATTTGAATGTTCCTGATATGCAAATAAGAGACACTTCTCTGAAATTTAACGAAGCTACCCTCTGAAGATTCAGGAAAGGGAACATGGGAAATTGTTCAGTTTTTCCTCTCTACTTTACAAGAACTCATCCTTCTACCATTGTGAAGACCAATCATTTCATATGATGAATAGAAAACACCAGCCTAAGATGAGCACCTTTAAAGTGAGGTAGCAATGCATAGTGGATGTAGAAGACAGAAAGAAGAGTTCAAATCCTAGCTCTGACATATACTAGTGGTGCAACCCTCATCAATCACTTAATTTCTCTGAGCCTCAGTTTTCTTATCTGTAAAAGGAGTTGGGCTAAATGACCTCCAAGGTTCCTTCTTTCCATAAATCTATGATCTGGAGAATTCAGCATAGCAATGGTTCACTGTTTCTCTGAGTGGAGGGTGCAATGATTAAATATCTTGATTTTGAAATTTTTCATATAAACCAAAATATTCAAAGAAGTCCTTTGTGCAGCAGTCAAGAAATAGAACAGTGCCGATATGGAGGGAGGGGGCAACCAACCAAATTTTAATATGTGAATGTAATAGAATTGTACTGTGCTTTGAAAGATAATGAATATAGAGAAGACCTGTAGGAAGTGATGAAAAGTAAAATAAGTAGAACCAGAAAAACAATAGATACAACGATTATAACACTGTATATAAAACCAACCACAAAAAGAACATTATGTGGTTATAATGGTCAATGCAATTATAATGACCAAGCTTGGTCCTGAAGAAGAATTGAGAAAATGTACTTCATTCCCTGAGTTGTAGAGGTGGAGAACTAGGAGTGTGGAATATTCCTGATACTGCCAGCCACAAAAAGGATGTTATGATGGGATTGTGAAAGACAAAGATTGTGAAAGTAAAGGTCACATAAAAAACAAAAGGCATCAATAAATATAAAATGATTTTTTTCAAATTCTTTGAGGAGGTAGCAAAATATAACGGATGGAGAGTTGACCTCAAAGTCAGGATGATCCAGATTAAAGTCCCACATCTGACATATAAAAGCTATGTGATCCTGAGTAAATAAATCATTTAACCTGTCAAGGCTCCAGCAACTCTCTGAGACTATAAGCTGCCCTGATAGGGGGAGTTTCCTTACTGTGGGTGGTCTGTACCAATGAAATCATAGATTCAGTCCCTACCCTATCTTCTCTTTGCTGTGGTAGAGGCAGAATGGTATCAGGAATAGGATATTGGGCTGGACATCAGAAAGATGTGGGTTCAGACCTTTCCTCTGATACTATGCATGTAATCTTGGACAAGTCAATTTTCATCAATGTACCCTAAGCAACTCACCAGAACCATAGAAAAATTTTAAACATCATTGGAAGAGCCTGGTCTCTCCCCCTGTCATGATAAGACGTCAAAGATCTTCCCATTTTCTTTCAGGGCATAAGATAATGAAGGTATTGAGAAAATCAAATACACTGCTTAGTTATGTCCACAATTAAGTTAAAAATCACCTCAAATAATCTGTTACTCAGTTCTCACTCTCTGATGCTTCCTGGTGATATGAAGATGACGCTGGGTTCTCAGAAGCAAGGCTAGTAGAACATGGGGTCTGGAGGCTCTCATCAAACTGGAAAAACTTAACCTGCACTTGGAGGAAAATGTTGTACTTACATTGTAACACAGTCTAGTCAAGGATGGATAACCTTATCATCACCAGCTCATCAGCCCCAATAGATCATAAAAATTCTCCCAAGGTGCAAAAGGGTTGCAATCTTGCTCTGCAGGAAGTACTCAGACCTCATTCCTACCACTTAGAATCTGGCTTCCTTCAAGACTCAGCTTAAAAGCAACTTTTTGGGGTCCCTTTCCTGATTCTGTAGAAGGCTAGAGGCTTCCCCTCAAAATGTACTTTCGATCTAATCCATATATTTTTAGCACATGGAGGGATTCAGTTCTGTAGATGTTGAGTCTTCCATCAGAATGTAAACTCCTTGAAGACAGGGATAATGATTTTTGTCTTTCTTTATGTCTCCAGTACTTAGAATGGTGCTTGGCACATAGTAAGAACTTAATAAACATTTATTGATTGATTGATTTGTGGAGGGAGTTTGCTCACTGGGAGCTCCCACAATCAATCCAGTATGTTTTCTAGCAGTAACATTGGAGGCACCAAATCAATTCATGTTGATTGAATAATTATGTCAGGCACTGTGCTAGGTGCAGGGAAGAAAACCGAGATAGCTCCTCTTCTCAAGGAGTTCATATGTACTAGGCAGAGCAAAACACATGTCCTTATAGATAAGACATGGCAATGTGAGGAGAGAGAAAGGACCAGACTCTCCTGTGAAAGGTGAAATAAGGGAGGGCTCTTCAGGAGAGATGGTGCCTGAATGAAGCATGGAATGTTGAAAGATTCTGAGAGGAAGTAAGTTAGGGAGAGAGTGAAACAGATCCACCCCATTGGAGAAAGGTGCAGGGGAAATGTGCTAAAACTGAAATACCTGCCCCCAGTGGCAGCAATATATGCACCAAACGGCAGGCCTGTGCCTGCAGGCAGTGCTTAATAGAGAAAATCTATTTGGTGTTTACAGGAGATGCCTAATAGACACTCTGCCCCTGCATTTGTTCACTGTCACCGTATGGACCACAGTCATGTTATTTACTAATGAGTGTACAATAGGCTGGTGATGCTACAGGCTTCTAACAATTCTGAGTGTTTAGAATCCATTTATTTAAGGTTGCTTTGAACTCCAGTGGGTCAGGCTTGAAGCACTGATAAACAATTACCTCTGGGCAGAGCCAAAATGGCAGAGTAAAAAGACATACATATTCTACCTCTTTCCACACAGTCCATAAAATGCCCGTAAAAAATGACTCTAAACAAATTCTAGAGTAACAGAAGCCACAAAATCACAGTGTGAAAGAGTTTTCCAGCCCAAGGTAACCTGGA
The DNA here is from genome assembly GCA_023548195.1 of Bettongia penicillata ogilbyi. Lineage (NCBI taxonomy): Eukaryota > Metazoa > Chordata > Mammalia > Diprotodontia > Potoroidae > Bettongia > Bettongia penicillata. The sequence continues at coordinate 135,408 of JAJHZJ010000957.1, forward strand.
AGGTCAACAGGAAATGTCTATTGCATGAGAGCGAAGCATAGCCCATAGAGCCCAGCCCAGCCTTGGCCACATGGTGCAGCATGGACAGGACTGCAAAAGGCCTCTGGGGTGGAATCCTCAGCAGTAGCGGTGGTTCTCAGATTCCTCTACCCACAAATGCCAAAGACACTTCAAAGGTCAGTGAAAAAGCTTTTTGTCCTGGGTGAGAAGGGAGCAGGGTCCTCCCCTCTCCCTGGCCCCAGGTGGCAGCATCAGCAACAGCAGGATCAGGATCCATTATTGTAGCCCTCAGCTTAAAACCTCTGGGGGAATTGAGAAGCTGATCTGAATCTGTACTGAGTGGCAGTCTGGGGGTGAGGAAGAGTGCTGACTGGCATGGTGGAGCTGGTGGAGGATCTGGAAAGGAAATTCTACTTCCAGATCCTAGGCAGAAAAGCTTTGGTAGCTCCCAGACCACAGCACAGAACAGGAGAGCAGTAACTCCTCTCCCTTGATTGAGCCACTTTGGAGGAACTGAGAACTTACAGGTCCCCAGAGTATACCCCCCCTCTCAACAAATGACTCAAAATTCAAGTAACTGGATGGGGAAAATGCCCAAGAAAGGGAAAAAAATAAGAGTATAGAAGGTTACTTTCTTGGTGAATGGGTATTTTCTCCCATCCTTTCAGATGAGGAAGAACAATGCTTACCATCAGAGGCCTCCAAAATAAATATGCAATGGTCTCAGGCCATGGAAGAGCTCAAAAAGGATTTTGAAAATCAAGTAAGAGAGGTGGAGGAAAAATTGGGAAGAGAAATGAGTGATGAAAGAAAATCATGAAAACCAAGTCAACAGTTTGCTAAAGGAGACCCCCAAAAATGCTGAAGAAAATAACACCTTTAAAAACAGACTAACTCAATTGGCAAAAGAGGTCCAAAAAGCCAATCAGGACAATAATGCTTTAAAAAGCAGAATTAGCCAAATGGAAAAGGAGGTTTAAAATCTCACTGAAGAAAATAGTTCTTTAAAAATTGGAATGGAGCAGAAGGAAGTCAATGACTTTATGAGAAACCAAGAAATTACAAAAGAAAACCAAAAGAACTAAAAAATGGAAGATAATGTGAAATATCTCATTGGAAAAACAACTGACCTGGAAAATAGATCCAGGAGAGACAACTTAAAAATTATGGGACTACCTGAAATCCATGATCAAAAAAAGAGCCTAGACATCATCTTTCATGAAATTATCAAGGAAAACTGCCCTGATATTCTAGAAGCAGAGGTCAAAATAAATATTGAAAGAATACACCAATCACTTCCTGAAAGACATCCAAAAAAAGAAACTCCTAGGAACATTGTAGTCAAATTCCAGAGTTCCCAGATCAAGGAGAAAATATTACAAGCCGTTAGAAACAACTTGAGTATGTGGAAATACAATCAGGATAACATAGGATCTGGCAGCTTCTACACTAAGGGATCAAAGAGCAAGAATGTGATACCTCAGAAGTCAAATGAACGAGAATTAAAACCAAGAATCCACTACCCAGAAAAACTGAGTATAATATTTCCGGGGGGAAAATAGTCATTCTATGACACAGAGGACTTTCAAGCATTCTTGATGAACAGACCAGAGCTGAATAGAAAATTTGACTTTCAAACACAAGGATCAAGAGAAGCATGAAAAGGTAAACAGGAAAGGGAAATAGTAAAGGACTTTCTAAAGTTGAACTGTTTACATTCCTTCATGGAAAGATAATATTTATAACTCTTGAGACTTTTCTCGGTATTTGGGTAGTTGGAGGGATTATACACATATAGACAGAGTGCACAGGATGAGTTGAATAGGAAGGGATGATATCTAAAAAAATAAAATTAAGGGATGAGAGAGGAATATATTGGGAGGAGAAAGGGAGAAATGAAATGGGGCAAATTATCTCTCATAAAAAAGGCAAGAAAAAGCTTTTTCAATGGAAGAAAAAAGGGAGGAGGTAAGAGGGAAGTGAAGCTTATTCTCTGTACATTTGACTTAAGGAAGGAATAACATGGTCACTCAATTTGGTATGACGATCTATCTTACATTACAGGAAAGTAGGGGAGAAGGGGAAAAGTGGGGTGAGGGGGATGATAGAAAGGAGGGCAAAAGGAAAAAGGGACTAATTAGAAGCAAATACTTTGGGGGAGGGACAAGGTCAAAAGAGAGAATAGAATAAATGGGGGCCTGGATGGGATGGAGGGAAATATAGTTAGTCTTACACAAAATGAATATTATGGAAGTCTTTTGCAAAACTACACACATATAGCCTATATTGAATTGCTTGCCTTCTCAGTGGGGATGGGTGGGGAGGGAAGAAGGGAGAGAAGTTGGAATTCAAAGTATTAGGAATGACTGTTGAGAATTGTTTTTGCATACAAATGGGAAATATGAAATACAGGTAATGGGGTATAGAAATCTCTCTTGCCCTACAAGAAAGGATAAGGGAAGGGAGGGGTGTGATAGAAGGGATGGCATATTGAAGGAAGGGGTAATCAGAATGCAAAGTGTTATCGGGTGGGGAGAGGGGAAAGATGAGGAGAAAACTTGGAATGCAAAATTTGTGGAAATGAATGTTGAAAACTAAAAATAAATAAATAAACATTTTTAAAAACCAATTACTTCTGTTGTTGCTTGTCGGGTGGTAGAAAACACAGGCATGTTTCTGCATGTGTGTGTGCGTGCATGTGTGCATGTGTACATATGATGGGGGTTATTTCATAGCATTCACGCACTGAAAAACAATCTGCCTACAAAGTAGAAAATAGATTCTGGACTGTACTTTATTTCTGGAAGACACTAAAACTAGGAGCCAAGAGACCACCCCCCCCACTAGGGTTCATAATCTTGACTCTGTTTGACTAATCAAATAACAACACCCCTGGGGCCTCAGTTTCCTCAACTAAAAAATAAATCCCATATTTATATAGAAGATGGGTCAGTATATTGAAGAGAAAGCTCAATTTGAAGTCAGAAGACCAGCGTTCATATGACATTTCTGTCAATTGCTAATTATATGACCTTGGATAAGTCAATTTATTTCATTCTCCTTTATGAAAAGAGGAGGTTAAACTAGAGGGCATCTATGCTGTCCAGAGTTTGAAGGGATCTTCAAATTGCCTAATTTGGGATTATTCCCAAATTATTAATTATTCCCAAATTAATTATTCCCAAATTATTAATTAAGAAGGGATATTTAGATTGCCTAATTTTACATAGAGGAAACTGAGACTCAGAGTGGTTAAGTGACATCCTCAGGGCTACATGGACTTCTGAATTCAGAGAAAATTTCTTATGCCTTGGCAGGACTCTATCATTATCAATGGGACAGTATTGACTCAGTCTCCAGGACCTGGGTTGAAATTGTTGCCTGAGAGTGCTAAATAGTATTCAATATGGTGGAGGGAATCTATGGCCAACCCCTCCAAGTAATCCTCTGGAAAGGCTCTCATGGACTCCATGGACTCCTGTCCAGGCACTAAAGTACCTTCTTTCTTTCTCTCTTCCTTCTGATGAGTTCCCTCCCTCCCCTTTCTTAATCAGGCTAAGCAGCACAGTATAAGGAGGTGATGAGAACCCTGGGCAGCAACTCAACATGACTTCATTAATTTCAATGTAAAATAAATGGTTTAATTTACTACTTCCACCAAAGATGAGTCCAAGGAAGGCGGCATCCCTCCACCAAGGTGTTTGGGAAAAAGACAGTAATTAGAAAAGACAAACACAACATAAATAAAATCTGAGCTCTTTCAGATTCCAGTTGAAGGAGGTTTAGAGAGGAAACTTGGGAATATTCTCAACTAGTAAAAGTTTCCTGACCTATTCCAGTTGTGCTATGCTGAGACCTTGACTTCATGGCGCAATGACGTACAGAGTCTTCAAAGATCTGGATTTAGTTTCTGCCTTTGCTACTTATCCTTGGTGTGACCTTCAGCATGATGCTTCCCCTCCCTGGGGCTTTCTTTCCCCCTTGTAAAATGGGGAAGGGAGTTAGAGTAGATGACCTCTTTCAATGATGACCAATGATCTTTCAAAGATGACCTTTCAATTCTAAATCTATGATTCTATGCAACTACAGCATGTTCATCTTAGACTTGGGAAATACTGGAGGAAATGAGAGGCAGTCTGTTGAATTGTGGAAACCACTGGATTTAGAGTGAGCAGGCCTGGGTTCAATTCCTGCCTTAGGACTTCCTAGCTAGGTGATTCTTGACAAGGCCCCTTTTCTGTCTTCAAATATCATCTCTGAGTCACTGGTTAGACAAGGCATTTTTTTTACCTCCTACAACTCCTCCTCTTCCCCAGTTGATGCCTTCTCAACCCCAAGAAAACAGCTTTGTACTGAGAGTCAGTATGACCTTATTAAGAGAGATGGTATCAGAACTAGGGAAATGGGTTCAAGCATGCCTCTGATACATCCTGGCAGTGTGACCTTGGGCAAATCACCTCAGCTCTCATTAGCTGCAGAGAAAGTGCCAACCCAGTTAAGCTGAGAGAGTTTCCTCATTGGAAGTTCCCTATATCAATAGAATCACAGGTCTAGTCTCTAGCTCTGTCCCCAGATGATTGCTGTTTGGTCATTTTCAGTCATGTCTGACTCTTTGTGACAACATTTGGGGGGTTTTTTTGGCAGAGATACTGGAGTGGCTTGCCATTCCTTCTCCAGCTCCTTTTACAGATGAGGAAACTGAAGCAAACAGGGTTAAGTGGCTTGCCCAGGGTCACACAGCTAGGGAGTATCTGAGGCCAGATTTGAACTCAGGAAGATGTCCTCTGGATGCCAGGTCTGGTGCTCTATTCACTGTGCCACCAATAACTATGACAGTATGCGTTCATATCCTTCACTGGTATTTTCCCAGGGATAGTAGTGAACCCTGAGTTCTTAGGGCCTTTGCCAGTCAAGTGTAAGGCCTGGCAGATTCTACCAGGATTTATGTATCATCCTAGCAATAGCTTTGTTTCTACCACCTGAATTCTGGCCTGGATGAATGTGGAGGGGTTCATTATCGAAAGGTTAACAAGCAGGTGATGAATTTTTCAACCAACCACTTCATGAAATAAAGCAAAGATCAGTGGAGGCAGTAAGTAATCATGAATATTAATGAAATCATGGGTCTTTCTAAGAGCAAAGAGGGAAGAGAATGAGCATCTAAGGGAGGTACAAAATGCTATGCACAGTAGGAGGAAGGAATCTGAGAGCTTTTTGAGTTCACTGTCTTCATTATAGGGATGGAGCCTAGGGAAGTCAAGTAATTCGCAAGCATCTTAAACAAGATTCAAACACAGATCTCTCTGATTCCGTGTCCAGTAGTCTGTCTGCTGCCCAAGCTGCTTTCTACCATTCTGGACAGATCCTCTGGGATGTGGTCAACAGGAAGACAAGGCTTTGAGAAGAGGCAGTATGAAAACACAAAGGGACATTAATCTGGCAGTGTTGTGAAGGATGGATGGAAGGCAGATGCTCCATGCCTTCGAAATCACCTTTAAAAAATATTAGGTTGATTTAGTGGATTGACTGATAGCATATGATGAACTAAGGAGGAGGACCCAGAAAATTATTTTTTCCTGGCCCTCTGCTGCCAGAATGGAGCATATATTTAAGAGTAAGTCCAATTGTAGCAGTCAAAGAATTCATGATGTGTCAAGGGTGACAGTGCAGACTAACCTCTAATCGATATTCATTTACTCAGATAAATGCAGTTTCTATAAAAATGTACTGTAGCAAAGAATTTAGTTTTGATGGACTGAGGATTGGAAGGGCTCTTGAGGAAGCTTTAAAGTATGCCTAAACCTCATTAATTTGAAATTGACTCATTCAAAAATTCTGGTAATTCAATCTGAGCTGCACTAGAATTTAAATCTGAGTTATCAAAGGAGGAAGTAGAAGCTAAGCTCACTGAGGGTAGGAGCTATCATTTTAAAATTTTTTATTTATCTAATTTATAATTTATGGAATAAAATAAGCATTTCTATAACACAGTATAATAAAGAAGAGATGATTGCTTATGAAACTGCAAATCTACCATGTCCAACTGTCTATTCCTTTAAAATATATAATAACAGTAGGAGCTGTCTTGATTTCAGCTTTGCATCTCCAGTAACATGCACAATGATCTTCAAATTAATATGGATAAAAAGTGGACCATTTCCTTGATCAAGAAAACATCTAATAACAGGTGTTTAGTAAATGTTTGTTACTATCTAAAAATAAACAACTAGACTGTAGTCTATTGTTTTTGTTTGGTTTCTGTTTCCCTCTAGTTTGCATAGAGTAGGTACCCAGTTGTTGATGGACTTGCTGATTAACAAAGGTACAAGTGTAAATAAGAAATAAAACTATTTGAGAAAACAAATACTTTTGAAGGAACTTTCGCACATGAATGGCTAATTTTAAAAAGTATTCCTCAAATTACAAATGAGATCTATCTATTCATTCATTAAAGCAGGTCCAGAAGGATTGAATTAGCATATGCACTCTTAAGGAAAATATTTTTTCAAAATCTTATGTTTTAAAACATAAATTCCCTAATTCCATATTTTCACTGACTCTTAGTCCTCCATTCCTTTCTTTCTTTCCTTTTCATAAATGAATTGACAAGCGTTTATTTAGAATCCATTATGTGTCAGACATTGAGTTAGGCACTAGGGATAGGAGACAAAAGGGAAGCAATCCCTTTAAGAGAGATTTCCTTCTCAAAGAGCTTACATTCTATTGGGGGAAGACAGCAAAATATGCAGGGATATATGAACTAGACATGAGGTGGGGAGGACACTAGCAGCTGGGAGGGTAGGCAGGCAGTCAAGAAACGCCTCATTCAGAAGAGAGTACTTAAGCTGTGTCTTGAAGAAACTCAGGGAGCCAAAGGGGTTCAGTTGAGGTGGGAGGGAAGTTCAGGCATAGGGGACAGACTCTGCAAAAGCATAGGGTCAGGAAATTGAGCCTTGTGTCAAGAATTATAAGAAGTCAGAATGCACAGAGGGGTGTAATATGGAATAAGGTACTCCCCTACACCCTTAAAACTCTTCTCCTAATTAGTTAGGAGAATAGTGAGGATCACTGACCTGATATCTTCGGGAAATGGAATGTTCCACACAGCAGTATTTTCAGTAATCTAGAAAACACTTTATGTTTAAATACAAACTCTCCTAAATGTATTTTATACTCCCCTGATTTCTAAAACAAAGGACTAACCATAACTTACTTTCCCTATGACTCAGGTTGCTTATTATGAATATCTATCACTGTCCTGGGCTGGAATAAAGTAATTTCCCCAGCAGATGCTGAGTTGCTCAGTCTCCTTTCATCTACACAACATGGCCCTCATATATCTGTAGTATATTTGTAGCTCTTCTTCTGTTTTCATAGTTTTTCCATCCCCTCCCGGTCTACCACTTGTTATTTCTTGATGGTGTCAATGTGTCCTACGGCTTCTAATCAGCTCCTTATTTTATACCCAATTGCCTTCTTCCTAGCCTGAAGGGAGACTCTTAACTCCTGGAGAGTGAAATTCACAGGCTCTGTGAACACAGTTGCCTGAATTACCCAAAGGACACTCAGAAACCACATTGGTTTATTTTTGACAAATGTGATTTTTGTCCTCAGTGGTGGAGGCTGATAGAACTCTATCTTCTGGGGAAAAGGGCATTATTGTCATGGGATTTTATTATATGGGAGAAAGGATGATAATTCTGTGAAGGTACCTGGTAATGATAACCCAACCCAACCCAACCAACCATCTGCCAGCTATACAGTACAGTAAAGACAACTGGCCTCAGGCTGGGATGTGCTGGAGACCAGTTCAATCAGCCCACAAGAACTGATTGTTAAATATTCAGTGTGAATATTTACACCTTCAAAACTGGCAAAGTGGGGAGTGGTTTTTTCTGATTATCTAGACCTAAGGAAGTGATTAAAGAAGCAGATTAAACTTTAAAGTACCTCAGAGATACACACACACACACACACACCCACCCAAAGAGCTGGTTGTTAAGCATTTTGTCTACCACTGGGAGGCCCTCAGAAGCAGGAGAGCAGGGTTTAGTTTCAGCCCTTCATGTGCCTTGAGGGTGATATCCTGGACAAATCGTTAAGTCTCTCTCAGCCTCAGTTTCCTCTTATCCACAAAAATGAGAATATAAATGGCACCTACCTCATAGAGTTGTTATGAGAATCAAATCCCATCTGTAAAATGCTTGTAAACTTTAAAGTGTTATATAAAAGCTACCTACTATGACAGCTCTTTACAAATCATAAAGCACCATATAAATGCTAGCTCTTGTCATTATTAGTGTAACTAAAGACTATACCATGGAGAAACTGAGGACCAGGGGCAGGACTCACTGAGACTGGAGAGTCAGGTAGAAATCTCAGTAAATGGAAGCACATCAAGGGAATAGGAGACAAGTCAGGAGTCTAGTTGCTAAGGAACAGAGGAGATAGAGATTGGGAATCTGGTCCTCTTCTGAGTGTTTGAAATACAGAGTACAGAATGGAAAAAGCCTTCAATTAGCTTTAGGCTTATTTATTATTAACCTGTGTGACTTTGGGCAAATCACTTAATCTCTATTAAGTGACCTCAGTTTCCTCATCTGTAGAAATGAAGAGATTGTATCAGGTTATCTCTAACATTTTTTTTCCAGCTCTAAATTCCTATGATCTGGTCATGGTGGGTCTGGGGAGATGAGGGTGGATCACAGGTACTAGGGATTAGAGGCAGAGAACCCAGTCAAGATATAGCATGTGATAAGAAGAATTAAAGAAGTTGGGGATGTTTAGGAAGAAGAGGAGAGGAAAGAAGAGACGGGGAGGGGAGAGAAAGGGATATGGGAGAAGACGGTAATGAAGAGAAGGAGAAGGAAGAGGAGGGGAGGATGGAAGAGGAAGGGGAAGGAAAAAAAGAGGAGGGAGGGGAGAGAAGAAATATGAGCATTTATTGTTTTCTGTGTGCTAAGTTCCAGGGACACAAATATAAGCTCCCTCCCCTCAAAAAAATCCTTGTCCTCAAGGGAATATGACATAAAAAAGAGAGCTAGGGGCAGAGGAGAGATGGAAGGAAGGAAGAAAGGAAGGAAGGAAAGAAGGAAGGAAGGAAGGAAGGAAGGAAGGAAGGAAGGAAGGAAGGAAGGAAGAAGGGAGGGAGGGAGGGAAGGAAGGAAGGAAGGAAGGAAGGAAGGAAGGAAGGAAGGAAGGAAGGAAGGAAGGAAGGAAGGAAGGAAGGAAGGAAGGAAGGAAGGAAGGAAGGAAGATACCTGGCACAGCATGAGAGCATGATTTTGAAGTCCAGAGAGTAGAAAGGGGCTGAGAGAGGAGTGAAGTTCAGTTTATGAAACTCTCCAAAAGCTCCTCCTGGGGACATCCTAGAGTCTTACAGAGGCATAGTTTGATTGCAAAGGCCCCAAGATGGTTGGATCTTCCAGGGCAAGGGGTCCCTGGTGGTGAGGGGAGCTCCAAACTGAGACAACAGCATGTTTAGACTAAATAAGAGAAAGACTGAGAAAAGTCCAGGTGGTTGTTTGCAGCATTCTGAGGGCTGTCACGTGTAAAAGCGATCAGGCTGGTGCTGCTTGGCTGCAGAGGGCAGAGTCAAGATCAATGAAGGGAAGTAATAGAGAGGAATATTTAGACAGGATGGAAGAGAAAACTTTGAGCCCTGTGTCAGTGGAATGGGTCAATTCCCCATCCTTGGGGACCTTTAATCGTAGGTCAGATGAACACTTGAGGATTGTGTAGAAAGAATTCTCATTTCTGGGCTAGATTAGACCAGGTGCCCTCTAGATTCCTTCCAATTCAGAGAATCTGTGATCCACACCTTGGGAAGCCCCAAGCTCTTTGAATTTCTCCATCGGTTGTTGTTTGGGGTTGATTTCACTTGAAATCTAGTTGTTGAAGGCATCCTCCCTCCCCCACCCTGTATCTTGATTTGTCTGCTGCTAGTAAATTAGAAACTTGTAAAAACAAATAAATGGAGGGCAGGTGGAAGGCTCCCACAAGGCCTGGCCACTGGCATAAACATGACTGTTTGTGGGCATGGGCTCCAGCAAAATCAAATGAAAATCTCCATCCCACTTGATCTTAGTGCATTATCGATGTCCTGGGGCCTCACACTAGTGGAAACAAAGCAGCCAGAACAAAAGAGTGAGTTAGGGCACAGGGCCAAGAATTTACCAATCTGACTTCCCAGATTAATTTCTAAGTAGAAAATGAAAGAAAAGAAAAGAAAATACATTTCTTTTAGGGTAAGGTCTTAAGTGAAAGAGTTACTTACAAATGTCTAAAATTAAATTTTGCTTGCTGGCTAATGCTGAAAATGGCTGGCCAGTCTCAGGTCTGACTGCATTTTGGGTTTTACTATATGGGAGGTAGGACGGTGCTTGTTGCTCAGTCATGGCTGACTCTTGGTGACCCCATTTGGGTTTTTCTTGGCAAAGATGTTGGAATAGTTTGACTTTTCCTTCTCCAGTTCATGTGACAGATGAGAAAACAGAGGTAAATAGGGTTAAATGGTTTGGCCAGGGTCACACAGCTAGTATCTGAGGCCAGATTGGAAATCAGGTCTTCATGACTCCAGGCACCAGCACTCTATCCATTGTGCCACTTAGCTGCCCCAGGCAGTTTAGTACTTTGGGAAAAAAAAACCCACTGGCTTGAGCTAGAGGGTCTCCATTTAAATCCCAACTCTGATATTTATTCCCTATATAACATCAGGCAAATTACTTAATTTCTCAGGACATTAGGTTTTTTCATCTGGAAAATGAGAAAAATGAGAGGAGCTGGTGTCTGAGCTTCCTTCAAATACTAAACTATAGGTTCTTCACGGGCTTTAGGAATTTATCTGTTAATATTTTGATAACTGTCTTTCAATATACCTGCAAACTTTTGTGTTCTATCTTATGCTTTTAGAGGCATGTGGCTAAGAAGCAGCCCCTACATTTCACTGAAATGCTAAAGGCAGCCATGACATTGTAGAGCAAATCTCTGCCCTGACTCTAGGATGCTTTGACACTCTGTGGATGGAGTGCATAGTCCAGTTTCCCAGCCTGGGCATAAAGATCAACACAAAGGGAAGTTCCTCAAAGATCCCCAGGGTAACTTTATCTCTAGGACATCCATGTCCTACGTGAAAATATCAAAGCCTCAAAGCAGAAGAAATCTTAGACCTCCAGATTCTCTTCTCTCAAACTGATTAGTGAGTGATTGAAATTGCATTAAGTGGAGAAATTGATCCGATGCCACATTTATTCTGCTGCCTCCCAAGGGACATTTTTCTGGGGCTGCTGTTATTTCCCTCATGAACTTCTATCATTACTCACTAGAAATTAGATCAATTCTACACTCCATTCCAGCACCTGGTAGACTTGGTATTTCTTCCCTTTGATGTCTCAGGGCCATTACAACCAAAAATCACATGGAACAGTTTTGGAATCAAAGAATTCAGATTCAGATCTCATTTCTATTATTTATCACCTGGGGACCTGGGACAACTCACTTTACCTCCTTGAGCTTCAGTTTCCTTATCTGAAAATGAAGGGGTTGTACTAGATGGTCTCTGTGGTCCCTTCCATCCCTAGAAGTTCTAAAAAAAGGGAAGAGAACAGAGACTGTAAACTAGAGGCTGGTGAACTTGACTTTGATTCCTAAGGGGGAAAACTGAGAATGGATCATTAAAGAAACCGCTAGTGAACACATACAAAGGGAAATGGGAGGATTCTAAAAAAGTAGGTGAACTTCATCAAGAACAGATCAGAACAGAATAACATCATTTCTTTCCTTTCCTTTCCTTTCCTTTCCTTTCCTTTCCTTTCCTTTCCTTTCCTTTCCTTTCCTTTCCTTTCCTTTCCTTTCCTTTCCCTTCCCTTCCCTTCCCTTCCCTTCCCTTCCTTTCCTTTCCTTTCCTTTCCCTTTCCCCTATTCTTTCCTTTTCTTTTTTCCCCTTCCAGACAGGTGGTACACTGGATTTATAGTCAGGAAAATCTGAGTTCAAATCCTACCTCAGATATTTCCTAGCTATGTGACCCTGGGCCAGTCACTTAACTTCCATTTGCCTCAGTTTCTTAAAATGAGGGCAATAATAGCAATTACCTCCAAGAGTTGTTGTGAGGACCAGATGAGTTAACACATAACAAAGTGCTTTGCAACCTTTCCAATACCATATAGATGCTTGTGGCTATTTGGTCCTCTTCAAGAAAGAAGGACCAATCGTAAGTAGGCATGATTCCAGGGTCATGAAACACCTAGGAGTCTGCTATGCATAGAGATTGTTTAGATCTGAGCAAAGCATCTGATAAAGAACCCTGCACTTCTTTTGTGGGGAAGACAGAGAAATGTGGAAGAGAGGAAATTACTATTTATTCATTGGATCCAAAGCTCCTTATGGGACTGGACTGTTTTAGCTGAAGGATTGTCAGCTTGGCAGGAGGTCCCCAGTGAAGTGCCCTTGGGATCTCTATTTGGCCCTGTGTTCTTCAATGTGTTTCTTACTGACTTGGATAAAGGGACAGATGGCACATTCATTTGATTTGCAAAATGACACAAACCTCAGAGGGTCAGCTAACCCTCGAGGTGATAGAGTCACAATCCAAAAATTTCTTGAAGGGTTAGATCATTAGACCTGATGTCTAAGATGAAAGTAAACAGGATACATTCTTACATTTGAATTTTTTAAAATTGATATTGCAATTATCAGGTGGGGAAGGTATTATGGTATATTTGGAAAAAGACATCTAGGGTGGTGCCACAGTGCACAGAGGGCTGGGTCTGGAGTCAAGAAGATCTGAGTTCAAATTCAGCCTCAAATATGTAACTAACTGTGTGACCTTGGGCAAGTCACTTAACCTTTGTTTGCCTCGATTTCATCAACTGTAAAATGAGGTTTGTAAAATGAAAAAAAAAGCACCTATCTCCTACAGGATTACTGGGAGCATCCAGGGAGATAACTGTAAAGTGTTTTTGCACAGTGCCTGGCACATAGTAGGGAATATATAACTTTTAGTTATCATAAAATAATAATTATAATCTATTATTTAATATATCATATTAAATGTACACATGTACACAATACATCCATATACATTATATAATACTCATTATATGTGTGTATATGTATATATATATGCATACACACATGCACACACATATCATTGTCATATAAACCAAAAAGGTTAATATGATCTTGGGCTGCTTTGAGAATGGTGTGGTTCCCAGAAATACAATGGTGACTGTCAAGGACATCTGGAGTACCATTTTGGGTTTGGGGACCACAGTTTAAGAAGAATATTATAAGTTGGACTGTGCCCAGAGAAGGTTGGGTGAAAGACAGTAAAGGCTGTGCATCACATTCTCCTGGAGAAGAGAATACTCTGAAGGATGTGACAGTTGTCTCCAGAACTCTTAAGGGAGATCACATAGAGGAACAATTAGCATTATTCTGCCCAGCCCTAGAGGGCAAAGCCAGGAACAGTAAGTGGAAGGTTCAGAGGCAAATTTCTGCTAAATGTCAGGAACTGCTAAAAAGCAATTAGAAGCTGCTCCAAAGAGGAACGGTCTGCTTTTGGAGATAATGGATTTCTCTTCTTGGGAGGCCTTCAAATACAGGCCAAATGACTACCTGTTAGATGGATTATAATGGGAATTTCTTTTGAATAAATATTAAGCCAGATGGCCACTGAGTTCCATTCCAGTTCTGAAATTCTGTGATTTATCATTGGGTTGCTATTTTTATTTGTAAATGAACTTCCAACACTGGGATTTTCCTTGAACTGCCTAAATAAATCACTCATCTTTTTTTTTTTTTTTGCATAATCTCTTATTCACATATCTGTGCTGAGACTTCAGTAACCAAACCTCAGTTTTCTCATCTTTAAAATGAGGGTGAATTCTTAGCATTTTGCCAGGGACACAAAGGAGAATTAACAAATAATTATTAAATTTAATTTCATGACACTAAAGATTTCTAGGATTATTGGGAGGAAACAACTTTATGAACCTTAAAGATCTTTTGAAGCTCCAGGGATTTATATTATTATTATTGAGAGTCAGCACAGTATAATAAATAAAGTGCTTAATGTAGAGTCGAGAGAGATACATGTTCAAATCTCTGACATTTATTCGCTGTGAGACTCTGGTCAAGTCATTTCACCTGTACATAAGCTTCAAATTTAAAATGAGGATAATAATGCCTGGAGAATTGTCAGTCTGCTCCCCTGCTCCTCAGTCTCACTTTCCCTCTGTCTTTCCAAACCAAGACACTGTTCCCCTATATATAATGTCTCCCCCTCTTAGAAGGTAAGCTCACTGAGACCAGGGACTCTCACACTTAGGGTACATAAGCCCCTAGTTTCATTTCTTCATATCTGTGCCCCAGCACAGTGCCTGGAACATAGTAAGTACTTAAATAATTCTTGTTGATTAGATGATTAGCATAGGTAAGTACTGAATGAATGCTTTTTCATTTATTCATTCACAGGTATTTGCAGGAATTAAATGAGTTAATATAAAACGTTTTGTAAATCTTAAAGCACTACAGAATGTCAGTTTTTATAATGGTTATTATTAGACATCACCCAACCTCCTCTTTTTACTGACAGTCTAAGCGAGCCCACCAAAGGGTTATGAATGTTACAATCCCTGCTTCTCTCCTTCCCATTCTGAGGATTTTATTTTGAGACTTTTTTTCATTCTTTCTTTCTTTGGAGGAATATGCACAAGCAACTTTTTAAACATTGAAGTGCAGCTCAGAAATCAGTCAGGAACCAGTAAAAGTAACAAACTTATTTCCATAGTAACAGGCTCATTACTATTCTGGCTGCCAGCAGAATCAGAAAATTTGATTCCTTCCAGCAGATTTTCCCCCCAAGACAGGATCCATTCCTTTAACAATGCCGAGGACGCCAACAGGAGTCAATCCAAGGTCTTCACCACAATGGAGAGTGATAGAGCTCCTACCCCCTCCTCATCTCCCCCCCACAACACACACACACAATTTCTAGGTGAGTTTCAAAGATGGACAAATCACAAGAAAGCACAATCTTGAAACTCAATCTAAAGGAAAGTGATAAGTTTTATATTCCTTTGGAGAGACCAGATTTATTTGAGTTTTTCTTTGCCCCCCTGAGGGCAGATGGCCCCTTTGGAACATTCAGTATCAAATTCAGCTACTTCTGTCTGGTCAATTCAATTAATTACAACTGAGATCCAGAGCTGGCCCAAGGTGGAATGACATTCCCCTCAGCCTTTCAATTGTCAGTCAATCAGCAAGCATTTATTAAGTGCCTACGAGTTACAAACATGAAAATGAAACAGTCTGACCTCCAGAAGTTTACAATCTATTGAAAGAAATTGTGTGTGTGCTAGTTTACACAAAATAGATACAAAATCATTTCAGGGTGAAGTGATTAGTAGTTGGAGATATAAGGAAAAAAACAAAACACCATGTAGAAGGTGGCACTGGTTGATTCCATGAGCTCCCGTGGACTTAGCAACCATCTCCATGTAGATGACCCCCACATTTATACATCCATCTCCTCCTGGTCTCTAGTTTTACATCACCTATTAGACTTTCAAACGAGACATTCCATCCCATCCCATATATAACTCAAACTCAACCTGTCCAAAATAGAACTAACTTTTCTCTAAATCCACCCCTGTTCCAAACTTCCCTATTACTATCAAGAGTACTAGCATCCTCCCATTTGCCCAAATTTTAAACTCAAGTGCCATCCTCATCTCCTCCCTCTCACTCACCACACATAGTCTAATGCTTGTCTATCTGACATGTCTACCTGGATGTCCCATAAGTAATCTCTAGCAAAGGAGAGCAGATATTCTTAACACATCAAAAGTAGAACCCAATATTTGTCCCTTGAAAACTGGGGGAAACTCAGTGTTCCTTCCCCAACACCCCTCTATATTCAACCTGCCTTTCCAGATCTGTATATATCATTTTCCTTCCAAAGTAAATGGTCCAAATTGACCTTCTTGGCTTGACATTCTTCACACAGGACCTTCCATTCTCTATCTCCATGCTTTGAGGTAGGTTGTCTCCTAGGTCTGGAATGCCCTCTCTTCTCAATTCTGTCTGTTAGATTTACATGTGTCCATGCTGACCCCCCTGATAGCTCCTTGAGGGCAGGGACTGGTTTCTGATAGGATTTATGACTTACTTAGAGGTTGTGTTGGATGATTTCTGAAGCTCCTTCCAAATTGAAGATTCTAGGTTCACTATATGGACTTTTGGGGGAACAATAATAAGAATCGCTGATATTAAACCTGAAGATTTCCAAACCATCTGACCTTCACAATCACCTGGTATGGCAGGTGCTATGATTATTATTTCCATTTTACAGAGAGGGAAACTGAGACCCAAAGAGATATGCCAAATCATACAGTAAAGTCATGAACAAGTGAGATAGTAAGGTCAGATGTTAAGACTTGAACCCACATCCTCTGATGCTCAAGCCCTTTTCTCTGCATCACACAGGCTCACATGGGACCATTTGACTATCATTCTTCTAAGAGGGTACTTCATCTCTGGAAATGATGTTCAGTGGGAAAACAGGATTTGATTAACCCTTGATTTATCATGTCATATAAATCTGTGGACACTAGGATAGGGTGAGATGACTTGGGAAGATGGGAAGGATAAACTGACTGCTTCTATTCATTCTTACCTACACCTGAACTGATTTCTTTTCTTCTCCATCTAATGTATTTGAGTCTGGACTAATTTTCAGGATGCAATTAATTTCCTACCCCCCTTTTTTTCCCCTCCCTATATATGATGATTTCATCCTTTTCTGGATAAATTTAAACCAAGAAGAAAGATAGATTAAATTTACTTTTCCAGTTCTCCAGAGTAGTAAGCAGGGGTTCATAAAAAAAATGATAGGCTCTATAGGACTTAATACCAGAAGGGACCTCACTCATCATCTAATACAAGCCCCTTATTTTAAAGAGAAGGAAAAAGGAAACTCAGGGTGGTTAGGGAACTTCCTCTAGGTCATAGAGGCATAGTGTGATCTTTGTAGATGACAGGACTTTGAGTCTGGAAGACCTGGGTTCGAATCTTGCCTTCAGTATTTATTAGCTGTGTGACCCTGAGCAAATCAGTACTCTGTTCTATGCCTCAGTTTCCTTATCTGTATAATGATGAAGTTGAACTAATGGCTTCTAAACTTCATATTGATGATCCCATGACTCCAAAATCAGTTCTCAACTCAAGTATTTCTCAAGGGCTTGGAACTATAGTGGTTGATATGGAAATGAAATAAAAATGAGACATTTCCAGCCCTCATGAAGTTTACATTATATTGGGGGGGGGAGGAAGGAAGTAGAATATGCATACAGAAAGAACATTAAAAATGGAATATAAAATATATGCACGATTGTGTTCAGAAGGAGGGCACCAGCAGCTGGGGAAATCAGGACAGACTTCCTGGAGGAAGTGGCCCTGGAGCTTAGCTTTGAAAGAAATCTAGGGATTCTCTGAGGCAGAGCTGAGGACACAGAGGTTTAACCAGCAAACTTTCCACTGAACCAAGAGAAGGCACCAAAGCAGAAGGGGTGGAGATGGGGGATAGGCTAATTGAAATTCATAGGGGCTTGCTGACGGTGCCCAGGTTTCAGCTGAGTTGAGCCAGAATTAAAGCTCAGGCTGGGTTTCTGCCAGATGAAAATGAATGTACAAAGAGGTCCAGGACATATTTAATTTCAATTCTGGACCTGTCAGAAATTCTCCAAGGGGTGAACTTAGAAGTTTTAATTGGAAACAAACCTGTAATTCCCACTTGCCATCCAAATATCTTAATATGCTTATTTCCCGTAAATATTAATTTGGGGGCAAATTCTTATTTAAACTCGGAATAAGCTGCCTGGTAGGATGCCTGCTGCACTGAAGAAAGCAGCTGAAATTTACAAAGGGCACAGTTCATTATGAAAATGACACATACAGTGTGTTTCAAGTTGAACAGTAGTGGCCACCGGAGAATTTGGGGTGGTACAGTATGATGATTTTATTTGATTTTTTTTTTAAATGAGACATTTCTTTGGCCTCATCTTAGAGATTCGAGGAAGTGGGGGCTTGATTGCCCACATCATATTCCTTTTGTAGGACAGCAACCCTCAAAGACAATTGACTGTTCTCACTAGCAACGTGAAAGTCTAAGCTTTTCCCCAGGGAGAGGGTGCTTGTCACATGAACTACAATCTATCTTTCTTAATTTGACAGGTTTGGTCTCTGGAGAATGGCTTCTCTCTCTTTTTGCTGGCTCAGCTCTTTCTTGTATTTAATAAAACATTAGGGATAGGGGAGTGGGAGAGGGGGGGAAATCAGCAGTAGTTGGTAAGATGAAGCAATTGGTCAGATGTGAAGATACCCAGCTCTCCACATATTACTCTTAGGACAGCACTGGACATACAGCTTAGCATTTCACTGTTGAATTATTCTTGGGCAGGGCACAATTTGGCTCTCAAATTAGAAAGGACTTCTTATTATATTTATCTTACAATTTTTTTTTAATATTCTTATCCTCCCCATACTACATTAAAATTCTATTTTAATATCTAATGACACCTAACATTTATACAACCCTTGAAGGTTTACAAAGCACTTTACATTACATAAGGGGATAACAAGAGAGTGGCAGATTACCCTTGATACGTTCACATTGCGTGGTCTGCGTCATAAAAGAGCTAACAGATGTGATTGCTAAAACCAGTGATGGTGATATATGGAAGATGGTGGAGAATGGGAGAGAGGATGTCATATCAATTTTCAGAAAGGGAAAGCAAACAAAGTTTACATAGTAGACAACAGAGCCTGACTTTGATTCTAGAACAAATTCTAGAAAATTCTAGCAAGTAATTGTTAAAGAAATGGTTGGTAACCACGTAGAAAGGGAAGTGTGGTGATTAGACAGTGCCAACATGACTTCATCATTGAGAACAAGTGAAGACATATATATATATATGATTTATTATTACATTTATTAATGATGCAGTGTTATTAAGTTCACTGACTTCACCAGACGGTCAAAAGGGTCCGTGACACACAAAAAATTAGGAATTTCTATTCTAAGATTACCTTCATCTTAGTGTTTCCGTTTTTTGTTTTTGTTTCTTTTTCCTTTTTCTTTTCTTTTTTCCATTTTTAAAATTTTATTTGAAACTCAAACACCAGAGCACAAATACAGAATAGAGAAAAGAAGCAAGAACATATCATAAACTTCAATGCTGGAACTTAAATACAAAGTTAAAAAGAAAAAAACATGGCATGTGCCTAGCAGAACATGAGAGGATTCAAATTATGTAACAATATATTTTAATTTCAAGAAAGCCTGTATGATAAACAATACTTGTTGTGTTAAAAATTGTCCATCTTTGTTTCCTTGTGAGTTCTTTTGTTCTTTGCTGTGCACTTTTTAACTTTCTTCTTTTTTTCCCTTCCCCCAACACCCCAGAAGGCTACAATAAAATTTAGATCTGTTTCTCTATGGTTATAGATACATATATACACATGTATACTTTCCCAAACCTATTCTACATCTGATCTTTGGTTTTTATGCTTGTGTATATCTCTTGTTTCCTATCCTTCCTGCCTCCTCTATACTTCTACCCACTACCTTGCCCTTCTATTACTTGCCTACTTCCTCCAATGATCCCTCCCCTATCCTCCCATTGCCATAAATCTAAACATCTTTCTATACCTCCCTTTTACCTATTCCCTCTCCTTCCCCTCTAAAGATCCCTCCCTTGTCTTTTCCTCCCTCCCTATGTCCCTACTGTTTTATCAGAAGATTTTTATATTCCTCTAAATATATATTTATTGTCCATTTTGAACCCATTCCCCATGAAAGTAGGTTACCAGAACTACTAGCACTCCTCCTCTATCTAATTCCTGTTATCAATTCTTCCTTTTTCACCTCCTTCGTATAAAATATTTACTATTTTTAGCTATTCCTGAAAAGTTATACTTTTTAAATTAATATCATAGTCAGGTTTACCCCAATATTTTTATGAGCTACTTTTATGAGTCTGTCTTTATGAATCCCTTTTAATCAGTCTTTGGTATACACCTTATATTTCTCTTGGTCCTTGTATGTCAAATATTCTATTAAGTTCAGGACTTTTGTTAATGAAGTCTTAAAAGTCTGAGAGTTTATCAAATGTCCATTTTTTTTATTTCAAGTAATACTTAACTTTGTAGGGTATGATAATTTTGGCCGGAGCTCTGGTTCTTTTGCTCTTTGATATATTGTGTTCTAAGACCTGTGGTCTTTTAATGTCTTTGCTGCTAGATCTTGTGTGATTCTAACTGTGGCTCCATCATATCTCCCAATGTTTCTTGTATTTATCTATTTAGCTATATGTTGTCTTCCTGTGGCAGATAAGTAGTACAGTCAATAGATCATTAGACCTGAAATCAGGAAGACCTTGAGTTCAGATCTGACCTTAGACACAAGTTAAGTCACTTAACTTTGTCTGCCTCAGTTTCTTCATCTGTCAAATGAGTTGGAGAAGGAAATGGCAAACCACTCCAGTATCTCTGCCAAGAAAACCCCAGAAGGGATAAAGAAGAGTTGGATAAGACTGAAAAATTATTAAATAGTAACACAATGTCCTCCTGCATCAGATTGTGAGTTCCTTGAGGACAGAAACTGACTTTTGCCTTTCTTTGTATCCCTAGGGCTTAAGGTGCAGTAGATGTTTAGCAAAGGAGGTACCTGACCTGATTTCTTTTCTGTTCCTTCTAATGTATTTGGGTCTAGACTAATTTTCAGAACGGAATTAATTTCTTTCCATTCCCTTTTTCCCCTCCCCTTGGTATTCTGATTAGCAATGATTATGTCCTTTTCCTGGTGAATTTAAACCATTCAAACTCTTGGCAGGGTGGGGGAGAAATGTGTATTCAGAAAGTATGCAAATGAAATGGAATACAAAATACACACAAGAAAATGTCCAGATGGAGGCTACCAGCTGCTGGGAAAATCAGGACAGGCTTCCTGAAGGAAGTGGCAGACAGCATAGACCACTTAGGACACTTCTTGCTGATTATTAAAGAGCAAACTTCATTCCTTCAGTAGAAAGTATCTGCCTTCTGGTGATAGCCCCCTGAGAAAAGTTATCAATGGGGGAGACCGAGTCACAAATATAGCAGATGCAAAGTGAGTTGTTTGGGTCAATCCGTTTGATCACTTTCTACACCCCAGTTCCACAGTTAGCAAATATACAGGGTGTCCCAAAAGTCTTGGATCTTAGACAAAGTGCTTTACAAATCACTTTGCAAAGCATTGACTGTTATCTCCATAGAGACTGTCAATAAGCTTAGGAAGTTCTTTGAGCTTTAGGGTCAAAGAACTTGGATTCAAATCTTATCTATGGCCTGTGTGACCTTGAATAAGTGAGTTCTTTGGGTCTCAAACTAGAAAATGAAAGTTTTAGGCTGGAGAGTTTCTATGGATTCATTGGGCTCTCAGTCTGTGATCCTAGGATCGTAGAGAGGAGAAAATCTATGAAAGGACACATCCCATTGTTAGTAGGTATGTGGGGCGGGATTCTAATTCACCTTATTTCAAATCTACTGTGGTTCTCACTGCAGCATGCTGACGCAATAACGATTCTCACTAGGAACAAAATAAAAGCTTATGTTTGTATAATGTGGTAGGAGCAACCCCACATAGCCTGGATGAGTTTTTATTTTTTTGTTAAAGGCACTTCAACCATCCTCAAGACTTGTTCCAGGGGACTGAGACTTGAACCATTGTCTGAGAACAGAAGCTGAGAGTCCCAGGAGTCTCAGGCTCATCACTGGACCAGCCATCATAGGAATGTAAGGCAGGGGAACTGGGCCTTACTGAAGCAATCCTATATCCTTTTAGAACAGCTTTACCCCTATGGGGTTAAATAAACTTCCTACGAGAGGGTCTAGGAGTGTTTCTAATGCTGAGCCTCAACCACTAGATTAGCCTGAGTCAGGCTGAGCCTAGGGCAGTTTTTACAAAGATCATGGCAAGGTCTGGAATCCTGTATGATGAATCTAGTTTAAGGAGTCACAGTATTCAAATTTGCACTATTTGAACTGATTATTATATGGAAAATATGGTTTGACCCAATGGAGATATACAGGGTGAATTTGAATAAAGCAATCACTTCACCTATGATTCATTATAGTTGTATGTAATTAGATCCTTCACAATTGCCCTGAGAGGCAAAAAGTAAAAAAATATCATTATCCCATTTCATAGATGAAAAATGGAGACTCTGAAAAGTGAAATGATTTTCTCAGTCACCTGGCTGATAAACAGAAAACAGTGGTCTCAAATCAAGGGTTTTGGAAAACATGTGCAATTTACTTATGGTTATGCCTCCACCACATTGGGGTAGCTAGGTGGTTTGATGGATTGAGCACGGAAACCGAAAAGTCATCTTCCTGAGTTCAAATCTGGCCTCAGACACGTACTAGCTGTGTGACCCTATGCAAGGCATTTAACCCTGTTTGCCTCAGTTTCCTCATCTGTAAAATGAGCTGGAGAAGGAAATGGCTAACCACTCCAATATCTCTGCCAAGAAAATCCTAAATGGAGTCACAAAGAGGCAGACACAACTGAAACAACAATACCACAGTCACATTTTATATATTAGAACCCCACAATATGAATTCTTCTCAATCCATTTAAACTGGTCTTTGGTAGCCCTTCCCATTTTCCATCACATTTCTATTTCTAGAGGTTTGACTTAAAATGCATGATGGCCACACTGAATGTGCCTAAAGGTATCTGTCATCTTCACGTGTGCAGAGCAGCACATCCCCTGTGTGACGCACCTCCAATACCTCTTCCCTGGTCATGTGGATGTAAGGTCAATGTGATTCCAATTAGATCATTATAGAGCTGGAAAAGATGGAAAATGCCTCTAGCAGTGAGGGACTGTGAACATGGAACATGACATATACTGTCACACTTTGTTCATTAGTTTTGATGAAATTCTGTTTTTTAATTTTTTTTTTAATTCTTTATTACAAAGGCTCATGGATGTTGAATTAGAAGGGTCCTTAAGGATTATCTTGAAGAGAAATTGACCTTTTCTCATCTCTCCATCTTATAGATGAAGAAACTCAGGTCCAGAAAGTTGTGTGAGATCACATAAACAGTTAATGGTGAAGGCAAGATTTGAACCCAGATTCCCTAATTCCAAATCCAGAATGCTTTCATCTTGCCCAACCTCCTCATTTAAAGATGTGGAAACTGAGACCCAAAGTGGGGAAGCAATTCATCCAAGGTCAGTAGCAGAGAAACAGAACTGGGATTTGAATCCAAGTCCTCAGAATCTTCCTACTGCCACAGGCCACAAAGAGGTAGGAAACTCAAAGACAGGGAAAACAATATGGATCTCATTAACACAGCTGATTGATGTCATTTGGGTGTTCCTTTCCAATGTTAATAAGGCACTCATGAATATTAATGGCCAAGCTATATTTCATATGCAAACATAAGGATGCTGATTCATTCCCTTTTGCTCTATAGCCAAAATGGGGGTAGCTCAGCTTAGAGGAAAGGGTGTTAGTCACCCAATATCTACTCATTGTGGAACCAGACCCAACAACTTAGAAATATCTACTCATTGTGGAAGCAGACTCAACAGCTTAGAGCCTCACCTTTCTCATCTGTAAAATGGAGGCAATAATACTTAAACTGGAGAGAGCCCATAGGATTGATTTTGAACATAGCACATTGTGGACTTAAAAAGAGGGATAAAAATGTGAATTCTTATTATTAATGAGAAGTTACCATAAAGCCCATGAGTAGATGAGAGTAGAAAGACCACTGGACTGGGAAGCAATACACTTGGGTTTAACTTACGTGACTTAACCTCTCTGACCCTCATTTTCCATGGTATGAGCAAAATAAGAGGATGGGAATTCAAATCTTGTCTCTGACATTTAACTGCCTGTGTGACCTTGGCCAAGTCATTGGCTTCAGTTTTCTCCTCTGTAAGGACTTGGAACCGATGCCTGAATGAGGAAATTTCCCTCAATCAGTACAGGTTGATACCTTCAAGACTCAGTGACTTAGAGAGTTGCCCAGAGCACCCAGAGGCCCAGTGACTTGTCCAAGGCCCCACAGCAAGTATCTTTCTGAGGCAGGACCTGAGTCCAAGTCTTCCTGGGTTTGAAGTCACCATTTTAGACATTGCATCCTTACTATGCTGTCTCATGTTCATATATAGGAATGCGCAACATACACAGATTTAAGGCATAGATAACTAAGGCAAATCAGGCTAGGCCTCATGTAGTAAGGGGTTTTTGAGATGAGCCTTGAAGGGAACCAGAGATTCTAAAAAGAGAGCGTGTATGTCCCCCCAAGCATGGGAGCAGCCCATGCAAAAGCACAGATGTGGAAGACAGAGTATCTTGTGGGAGGGCCAGGTCTCTCCATGGAAGAATCAGGCTTGCCAAACAGTTATTTATGAGAGTATGTAGCTTGGTTTGATTTTCCCTCATTCTTCATGCATTCCCATTCATGGGGCTAGCAAATTGAAGGCAACATGAGAGAGGTGGGGATGTTTTCTAAAGGTTTCTTCCAGCTCTGGGTGCCATCTTCCTAGGAGGAACATTAGAAAGCTCCTTTCCTCTAGTCCTACTCCAGGGCCTCATTTTAGTAGTCAATCAGTCGATAAATATTTATTAAGTACCTATTTTATGTGCTGTGCTTAGACCTTGTGCTAAGTGCTGGGGATACAAAAAGAGGCAAAAGACGGGCCCTACCCTCAAGGAGCTTATAATCCAACGGATGTAGTAGGAGAACGCGGATCATAGGGTCACAGGCAGAGCTGAAAGGTTCTTGAGGAAAACAATAGTTGAACATTCGTATAGTAGCTGAAAGTTTCCAAAGCATATTACCCAGGTGATCTCATTTGAACTAGAGGGCCTCTAGGCTTGCGTACCAACAAGGTGACGCCATAGTGCACAGAGCACAACATAGGCAGTCAGGAAGACTCATCATCTTCCTGAGTTCAGATCTGGCCTCAGACACTTCCTAGTGGGTGACCCTGAGCAAATCAATGTTTCTCAGATCCAGCTTGGCCCTCTGTAATGCAATGGCTTAATAGATTATCTCTAATGTCCCTTAATATCCTTAGGAGCCTCTGATCCTGCTACACTGGCTGATACTCTCATCGCTCACACCCATAAATCTCTCTTAAGTAGAGAGATGAGTGCTTCAGTTTTATTAGCAGGTTACAGTAAAAATTCTGTTAATGTCAAAAAAAAGAGAGTCAAGAAGGAAAAAGGCATTTGGGGGAGGGTTAAAGTTGGGATTAATGAATCGTTTGATTAAAAAACAATAGGATATCTAATTAACTGCAGGACCCCAAAGCCAAATTTTATCCATTCTTACCAATCACTGGAAAGGTCAGTTTGAAATTGTGGTAAGTGCGAAATCATGAATTTTAAAAGATAGTCTATTTTATCGATTTCAAACAACCTTTCCCTCTGCCTTCAGCTGAAACTGTTGTTTTTCAGTTGTTTTGGTCATGTCTGAGTCTTTGTGACCATTTTTGACGTTTTCTTGGCAAAGATACTGAAGTGTATTTGAACTCAGGAAGATGGTAAGTTTTCCTGACTCCAGGCCTGGTGCTCTACCCACTGCACCACCTTGTTGCCACACCAATTTAGAGGTCATCTAATCCAAATGAGCTTCTTGATGCTTCTTTCCTTGGGGGCATGAAAGATGGCCTCAAAACTCCCTTCCAGCTCTCAATTAGTCTGCTTTTTAAGCTTACTTGCTAAGCATCTGCTGAATGAACACAATATTTTTCTCCCAGTCTGAGGGTCCTTCACCTTTTTCAGTTCATAGACCCCTTAGGTAGACTAGTGAAGCCTATGGACCCTTTATTAGCATAATGTTCTTAAGTAATACATAAAATAAAATAAAATGCAAAGAGTTGCAAAAATAACAAATTATATTGAAATGTATCTACCAAAATAAAAAATAAGGCCATGAGTCCCAAGTTAAGAGCCACTCCCCTCAACAGTAAGCTCCATATAATTCATTCATCCATCTGGTGAACATGTATTGTATGCCTACTGCATGCAGATCACTGTGCTAAGAGAAGGGAAACAGCATTAATTAAGTGCATTCTGTGTGCCAGGCAATGTACTAAGGATCTTACAAATGTCAGGTACTATTATTTCCCTCTTTTTACAATTAAGAAACCTGAGAAAAAGCTGAAATTAAGTGACTTGCGCAGTTATACAGATAGTCTGCATCTGAGAACAACATAGAATTCAAGTCTTCATGATTCCAGGTCCAGGAGATACAAAGTCAAGATAAAACAGGCTGCCTCTCTTTGTGGAGCCTGTAGGTGAGCAAAGGATGATACTAACAGAGTGAGATGTTATACCAAACATTCCAGAAGTCCAATATGAAGTGCTGTATTTGGTCAGAAAGGGATGGTTATGGGAGTTAGAGTAGAAAGGCACCAAGGAGAAAACCGTGACCCAGTCACAAAAAGACCTTGCCCAAGGTCACATGGCAAGTAAATGGCAGGGTTGGGATTTGAACCCAGGGCTTCTGACTCCAAAACCATTGCCTTTTCATTATACTATGTTTCCACCTCCCAGTTAATGCACTGAAATTCACTCACTTAATAAACATGTATGAAGGCCAACTATGTATTGATCTGTGGGTGATTAGGTGGTACCATAGTGCACAGAGCACTGGACCAGGTGTCAGGAAGACTCATCTTTCTGAGTTCCACTCTGGCCTGAGACACTTATTAGCTTTGTGAACCTGAGCAAGTTGCTTTACCCTGTTCACCTCAGTTTCCTTCTCTGCCAGATGATCTGGAGAAGGAGATGGCAAAGCTGTGAATCGTTTCTCCAGGGAAGCAACTACAGCCTCTCTCTTCTCTGGTGTCCTCAGCTCCCACCACTGATCCATGCCCCAGGACAGGATGCACAGTTGGTTGTGAGTTTCCTGTAGCCTTCTAGAACCTGAGTAACTGAATCTTTCAGAGGCTCCAAAGACTTTGCAAAGGGCAGCCTGGATGACTGTAAATGACTAAATCAATTTATTTCCTCTCCATTTAATCAGAATTGAGGTTTTTGACAAGTCAGTGATGGTTTAACATCTCCTGCCTCCAATATCTCTGCCCTACTTCTTTCACAGGGACACAATGGTAACAGAAGGACCAAAGTGTGCCTACAGGAATGCCAGTGGGTGGAGAAGAGGAGAAGAGTGGGGAAGGGAGAGATGCAGAAGACAGTTTGGAAGGGACCCTGACTTTCTCCAAGCCTTGCAGAGGCCCCTAATCCTATCTGCTTTGTGGCTTAAAGTTTAAGAATACCATTGAGACAGACACTACACATACTGATCCCAGAGAGTGCTGGTCATTTCTTTATCATCAAAGGCTGCAGATTCGAGGGGAGACCAGTGTTAGAAATCCAAGGTTATAGAGGGGAAAAAAAGTGTAGTTCAATCATAGGATTTGGAGCTGAGAAAGCTCATGGGGTCCCAAGATCATAGCACTTAGCATTGGAAGGAACTTAGAGATAATCTAACTCCTTCATTTTTCAGCCCAGAAGAAAAGCTTAAGTGTCTTTAGGGCTGGAAAAGGATTTATTATTATTATTTTATTTGTTTTCAGTGTTCTACAATCACTTCCATATAACTTAGATTTTTTTTCCCCTCCTTCCACCTCCTTTCCCCTTTCTCCCCCACCTCCCTCCCTGAGATGGCATACAATTTTATATAGGTTCTACACATACATTCCTATTAAATACATTTTCACCTTAGTCATGTTGCATAGAAGAATTAAAATGAATGGGAGAAATCGTAAAACAAACCAAAACATAATAAAAAAAATTATCTGCTACATTATGCAATCAAATTCCATAGTTCTTTCTCTGGATGTGGAAGGTATTTTGCCTTAAAAGGCCTTTGGGAATTTTTAAAGTTCTTGCATTACAATGAAGTTCCAAATCTACCAGAAAAAATCCTCACACACTGTGGTTGTTGCTGTTTATAAAGTTCTCCTGGTTCTGCTCCTTTCACTCAGCATCAGATCATATAAGTCCTTTCAGGCCTCTCTGAAGTCTTTCTGTTCATCATTTCTTATAGCACAGTAGTATTCCATTGCATTCATATACCACAATTTATTCAGCCATTCCCCAGTTGATGGGCATCTCCTTGATTTCCAGTTTTTGGCCACCACAAAGAGTGCTGCTATAAATATTTTTGTACATGTGGGACTCTTTCCCATTTTTATGATCTCTTTGGGATATAGTCCCAGAAGCAATATTGTTGGGTCAAAGGGTATGCATATTTTTGTAGCCCTTTGGTCATAGTTCCAAACTGCTCTCCAGAATGGTTGGATCAGCTCATAGCTCCACCAACAATGAATTAGTGTTCCAACTCTCCCACATCTTCTCCAACATTTATCATCTTCCTGTTTCGTCATGTCATCCAAACTGATAGGTGTGATGTGGTATCTCAGAGTTGTTTTGATTCGCATCTCTCTAATCAATAGTGATTTAGAGCATTTTTTTCATATGACTATAGATAGCTTTAATTTCTTCCTCTGAAAACTCCCTGTTCATATCCTTTGACCATTTATCAATTGAGGAATGGAAAAGAATTTAGATACCATTTAAAGGAGATAAGTTGGCACAATGGAAAGTATGCTTAATTAACAGGACTTGAGTTCTAATCCTGTTTCTTCCACTTACTACCCATATGGCTTTCATTTCTGTAGGCCTCAGTTTCCTCATATGTAAAATGAGAAGGTGGGGCCAGATGACCATAACCTTCCATATGTATTGCTTTTCCACTAGAATGTCATCCATATGTATTGTTTTTCCACTAGAATGTCAGCTCTTTAAGAGCACAGACCCTGTCCTACTTTTTTTTTATCCCCAGGTTAGCATAGTACTTTGCACATTGTAAGTGTTTAATAGATTATTCATTCATCCTGTCACTAAGGCTCTTCCCTTTGTAAATCTCTGATTCCTCTAGTGGAATCTCCTCATCTGTAAGACAAGGAAACAAAGACTCACTGGATCATAGATTTATAACCCACTCATTTATAGATGAGTAAACTGAGGTAAGGAGAGATGAAGATCACACAGGTGGTTAGGATTAGAACTCAGGCCCCGTGCCTTTGGAGCCAGCACTCTTTCCATGATATTGCACTACCCTTAGATGACACATGTAGGAAGTATCAGAGCCAGGTCGATTGACTCCAAATTCAGGGTTATTTCCACTATACCACAGCAAATTAAAAAAAAAAATCTATCCTACTACAGAGAGAAATATATACACTTTATATTTCCAGGTTTTCCATCTGGGATATGGATTTTGTACCCTACACATGGTTTCTTTATGGTGTCTTCTTCTCTATCTCCTTTTCTTACTGACCATCTTCCTCTCCTATAGTCTTTTCCGCATTCATCCTACCTGCTATCTTTAATTACCTGACTCCTGTCTTGAGTCTCCTCCATCTCCAAGTCCCTTCTGTAGCTCCTACCCTCAGCTTACTCTGTATGGGAGGTTGAGGGTGTTATGGGATCTTGCCTCCCTGTCCCTCTTTGCCTTCTGAGATTTGAAATTCAGTTGATTTGTTTTGGAAGAGTATGTCCTCCCCACCTTCCAGTTGAGACCCAAAGCAGTACCTGGAGTCAGGTGGTTTAGCCAAGGAGAGTTGAGACAAGACATAAATCAAAAAGTTAACATTAAAAGGTTTCCAAGGATCCTGGATGAGTCCCAACTCTAATGTCATCTAGAAAGTCAGGATAAAGATAGAACCCAATTTCCCAATTTCACTGAACAAGGAAAAGTTATGTACTAGGGAAAGTATAAAAATTGGAATGCTGAAGTTGTGAGGGGTGAGTACATGAACTTTAAGGATACTGTGAGAGGTGTAGGCCATGAGTTTTGGGGGTTCTTCTTTCTAAGGGGTCTGAATCTTGGCATTGCTCTTTTACTTTCTTGTTGTCACATTCTGACAAAATAGGGAAGGGACAAGAAGATAGAATGGGTCCCATAATCATCTAATTGTAATGCCACAGACATTCTATGAATTGATTAATTTGGTTGGCCTATACAATTCACATGATCATTCATTTCCAGCTGAAAAGGACCTTGGAGACCACCATGACAGTCCCCCACTTTTTTGATCAGGAATTAAGGTTCAGAGAGCTTAATGGTAGTCACACGGTGGGTTCCACATGTGAGTGTGTAGCGGAGGAAGTAGTCCCACAAGGGATGTTACACGAGGAAGATTGAGCCCTATTCCATGGAAATTGGAGAGAGATATAGTGATTTTTAACGATCCAATTCACCCCCACTTGTGACTCCAAGGGAGCATGTTCTTTGATATTAACTCCTTAGCTTGCCATTCAAAGCCTTACAGTGTCTGTCCCCACCACCAACCCCAATTTGTATCTGACTTTATACTGTGCCCTTTTACAAACTCTATATTTTAATCGAAATGGTTCACCAGCCAAGTCACTTAATCACCTCTGGACCTCAGCTAATGTATCTGTAAAGAAGGAGAAAAAGGAAGAGGATGAAATGAAGAAGAAGAAGAAAGAACAAGTGAAAGGAAGGAAAAAGGAAGAAAGAAGAGGAGAAGAAAGGGAAAGAAGAAGAGGAGGAAAAGGAGGGGAAAGAATAAGAGAAAAAAGAGGAGCAAAAGGAGTACAAGAAAAAGGAGGAGAAGGAGAAGAAGGAAGGAAGGAGGGAAGGAGGTAAAGAAGGAAGGAGGAAGGAAGGAGGGAGGGAAGAAAGAAGAGGACGAGGAGAAGAAAAAATGCACTTTCTCTTGATCTCTGCCTCATAGAATCCCTCAACTCTATGTAGTATCCCCTGCCTTGATACATGTGTACCAGTCACTCCCCTTTGCTGGGATGTGCTTTCTCCTACACTTTTCAGAGTTAGTCTCTTTCCAAAGTCTGATTCCAAGGTAGCCACTTTCATGGAGCCCTCCTGACTGTCTAGTTATTGGTGATCTCTCTCTCTCCCTGGTACTGGACTCATTTGTGTGTATGTTATAGTCCCCCAGTGGCTCATAAACTCCCTGAGATCAAGGGGTGCTTTGTTTGCCTTTGAATCTCTAGTACCTTTCAAATAGTAGGTGCCCGATAAAAGTTTGCATTCCCTGTTTGGTGACCCTCAGAAAATAAAAGTTGACCCTTGGACAGAAAAGTCTTCAGAATTCATTTCTTACTCTTTCCCACCACCTCCCACCAGTTATCCTTTGAGTTAGTAAGCAAAACATCTTCAAAATAAGACTGTGTCATGTAATGAAAGAAGTCTGACCCTGGGCAGGTAAACTAAAACCTCTTTCAGCCTCAGTTTCTTCATCTATAAAATGGGGATAATAATAGCACCTAATTTACAAGGCTATTTTAAGGATCAGATATGATAATATTTGTAAAGAGCTTGGCACAAAACAAATACTGTTTCCTTTCTCTTCCTTCCCTCTCATCAAAACCAAATTTAAGCCACACTCCATAAGAAAGTGCCAAAGGGTCTTAGAAGAAAGCTGGTTGCTAAAAAAGGCAATCTGTACAATGGGAACAGGAGACTAAAGCCTCATCTCTATTAGCCATCCTCTGACTCCAGGCATCTCTGAACAATGACCCAAAGTTACATAGAGCCAGTTGACTGGAGAGGGAATCACTGGGAAAAGACTAGAATTCCTATTGGGCTTGTTCATCAGTAAGCCATTGTTCTAATATACCAGTCAGAGCCCCAAAATGTAGCAGGCAACAATGGACATTGTGGGGGACCCTTCATTAGTATGCTATTCAACATACCCAGAACCTAGGATTTCCACGCCTGGTTGGAACTAACAATCAGGTCCCAGGCTTTAGTAAACAGCCTGTCGGCTTCATATGTTCTCCTGGCAACTCTGTGGTCCAGGAAATCAATGGGCTGTATCATTGATGTGGCTTACATTTCCAACACTGAGTGATTCCTGCACATATTTGGGAATATGCTCTTCACTCACAGAATTGCTTCTCAGCAGTGGGAGGGAATATTCCAGTGGGAGTGAAGTGTTCCATTGTTCACCTGGTTCTAACTGATGGTACATGGCATTATTAGCCATCTTTGGGCATTCGTTGAAGTATGTTGTGTTGAGTTGGCTTGACACTCAAGTGGCTAAAGAGCCTGCAATTTACGAACTATTAATAACAAGATAAGTTTCATCCCACCATGTCTGATTAGGGGAAGCCAAGGAAGCTGAAAAGAACAATGAACTTGTCTCTCTCATCAGGTGGGCATCTGATAAAAAAGGAAATGATTTCACTTTTCCACAAGTTTCATCTCTGATTTGGAATAAAAGGGCCATGTGCTGAGGTAAGGATGATTCAGTAAGTGATGTTCTCAATAACACATTCTTCTCATGACCTTTAGCTACAAGATGGCAGAGTAGAAAGATGGATCTGTTCTAGCTCTCCCCCCATTGCCCATAAAATCCCTGCAAAAAATGACTCTAAACAAATTCTAGAGCAGCAAAAGCCACAAAACAACAAAGCAAAAGAGATTTCCAACCCAAGACCGCTTGGAAGGCCAACAGGAAAAGACTATCACACCAGGGTCAGAGCAGAGTGCAACCCAACTTTGGTCACTCTGCACAACATGGACAGCACTGGAATAGGATTCAGGGCACAGAATCACAGGTGGCAGCTGGGGTTCCCAGATTTCTCAACCCACAAATGCCAAAGACAGCTTCAAAGGTCAATGGGAGAGCTCTTTCATCTGGGTAAGAGGGGAGTGAGGTTCAGCCCCAGCTCCAACCCAGGGCTTCAGCAGCCACTGTGGCAGTTGAATCCACTTTTGGAGCCCTTGGACTAAAGATCATGAGGGAACTGAGCAGTCAATCTGGGTCTCAGTTCTGAGTGGTGGTCCTGAGGTGGGGAGAACTGGCATGGTGGAGCTGGTGGAGGCTCTGGAGAGAGAACCCTACACAAAGATCCTAGGCAGAGAAGAGCACTCCCAGACTACAGTGCAGGCTAGGAGAGGAGTAAACTCCTTTTCCTTGATTGTGCTACCTTGGACGAGGTGAAAATGTACAGGTTCCACAGAGTATACTCTCCCCTTGACAAAGGACTCAAAATGCAAGTAACTGACTGGGAAAATGCCCAAAAAGGATGAAAATAAGACCATGGAAGATTATGTTCTTGGTGAAAAGGTATTTTCTTCCATCCTTTCAGATGAGGAAGAACAAAGCACACCATTAGAGGAAGACATAAAAGTCACGACTTCTACATCCAAAACCTCCAAAAAAATAGGCAATGCTCTCAGACCATGGGAGAGCTCAAAAGGGATTTTGAGAATCAAGTAAGAGAGATGGAGGAAAAATTGGGAAGAGAAATGAGAGAGATGCAAGAAAAGCATGAAAAGCAAGTAAACAGTTTGCTAGAGAAGACCCAAAAAATGCTGAAGAAAATAATATCTTTAAAAATAGAGTAACCCAAGTGGGAAAGGGGGTCCAAAAAGCCAATGAGGAGAAGCAGAATTTAAAAATTTAAAAAGCAGAATTAGTCAAATGGAAAAGGAGGTTCAAAAGTTCACTGAAGAAAATAGTTGTTTAAAAATTGGAATGGAGGGGGGCGGAGCCAAGATGGCGGAGTAGAAGGACGCACATTTACGAGCTCCGAGCCCACAACCCATGGAATTGAGGTAAAAGGAGATCCCCATAAATTCTGAATCACTGCAGGGGGTGCATAAACATAGGGGAAGAGATTTCCGTTCCACTGAGCCCTGGAGAGCCGTCCCCGGGGTCCATCGCGCCCCGGAAAGCGGACCCCACCCCCACCCCTGGCCGCGGCCCCAGAGAAGCTGACCCGAGCAGGCCTCAGAGAGGGAAGCTCCGGGGGAAGGTCCGGCAGCCGGGAAAGTCCCTCCGCCCACAGAAGCTACAGGTCAGTGAGAAAGAAGGCTGGGCTAGGGGAGGGGAGCGGAGCGTCTCCGTGACTCGGGCCCCCTCAGGAGGAAGCGGCGGCGGCAGAGGCGTGGGCGGTGGGCTGAGGCGCAGCAGCCCAGGACTCAGGAATCCCCCAGCAGCAGGTAGGATCTTCAATACTGAAGGTCTTTCCAACCTGAGGGAGCTGAGCCAGGGAGACGGCCTTGCCCCCACCCCGCTCTATTACTGAAGGCCTCTGAATAAAACTCCTGAGGGAGCTGAGCATAGGAGGCGGGGCCCCCCACCCCACCCCCACCCACTCCATTCCTGAAAGTCTCTACAGAAAGCCCCTGAGGGACCGAGTTTGGGAGGCGGCCCTGCCCCCACCCCTGCGCCAGAACTAAAGCTTGCTGCAGAAAGCGCATTTGAATCTCAGAGGCCAAGCACTAGCTGGGCGGATCCAGGCGGAGGTGGAAAGGAATCTCAGAAGTCAAGTAACTGGCTGGGAAAATGCCTAGAAAAGGGAAGAAAAATAAGACTATAGAGAGTTTTTTCCAACAAGTGCAAATGATCCCAACCTTCGGATCTGATGGCGAGGACAAGAACGTATTCTTGCCATCAGGGAAAGAAATGGAGGGCGGGGTCTCAGTACC
This sequence comes from Bettongia penicillata ogilbyi, assembly GCA_023548195.1. Classification (NCBI taxonomy): domain Eukaryota; kingdom Metazoa; phylum Chordata; class Mammalia; order Diprotodontia; family Potoroidae; genus Bettongia; species Bettongia penicillata. Next base: position 169,973 of record JAJHZJ010000957.1, read on the forward strand.
CCAGACACCCCAGGGGGGTGCTGGGTGGGCTCAGGCCTTGGAAGAGCTTAAAAACGATTTTGAAAAGCAAGTTAGACAGGTGGAGGAAAGACTGGGAAGAGAAATGACAAAGATGCAAGAAGAGTATGAAAAACAGGTCAATACCTTGGTAAAGGAGACCCAAAAAAATGCTGAGGAAATTAACACCTTGAAAAATAGGCTCACTCAATTGGCAAAAGAGGTTCAAAAAGCCAATGAGGAGAAGAATGCATTCAAAAGCAGAATTAGCCAAATGGAAAAAGAGGCTCAAAAGCTTACTGAATTTAATAGTTCTCTCAAAATTAGAATGGAAGAGATGGAGTCTAATGACTTTACGAGAAACCAAGAAATCACCAAACAAAACCAAAAGAACGAAAAAATGGAAGAGAATGTGAAATATCTCATGGGAAAAACAACTGACCTGGAAAATAGATCCAGGAGAGACAATTTAAAAATTATGGGACTACCTGAAAGCCATGATCAAAAAAAGAGCCTCGACATCATCTTGCATGAAATTGTCAAGGAAAACTGCCCTGACATTCTACAACCAGAGGGCAAAGTAAGTATTGAAGGAATCCATTGATCACCGCCTGAAAGAGATCCAAAAAGAGAAACTCCTAGGAATACTGTGGCCAAATTCCAGAGTTCCCAGGTCAAGGAGAAAATATTGCTAGCAGCTAGAAAGAAACAATTCCAGTATTGTGGAAATACAATCAGGATAACACAAGATCTAGCAGCTTCTACATTAAGGGATCGAAGGGCGTGGAATAGGATATTCCAGAAGTCAAAGGAACTAGGACTCAAACCAAGAATCACCTACCCAGCAAAACTGAGTATAATACTTCAGGGGAAAAAAATGGTCTTTCAATGAAACAGAGGACTTTGAAGCATTCTTGATGAAAAGACCAGAGCTGAAAAGAGAATTTGACTTTCAAACACAAGAATGAGAAGAAGCATGAAAAAGTAAACAGCAAAGAGAAGTCATAAGGGACTTACCAAAGTTGAACTGTTTACATTCCCACATGGAAAGACAATATTTGTAACTCTTGAAACTTTTCAGTATCTGGGTACTTGGTGGGATTACACACACACACACACACATATACACACACACACATGCACACACACACACCTGCATGCACATGCACACACACACATACACACATGCACGCACACACAGAGACCGAGAGCACAGAGTGAATTGAATAGGATGGGACCATATCTTAAAAGAAATTAAGGTAAATGGTGAGAGAGAAATGTAGTGGGTGGAGAGAGGGTGAAATGGAATGGGGTTAATTATATCTCATTCAAGAGGCAAGCAGGAAACTTTTTAGTGGAGGGGAAAAGAGGAGAGCTGAGAAAAAAAAACATGAAGTTTACCCTCATCACATTCGACTAAAAGAAGGAGTAAAATGCACACTCATTTGGGTATGAAAACCTATCTTACAGTACAGAAAAATGGGGAAGAAGGAGATAAGCAGGGAGGGAGGGATGATGGAAGGGAGGGCAATGGAAGAAGGGAGCAATTTGAGGTCAACAGTCTTGGGGAGGGACAGGATCAAAAGACAGAATAGAAACAATGGGGGACAGGATAGGATGGAGGGAAATACAGTTAGTCTTACACAACACGACTGTTATCGAAGTCATTTGCAAAACCACACAGATAGGGCCTATATTGAATTGCCTGCTTTCCCAAAGGGAATGGGTGGGGAGGGAGGGATGGGCAGAATTTGGAACTCAAAGTTTTAGGAACAACTGTTGAGTATTGTTGTTGCTACTAGGAAATAAGAAATACAGTTAATGGGGAATAGAAAGTCATCTGGCCCTACAGGACAAAAAAGAAGATGGGGACAAGAGAAGGGAAGGATGATAGAAGAGAGGGCATATTGGTGATAGCGAAAATTAGAATGCTTTGTGTATTGGGGTGGGGGGAGGGGATAAATAGGGAGAAAATTTGGAACCCAAAATTTTGTGAAAATGAATGTAAATAGTTAAATAAATAAATTAATTTAAAAAAAGAGAGAAAATAATAAATGAAGGGCAGGATAGGACAGAGGGAAATGTGGTTAATCTTTCACAACATAAATATTTTGGAAGTGTTTTGCATTGTTACACATGTATAACCTGTATTGAATTGCTTGTTTTCTCAATGAGTGGGTGAAGAGGGAGGGAGAGAATATGGAACTCAAATCTTTAAGAATGAATATTAAAAATTATTTCAGCATGCAGCTGGAAATTAAGCTATACAGGCAATGGAGTATAGAAATCTATTTTGCCCTACAGGAAAGTAGAGGGGAAGGGGGATAGAAGAAGGGTGGGTAATGGAAGGGAGGACAGACTGGAGGAAAGGGTGGATGGGGTGCATGCTGTCCTGGGGTGGGGGTGGGGGGAAATATGCGGAGAATATTTTGAATGCAAATCCTTGTGGAAGTGAATGTTAAGAACTGAAAATAAATTGTATATTTAAAAATTAAAATAAAAATATGAGCTATGTGTGATAATAGACAAAAAAAATCACTAAGGGACTTTCAGGAGGATGCCCCAAAAGAATACACTGCAGGTGGTAATGATGTGTTATATGTTATCACATGTGCATGACACATGTTGCATGTTATATGTTGTGTGTGATAGGCTTTGAACTTTGGGTACAAACATAATGATGCTACTTTGCATTTATATGGAACTTTAAGGCTTGAAAATGTATGTGTAATCTTTGGTTGATCCCCTGCTATCCCTATAGCAAGTCTATGAGGTAGGTGCCATGGTTATTCCCACTTTACAGATGAAGAAACTGAAGTCAAGGGATGTCAACTTACTTTTCCAGGGTCATATGGCTACTAAGTTTATGAGGCACAACTTAAACCTAGGTCTTTTGGATACTAGGTCCCGAACTTTACATATAACACCATCCAGTTGCCTTGATATGTGCCTGATCTGTTATTCATGGGAAAAATCAAAGTTCTAAAAGTTACTAGTTTTGATCATCTAAGTAGAGAAGGGTACGTAGCTAACATAGTGGACTCTGTCATACAAGAATGATCAGCAACTGCTAGGGTCCCATGGATTTAATCCCATATTCTTGGCTCTTCTGAGACCAAGCATTTTTTGACTCTGTAGACTCATTTCACCTCTCCCTATTTCTAGACTGACTCTAGTCTCCAACTGGGTCACCACCTCCCAACCCCCACTTTGTTTGCCTTGCTTGGAGTAGAACACTTGCCTGCCTCTGGTATGAGAATTCACCAGGACTCCCACCTCTGCATTGCTTCTCTCTGATTCATGTTCTGTACATCACAGATCCAAGACTTTAGACCTGGAAAGCACCTTAGGGGTCCTCTTGCCCAACCACCTCCTTTTCCAGGTGAGAAGGCTGAGACCCAGAAAGAATACGTGATTTGCCCAGTGTCCCCAAGACGTTAAGCGTCAGAGGTAGTATTTGAAACCAGATTCTCTCTTTATAGCTTTTATTGTTTCTACCATAACATGCTGACATCCATCCCTTGGTCCTAGTTCTATTCTCTGGGGCCAAGAAGAACAAGGCTATTCCCTCTTCCACAGCAATAAATCTTTATGTGCTTAAAGAAAAAGCCAGCAAACCTGAAGACCTCACTAGCACCCAACCTTTAAGTGACTAAGAAAACCAGCCCCTGCTTCAACATATAGATTAAGGAGAATCGATATATCCTCTGGGTCAGGTGAGTTGAAAAAATAGTAGATGGGACTGTATCCAGAAATAAAGAACCCGCCACCCAGGCTTTCAGATGCCCAGACTCTGTGGAGCCTTCCGGGAAATCAGTGAGCAGGGCAATCACAAACCTCGACCCCCTAGCACTGAATCTGAAGAGTAGTGCTGAGCACAGAACAGTTATGTAATTCCAATAGCTGATGATGGTTAATCACAGGTTTTGGTTGTGGATAAGAGGCCTAATGTTTGTCAAACCAAAATGCCTGGTGGTTTTAGGAAATACCCGTGTCTGAGTGTTCAATGTTCTTGAGATCTTCATCTCTTTTTTGTTTTGAGATTATGTCCGCAGATTTCCCTGGTGCAGGGACTTTAGAAAATGAAAGTCTCAGCGATGGATGGCCCCACAGAGACCTCCCCAAGGAATCACAAAGTGTTTGTTTTCAACCAGGATCTGAAATTGGTCTCCAAACCTCTCTGCTTTTTAAACATGGTGAAGGCCAGAAATAAACACCGTCTTTACCCCTCCATCACCATTCCCACCCTGGTGCTTCTTGGGATGGGCACAGTCAATTGTAAGATGTAATTTTCCAAAGCCAAACTTGGAGAATGGAAAGAAGATTGTTTTAGACTCAGAGCTCAGATCAACAATCAAGATTTCATTTTTTTTCATCAGGTCACTTGAGGTAAGATCTCATTTCAATTCAACAACAAACATTTAAGAAAACGCAGTGGTGAATTTACATCTCTGACTATTGGTATCCCAAAATCATTCCAAGATGGTAATATTCCAGTGCATCTATGACTTTGCCAAGATAAGTTTTCCCTCCAACAATGCTAATTGCAACTCATCCAGGCCTGGCCGTCTTGACCAACTCTGGCTCATGTCCTCTGTCATTTTCAAGATGAGTCCAGCCAATGTACTGAGGGGCCTTTCTCTTTAAACTGGATAGATGTAGACAGTTAATCACTCAATCAGTACTAATGTATTAAGTGTTACGTACCTGGTACCATATTGGACACTTACAATACAAAGACAAAGATGACATAATCCCTTCCCTCATGGAACTTGTTCCCTATTGAAGGAAACAACACATAAATATAGAGATATATGCAACATTATAAGCATAGGGTTAGAGATGGACCTTTGATTTCACTGGTATAGGGAAGTCCCAGAAGAGGAAACTTCCTTCACCAATGCAGGTTTGCAATTCAGTCTTAGAGTCTAGAGTATTAAGTGACTTTCCACAAGCACTATGAGTCAGAGGTTAGACTTGAACACAAGTCTTCTTGGACTTATTATTTTCTCATATTATTATTTCTCATAGAAATAAGGTGATTTAGGGGAAAGAAAGGCCACTAACAGCTGTGGCAATCAGAAAAAAATTCAAGAGCAAATTGGCACTTGAGCTGAATCTTGAAGGAAATTCTGGATTCTAAGAGGAAAAGGTGAGGCATTTCAGGCAAGGGGAATGACCAGTGCAAAGATATAGCAATGGGAGATGGAGTACGTAAGAGGTATAGTGCTTGGGTGGATCACAAAGCAGGTGCAAGGGAGTAATGCATAAATAAGATTGGAATGGTAGGTTGGGGTCAGGTTGTTAAGAACTTTATATGTCAAATATTTATGTAGATTTTAACCTAGAGTCCAGAAGCTCTCAAATTTTTGATCTTAAGAACCCATTGTATTCTCAAAGATTATTAAGGAAAACTCCCTCCACTCCCACCCAAGAACTTCTGTTTATGTATCAATATTTACTGTGTGTGTTGGTCTTTCCTTGCCAAAGAAGACCATGCCATCAGAGAAATAGTGACATGACTTGCACTTGACTTTGTTTTGAGTGAGGGAGGGCTGTGCAGGTCACCAGCCTCACTTCTCCTCCAGTGAATCCAGTGACCAGATATTCTTCAGGATGACTGGAGATGATCCAGGATGAGGCAATTGGGGTTAAGTGATTGCCAAGGTCACACAGTTAGTGAGTATCAAGTGTCTGAGGTGAGAATTGAACTCAGGTCCTCCTGACTCCTGCACTGGTGCTCTATCCATTGCACCACCTAGCTGCCCCAATATTTACTGTATTAGAAATTAATAGGAGCATCAAGGTGATACAGTGGAAAGAATGCTGGGCCTGGAGTCAGGAAGAATCATCTTCATTAAATCCAGCCTCAGACACTTACTAGCTGTGTGACCCTGGGCAAGTCACGTAACCTTCTTTGCCTCAGTTTCCTCATCTGTAAAATGAGTTAGAGAAGGAAACAACAAATAATTCTAGCATCTTTGCCAAGAAAACCCCAAATGGGGTGACGAGGAGTCAGACACAACTGAAACGACCAAACAACAACAGAAGAAACTAAAATCTCTTACAATTATTACAAAAAATAGTTTTCACTTCACAGACCCTTTGAAGGAGCATTAGGGACTCCCAGAGTTCCTAAATCACACTCTGAGAAGCCCCTGCTTTAGGCAACACAGAGCCATTGGAGTTTCACGAGTAGGGGAGTAATCTGGTTAGATCAGTCGCCCCTTATTCTTGCTCTACTCCTTACCCATCTCTTATTCCCACCCTACATTTTCCTGATTCTCCTTTTTGCTCTTTTTCCCATGGAATTAGTCGTTCCTCATGCTGCCTATCTGTGCCCAGTGGGAAACTCTTCCCTACCTGGCATCCGGAATGAATGCATGATTTCATTTCAAAGATTATCTGGAGAAGGAGCCTAGGCATGAACTCAACTGAGTTCTCTCTGTCTCTGTCTCCATCTCTCCTCTCTCTCTCTGTCTCTCTCTCTCTGTCTCTCTCTCTCTCTCTGTCTCTCTCTCTCTCTCTCTCTCTCTCTCTGTCTCTGTCTCTCTCTCTCCTCTCTCTTCTCTCTGTCTGTCTGTCTCTCTCCTCTCCTCTCTCCCTCTCTCTCGCTTTCTGTCTCTCTGTCTCTGTCTCTCACTGTCTCTCTGTCTCTGTCTCTGTCTCTGTCTCTCTCTGTCTCTCTCTGTCTCTCTCTGTCTCTCTCTCTCTCTCTCTCTCTCTCTCTCTCTCTCTCTCTCTCTCTCTCTCTTTCTCTCTGTCTTTCATATTGTCATATCTCCTTTCCTCCTTGCTGCAACTCACCCACCTTCTGGCAAATTGGAACAATTTTTACTGGGGCACTATACTCAATTTCATAGAGATTAACTTTTTTTTACTGCATCTGCGATTTCGTATGGGTGTGAAGCTTCCAGTGTAAATCCCCCTCTCCTAGTGCAGGGGACACCTTCTCTACTACTTACAGTCTCAGAGAATCAATTGTCCAGAGTACTGAAAAGGTTAGATAACTTGTCTATGGTTGCTTAGGCAATCTGTGGCAAAGGTAGGATTTGAACCCAGGACTTTTTAGGGTAGCTGTCTATTCACCACACCAAACACAGATAAGGTGCCAGTTTAATTCAGTGTCTGCAATTAAGTAAAAATCCTTTTCTTGACTCAGTGGCCAGAGGGGAGTGGAGACATTTAAGTTGGAAACAAGTTAACCAATCTATGTCCGCCAAGTCTGCCAAGATGATTGATCCTCCAAGGGCCGTCTGTCAAGTTGGAGAAATTTTGGAGGGTTTGGAGAATGAGAGAGGAAAGAGAATTCTGATGCCAGCCAAGGAAATATTCATCACCTCAGAGTGTGGTGAAGTTTGGGGAAATGTGGTTCCACCAATCAAATGATCCCTGGGGGCCCACAGCTTGTGCAGACAGCCCTGGCCCCACAGATTACTTCCATTCTTGTTGACCTTGGCAGCATCGAGACAACACAGTCCTCTGGCAGGAAGGAGGCTGTGCTTGAGCTATCTGATGCATTGTGTCAATCAAGAAGCTGAGGATTGGGGGATTGGGGTCTGTCCTCTGGGCCTCCCAGAACCTAATCATCCGGAGTCATGCTCACTTATCCACCGGGCTGGCAGCCATCAGATTTTCAGTCCTGGGCTCTGGGCTCCAGCACTGTTCCAATCTGAGAGCAAACAGTACACGACATTAGCAAAGAAACCTCTGCTTCACTATGTGCTGAGACACACTTGGGTTTAGGTGCATTGTGTTATGTTGTAATTTTTTTCATTCCCAAACTCTCCATATTGTCATATCTGGTCATGATTTTTAATTCTGGAATTACAGAGGCAGTTTGGTATGGGGAATAAGGTGCTAAACTGGGAGTCCTAAAGAGTTGGAGTGCTTTGCCATTTTCTTCTCCATCTCATTTTAGAGATCAGGAAACTGAGGCAAACAGGGTGAAGTGACTTGCCCAGGGTCACACAGCTGGTAAGTATCTGAGGACAGATTTCAACTCAGGAAGATGAGTCTTCTTGACCCCAGACCCAACACTCTATCCACTGTGCCACCTAGCTTCCCTGGTCCACTCCTAATGGTACTATTAATTTACCAGGATTAGGAGGCACATATAAAGAGTCTTGGGAGCTGAATGAGAGCTCATACTATGAAAATAATAATAAACAATAATAGTAATGATGATGATGATAATTTCAGTTAGGATCTGTATAGTGCTGGAAGGCTTGCAAAGCATCTTAAATATGCTATGTTTTTGGTTTTCACAATAACCCTATTGGGTAGGAGTTATTATTTCCCCTATTTTACAGATGAGGATACTGAGGTGCTGAGAAGTTAATTGACTTGCCAAGGTCACATAGCTAGTAAGAAGGGTTTGAAGTCAGGTCTTCTGGACAACAAGTCTATGCCCGATTAGGTCATACTGTCGAACAGTTTCATTTTACAGATATGGAACTGAGGCTTAGGGAAGGGGTCACTGTCCAAGGTCACATGGGTAATTAGCAGGATGGGGATCTGAACCCACTCTGACTCCAAATCCTGCATTCTTCTGTAGTGTCTGGTACACTTTTAAAAGTTCTATAATTGACTGGTGCATTCGAACTGAAAAAGATGGGTGTGCAAGGGGATCCAACATCGTATCCTCTAGGATATCTTGGCCAGGTGTTGGGATCCAGTGCATCTGGGACTGGTGCCTGGCATTGGGCTACCCTAGGCTGGAAAGGGTACCCATCTCTGAAACCAGAAGCTGACTACTTCCCCTGTTACCTCTATTTGAAAACCTGTCCTCAGCCTACTGATGTCTGAATCAAGTCTTCTGGGCATTATTATTGATTTCCCCCTGAAAAATTTGACATTGCTTAAGCTTCATTTCTCCTTCTGAATAGCTTTGAAAGTCCCCTAAGTGAGTGGCAGCATCTGAGACTCCTACAGCATCAGGCCAGAGTGCCCTTCAGAGGTGACTCTTCCTTTTTCTTCACCCATCTCTGGAGTCCTGGGTAGTATTTGTTGCTGCTGACTCTCAAACCAAATAAATAAGTCTCCTCGTTGGCCCAAGAACCAAAAAGTGGAATAAAGGACAAAAGATGCAGCTTTTTACAAGTCGTGAAAATGCAGGGTGTGCTGGTTTGTTGGATTAGAAGCTCTCAGAAGACATGAGTCAAGAAGATAGAAAATCAGAAATACACATCTCCCACCTACCCCTTCCTCCCCCTACCCAACAAGATTATAGAGAAGTTTGTACATGATAGGATGAACAAAGATGGGGGAAGTTGGGGAGGGGACAAGTGGACACGATTTTATCAAGCAATGAGCATTAGGGAACATCTGGAAACTTGGAAGGAAACTCAACCCTTGGGGGCAGAGATGGATATAGATGTCATTGAGAACTCTTAGATCCCCAGGTGCACACACTTCTCTAGGAGTTATTTCATAGTCTCTAGTACCATAAGACTCTGGACCCATCCCCAAAATAGAAGGACTGTGGGGACAGGGATCACTCAACGAGGAAGGATGACCCTGGGTTTTAGTCCAAACTTTGTGTCTAGATAGATGTGTGAGCATGAAGACATCATCACATCACTCTGGGTCTCAGTCTTCTCATTTTCAAAGTGAAGGCAATAATAAATATCTGTTCTATCTCTCTCACAAGAAGAAAGAGTAGTAATGAGAAAGAGGGAAGGGAAAGAGAAGAGTTTAAACACTTATTAAGTATCTATTACGTGTCAGGAACCACACTAAACACTTTTATAAATATTACCTCGTTTCATCCTCACAGCAACTTTGGGAGGTAGATGATATTATTATTTGCATTTTCAGCTAAAGAAACAGAGGCAGACAGGGGTTAGGTGCCTAGCCCAGGGCCATACAGCTAATAAATGTTGGAGGCTGAATTTGGTCCAACATTCTAAGCACTGGGCCACCTGGCCGCCTTGAGATTACAAGGTGTGGAGTCCCTGGATCTGGGTTTGAATATTGCCTCTGCCAGTATCTATATGACATGAGAAAGTCATTCAGTCTTCCTGGGCTTCTTTATTTGTAAAAAATGGTGGAACAAGGTGAGCTTTGAGGAACCTCCAACTTAAAAGCTATGAATATGTAAGAGAAGTTCTAAGAAAGTGGTTTTTTTTTTTGCACTAATACTGGGGAGTATTTTCATTTATCTTTTTTAATATCCAAAGAAATTGTGATAGTTTATATAAGAGTGGTGGGGAACTCCCAGTGAGCAAACATTTTCCCCCAGTGCAGATCACAACTGTTCTCCAATTAAGTAGAGAAATCCTAGGGGGTTGCTTGAGACACATAGATTAGCCTGGGATCACACAGCTGATAAGTGTCAGGGGTAGAATTTGAACCCAATTTTCTCCAACTTCGGTGTGGTACAAAGGGAAGGACATTGTCTCAGCATGAGAGAGTGAAATGGTTGTTGGATTTTGAGTCAGGGACCTGGGTTCATATCCCGACTTTGCCATTTTCTATCAATGTGATCTTGGGCTTGACTTAGTCTCTCTGGGTCTCAGTTTCCCCTCCTATAAAAGGTAGATTAGATGATTTCCAAGGTCCCTTCAAGCTCTAGATATAATATGCTATCATCCTCCACTCAGCACATTTCAAGTAAGAGATTGTGTAGTATGTTTTCATCCTTCCTTGCCAAAGAAGACCATGCCATCAAAGAAATAATGACATGACTTGCACTTGACTTTGTTTTGACTGAGGAAGGGCTATGCAGGTCACAGCCTCACGTCTCCTCCAGAGCCACAGAATCCAGTGACCAGATATTCATCAGGATGACTAGAGATGACCCAGAATGAAGCAGGCAATTAGGTTAAGTGACTTGCTCAAGGTCACATAGCTAGTGAGTGGATAAAGAAGATTGTCCTCAAATCCTACTTCAGATATTTACAAGCTATGGGGCCCTGAGTAAGTCAGAGACTCAGTTTCTCTGGATCTAAGTTTCCTCACCTTGAACATGAGCGGATCAGAATGAGTGAAGTCAGAGATTCCTCCCAGCTCTCTTTAAATTGTCCTGGGCATCAGTTTCCTCATCCATAAAATATAGCTATTGGAATAGCCTCTGAAATTCCTTCCATTTCTAGACTATAAGCCTGTAATCCTAAGTAACATTACCTCTCTCAACCCGTTTCTCCCTCTTTAAAATGACAGAATTGGACAAGCAGTTCTAAGAGCCCATCCCAACTGTAGACCTATGATATTTTGTTAAGTAGAAATTAAACATCTGTCTGTTGGAAACAGGACCCCTGCTTTCTAAAATCTTGGCATCCTATGGATACTGTCAGAATCCAGAGAACTAATAGTATACTTTTCCTCTATGCATCTCTCAGGCCTTCTGAATCATAGTCTGTTTCCCTTCTCCGTCCCCACCTTCAAGACCCAGAAAGGGTTAAAACCTGCTGTAGTCACACTTATAAGAAGACACTATAAGGTGCTGTTTTAGTGTCAGGTTTAAGGGGCTGGCTAGTCTGTAGCTCATCCAGTAAAGCGCAAATCCTACCCTCTCCACCCCCAGTTAGGTCTCTGGGGGATCCACCCATCTGCTGATTTGCCAGTACACCAAGATTCTCGCTTGACTAAACCAAGTTGGCTGCCTTGAGACTTGATGTTCAGCATCTGCTTAAAATAACTCCCTGGGTAATGAAGCCTTGACTGTAGTAGTTCAAAAGACTGGTTTCCATAGGAAATGAGGCAGTGTGGTATGGTAGATGGCACGCTGGATTAGAATAAAAGAATATTATGCGAGAAGAGAGCTAAAAAACCATTTAGAAAGCCCCTCTCCATTTTCTTTTCAATTTTATTTTATATAACTCCCTTTCAGGGGAGGTCAGTCATTACTGGTCACACATGATACTCCACCTGCCATCTCTGTGCCGGATGTCTCCAGGCTTAGAATGTTTTATCCTCCTTACCACTGACTCTTGTAATCCTTGGTTTCTTTCAAGAATCCGTTCAAATGCCAGTCACTCTCCTCAACACTTATTGGTATGGTTATGTGTGTACACACACAAACACACACGTACACACACAAACACACACACACACACATGCATGCACACACATACACACATGCCGATGTCTCTTCCGTTAGACTGTAAACTTCTTAAGGAAAGGAACTGTTACATATTTGTATTAGTCAGTATATATTGATTAAGTACCTACTATGTGCCATGCTCTGCTTTAAGCATTGGGTATACAAAGAAAGGCAAAAAATAGCCCCTGCCCCTCAAGGATCTCACAGTCAAATGGTAGAAACCACATGAAATCGATCATGTACGAATAAGCCATATATAGGATGCACTGGAGGTAATCAACAGGGTAATCAACTAGAATTGAGAGGGATTGGGAGATGGTCCTATAGAAGGTAGTATTGTAGCTGGGGTTTGAAGCCAGGGAGGTCAATAGGCAGAGTGGAGAGGGAGGGGCCCCAAGCACAGTACCTGGAACATAGTAGATATTTAATAATGACTTGCTAATTTACTGATTTTTAGAAATAAAGAAATTGAGGTCCAGAAAGTGTCCATCATTGTATCCTGGTTTTGGAGCTGGAGGGGACCAGCTAGGCCAACCCCCTCATTTTAGGGATAAGCCAACCCAGGCCAGGAGATTATATAACAACTCGATGTTTGCAAATTGTGTTGGAGAACACTTCTAAGAGTTCCTTGGACAGCAAGGAGATCACATCAGTCAATACTTAAAGAAATTAATTCTGACTATTCACTGGAAGGACAAATACTGAAGCTGAAGCTTAAATATTCTGGCCATATAATGAGAAAGCAAAATTCATTGGCAGAGACTCTGATGCCGGGAAAGATTGAAGGCAAAAGGAGAAGGGGATGGCAAAGGATGAGATGGAAAGATAGTGTCTTGGAAGCAACAAACATGAAATTGCACAGACTTTGGAGATAGCAGAGGACAGAAAGGCCTGATGTGCCATGGTCCATGAGGGTCACAAAGAGTTGGATGCAACTGAGAGACAGAGTTCAGAGTAGAATCCAAGTCTTTTGATTCCAAGTGCGAAGCCTTTTCCACTGCACCAGAGCTTCCTCTTCCATGAATTCACTACTGGAAGTACTGACTACCTGTCCTAACTGTGCTAGGCAATAGAGATACAAAGAAAAAAGAATGAAACAGTTCCTGTTCTCAAGAAGTTTATATTCTACAGGGGAGACAATGTATACACATGTATACATACAAAAGATGTAGGAAGGCACTGATCACTGGGGAAAGAGAAGGTGGTGCTTGAGCTGCGATTCAAAGAGAACTTGAAAGTCACAGAATGGAGGAAGGGCATCCTGGGCATGAAGATGTGCAAATACGTGGAGATGGTAGATTAAATGTCCCATGGGAGGAAAATCAAAACAGCCAGTCTGAATGACCATAGAACTGTAAAGGGAAATGCAGAGAAGTAGACTGGCAGAGTAGATTGAGTGCTAGACTCAAAACCAGGAAAATATGAGTTCAAATTCCAACTCTAACTACTTAGTAGCTGACTCTGTCCTTGGCTCTCCCTAAGTGTCCCTTTTCTCATCTGTAAAACGAGGATAACACCAGGAGTTCTATTTCACAGAGCTAGTGAGAAGTTTAAATTATATAACGTACACAGAGGGCTTTGCAATTATGAATGTACTACATATAAATGTTAATGATTACAGGCTTATTGAATTAGCATCAGAAAGGATTTTAGATGTCACATGGTCTAACCTAGTCATTTAACAGATGAGCAAATGAGGCCCAGATGCCCTAAATTCAAATCCAGCATTCTTCCCATTGGATCATCCTCTCTCTTTGGCTTGCTAATTCTCACAAAGTTAGGAGAAAGATTCAAACTCAGATCTCCTGAGTCCAAGTCCAACCTTTCATTCGCTGCCCACCCTTCAGGAATCAAAATCATCAGAACCATGTCTCTAACCTCATTCTACAATTTACCGAATATAAATTAAGTTCATGACACATAGTTTAGGGAACCATAGGATTTACTTTAACTCTGCCAAACCTCAGTAGAGTGTCAGACATGGAGTTTAAATCCAGCCTCACACACTTATTCGATACATAACCCTGGACAAGTTATTTAACCTCTGTTTGCCTCAGTTTCCTCATCTGTGAAATGGAGGTAACAATAGCATCTACTTTCTAAGGTTATTGTGAAGATCACATCATAGTAAAGTGCTTAGTACAGTGCCCGGAATACAGCCAACACTACATAAATGTTAGCTATTATTAATAATTATTTTATTGTCCGTATAATTATTCCTGATCTGAAAAATGATAAGGTTGTTAGCCTTGGAGCTCCCTCTGAACCCTAGAGCACAGGGGTAGGGTTTCTGCCAGCTCTAGGGGGTTGTGCTCATTGTGGGACATAGACTGTCAGGCTACAGTTCAGGTCATGTCGCCCCTCCCCCCACTTTGCTCTCTTAAAGACCAATGGATGGGGGTTAGGTAGAGTGAATACAATGGGAAAAGACCAGGAGCCAGAAACTATGTGACCCTGAAGGCCACAGCAGGGTTGAGCAATGACCATTATTAGCCATAGAAGAGCCGAAGAGAAAAAGAGAATGGAGAAAAGAAGTAGGACAGATAGCAAACAGAGAAGAGTGCAGTGGGAACACCACAGAAAGTATCAGAGGAGCAAATTTACAGGCTCCTAGATTGAGAGTTGGAAGGAACCAGAGTGATTATCCAGGATAACTCCATTATTTTAGATGACAGTGTATTCGCAATATTGAGTAAGGCTGTAGTCGGGGTGGGATTGGAGCATCTTTGAAGGAAATGGGCATCAGTACTGTGGGCTCATAAAAGAAAAGAAGCGAGAAAATGGAACATTTGTGTTCATTTATCCAGTCAAAACCCCTTGGGAAATGCTTCAAATAAACTTCCTCCTAGAACTGATCAGAGAGGAGAATAGACTTGTCCAAGGTCATACAGATTATATCAGTACTAGAGCAGGAAATGGAACCCAGGTCCTCCTAAGTCAAATCCAGCACTCCTGTCTCTCACTGACTCCTCTAGCCTTGTTGCTTACTCTGAGCACGCTCTCTGGGCCTCAGTTTACCCTTTTTCTCATAAAGGATCTGAATCTCTAAAGTCTCTTCCAAATTTAAATTCTACACAGGGACCTATTAGATACCTCTAGAAGGCATGAGGAGGTAAAGTTAAAAGCAGGGACCAAGGTTAGAAACTCCCAAAGAAACAACTCACTCTACTGAAATGTTAGCTCTATGGAATCCTGCTCTGATCTCTTTCTGGGTACCATGACCTGGTCCCTGTTAGCTGATTTCTATTCAACTCTTCATTTTCTTGTATCTACTCAGACCAACACTGACTTTGATGCTTGCTTATCATTTGCTTCAACTCTCTTTAATAAATACAGACTTTGATTCTGGCTAGACTTTGACTGTGGCTTTGACCCTGAACTATCACAGTAAAGGGTACATGCCATACATGAGAAACAGTGGAAAGGAGGTCATCAGGTAGAGATTTAGAACGAAAGTATCACTAAACTCCACATTTAGAGAAAATGGCTGAGTCTGTGGGAATGAGAAAATTCATCAGAAAGTCAAAGGTTTGTGCTAGGAACAAGTGCAAGCTCACTTTCCTGAGGGTGTGAGCTATTTTAATGCTTCGTCTTTTTTTTTTATTTTTTTCAATAAAAATTTATTTATTTGACTTTTTACATTCATTTTTACAAAATTTTGGGTTCCAAATTTTTCTCCCCCTTTATCCCCTACCCCTACCCCAATATACTGAGCAATCTAATTTTCCCTATCTCCAATCTGCCCTCTCTTCTATCATCCCTCCCTTCTCTTGTCCCCATCTTCTCTTTTGTCCTGTAGGGCCAGATGACTTTCTATTCCTCATTAACTGTAAGTCTTATTTCCTAGTAGCAACAACAATACTAAACAGTTGTTCCTAAAACTTTGAGTTCCAAATTCTCCCCATCCCTCCCTCCCCACCCATTCCCTTTGGGAAGGCAGGCAATTCAATATAGGCCATATTTGTGTAGTTTTGCAAATGACTTCGATAATAGTCATGTTGTGTAAGACTAACTGTATTTTCCTCCATCCTATCCTGCCCCTCATTGTTTCTCTTTTGTCTTTTGATCCTGTCCCTCCCCAAGTGTTGACTTCAAATTGCTCCCTCCTCCCATTGCCCTCCCTTCCATCATACCCCCACCTTGCTTATCTCCTTCTCCCCCACTTTCCTGTACTGTAAGATAGGTTTTCATACCAAAATGAGTGTGCATTTTATTCCTTCCTTTAGTCGAATGTGATGAGGGTAAACTTCTTGTTTTTTTTTCTCAGCTCTCCTCTTTTTCCCTCCACTAAAAAGTCTCCTGCTTGCCTCTTAAATGACATATAATTTACCCCATTCCATTTCACCCTCTTTCCTCCCCCTACCTTTCTCTCTCACCATTTACCTTAATTTCTTTTAAGATATGGTCCCATCCTATTCAATTCACTCTGTGCTCTCTGTCTCTGTATGTGTGTGCATGTGTGTATGTGTGTGTGCGTGCACACGTATACATGTGTGTGTGTGTATGGGTGTGTGTGATCCCACCAACTACCCAGATACTGAAAAGTTTTAAGAGTTACAAATATTGTCTTTCCATGTAGGAATGTAAACAGTTCACTTTTGGTAAGTCCCTTATGACTTCTCTTTGTTGTTTACTTTTTCATGCTTCTTCTCATTCTTGTGTTTGAAAGTCAAATTTTCTTTTCAGCTCTGGTCTTTTCATCAAGAATGATTGAAAGCCCTCTGTTTCATTGAAAGACCATATTTTCCCTGAAGTATTATAGTCAGTTTTGCTGGGTAGGTGATTCTTGGTTTGAGTCCTAGTTCCTTTGACTTCTGGAATATCCTATTCCACGCCCTTCGATCCCTTAATGTAGAAGCTGCTAGATCTTGAGTTATCCTGATTGTATTTCCACAATACTGGAATTGTTTTTTCTAGCTGCTAGCAAGATTTTCTCCTTGAGCTGGGAGTTCTGGAATTTGGCCACAATGTTCCTAGGAGTTTCTCTTTTTGGATCTCTTTCAGGTGGTGATCAATGGATTCTTTCAATACTTATTTTGCCCTCTGGTTGTAGAATGTCAGGACAGTTTTCCTCGATAATTTCATGGAAGATGATGTCTAGGCTCTTTTTTTGATCATGACTTTCAGGTAGTCCCATCATTTTTAAATTGTCTCTCCTGGATCTATTTTCCAGGTCAGTTGTTTTTCCCATGAGATATTTCACATTATCTTCCATTTTTTCATTCTTTTGGTTTTGTTTTGTGATTTCTTGGTTTCTCGTAAAGTCATTAGACTCCATCTGTTCCGTTCTAATTTTGAGAGAACTATTCTCTTCAGAGAGCTTTTGAACCTCTTTTCCCATTTGGCTAATTCTGCTTTTGAAAGCATTCTTGTCTTCATTGGCTTTTTGAACCTCCTTTGCCAATTGAGTGAGCCTATTTTTCAAGGTGCTATTTTCTTCAGCATTTTTTTGGGTCTCCTTTACCAAGGTATTGACCCGTTTTTCATACTTTTCTTGCATCTCTCTCATTTCTCTTCCCAGTTTTTCCTCCACCTGTCTAACTTGATTTTCAAAATCCTTTTTGAGCTCTTCCAAGGCCTGAGCCCATTCAACATCCCCCTGGGATGTCTGGGATACAGAGGCCCTGCCCTCCACATCTTTCCCTGATGGTAAGAATAGTTCCTCATCATCAGAATTGAAAGGCGGGAACATTTGCACCTACTCAAAAAAGCTCTCTATGGTCTTATTTTTCTTCCCTTTTCTGGGCATTTTCCAAGCCAGTTACCTGACTTCTGAGATTCCTGTCCACCCCTGCCTAGATCTGCCCAGCTAGTGCTTGGGGTCTGAGATTCAAATGGGCTTTCCGAGGCGGCTATGGCTGCTATTCAATGTGAGCTTAAGTTCTGGTGCTGGGGTGGGGGCAGGGCAGCCTCCCAGGCTCAGCTCCCTCAGGGGCTTTATGCAGAGACCTTCAGTGATGGAGTAGGTGGGGGCAGGGCCGTCTCCCAGGCTCAGTTCCCTCAGGGGGTTTATGCAGAGACCTGAGCTTCTGCCTGCTCTTCGGGGAGTTCCGGGCTGCTGCTGCTGCCCCTGCCTCTGCCTCCACTGCTTCCTCCCGAGGGGGCCCGAGCCACAGAGACACCTTGCTCCCCTCTCGGCCGGCCAAGACGTCTCTCTCACTGACCTGTAGCGTCTGTGGGCGGAGGGACCTTCCTGGCCGCAGGAGGTTCTGTCCCTGAAGCCTGCTCGGATCTGCTCCTCTTGGGCCGCGGCCAGGGTGGCTCAGGGGTGGACTCCGCTTTCCAGGGCGTGACAGACCCTGGGGACCACTCCTCTGGAACGAAATCTCTTCCACTGTGTTTCTGCACACCCTGCAGTGATCCAGAACTTGTGGGGAGCTCTTCTTACATTAAATCCATGGGCTGTGGGTTCGGAGCTAGCATATGTGAGTCTTTCTACTCCGCCATATTGACTCCACCCCCCTAATGCTTTGTCTTTTATAAATATTTATGGGCTCCTATGAGTCCCTTTGACTTAATGTATTTACGTGGGGAGGTGAAATAAAGGCTTTCCTATACTCAGGATGCTCTTAGTAATTTGAGTGCTTGTACAGGAATGGATTACCCTTTTTGTTATTCATAGTTTGAGAAATCAGGATAGGAACTACACCATAAATACATTCTAGAGGTCTCTTGGAATAAATCTAGCTAGGAGCAAGGAGCCTAATAAAGAAAAATAATAAAAGGAGTCAATCTTTGGAATCAAATAATGTCGGTATGAGCTCAAAGTCCTTTGAAGTTCCCAGAGGCATAATCCCATTAGCATGCAAAGTTTCCAAGAACTGGTACCACTCTGTCTTTCCAGCACATCTCATGTAACTCCCCACTTCTGACTATGACCCACACAAACCAGTCTATTCTCTTTTCTCAGAAGGCAGTGTGCTTTCTAGCTTTACTTAGGCTGTATACTCTACCTAAAAGATCCAATAGCTCCCAATTATCCTTTTAAGTTCAGGTCAAATGTCACCTTCTTCAGGAATCCTTCCTTCATCTCTTTATTAGGCAACCACCTTCCATTCCCACACCCTACCTCCTCCCCTGATCTCACATAGGATTTTATTTTCTAGAACTCTGTTATATCCTCAAATCCAACCCTATATATTATAGTTCCCTATGAGTGTATCACATTTTCCTTCTAGACCATAAGGGAAGAGACTTTGTTGTATCTGAATTTTGTATCTCTCCCCAAAGGGTTCTGCACATATTAGGCACTTAGTAAATGTATTTTTAAATTAAAAGCAGTAATTCAGCACTAACCTGACAGGAAGAGAGGTCTCTGTGACCAGCAGGTCTATAACTTAACATTTGAATCCCTCTGATATTCTCATAAGATCTGAAGAAGCTAGAATTGGAAGGTCAGCTAACTCAGCCTTCTCATTTTACGGAGGTAGAAGTGACTTGCACGAGGTCCCAGAGATAGTAAGTATCAGAGCTGAGATACCAAGATCATATTTCTAAATCCAGGGGTCTTTTCCCTGTATCTGGCCAAAGTTTCTAGTTTTTTTCCTACGAAATACTTCCTTAGCTTTCCAGGATATTGGAAATAGTAAAGTAATGTTTGCCCACAGTGACAAAACTCCAAGCACTTTTCTAGGGCAACATCATATGCAGACCATAGAGTCAGCTTCCTTTCCTCTGTCGCTCTCCTTTGAGACACCTCTCCAATTTCATCCAGATGGCACAGATCTTCTCAGTTCTCCCAAAGGAGAGTGGCTAAACGCCTATATTCTTTCTATCCCTATAAACTCCTCAGCTTGGCATTTAAAGTACTTTACAACCTGGAGTCAACCTTCAACCTACTTTTCCAGACTTCTTATATCCATTTCTCTCCTTTACACACTATATGGTTCAGCCAAACTGGCTGCCTCACTGTTCCTCACACATGACATTCCATCTTCCATCTCTATGTCTTTGCGTAGTCTGACCTACATGCCCGGCACTCTTCTCTCCTTACTTCCCCATATTCCAGTCCTTTGTTTCCTTCAATATTCAACTCAATATTTAATTTTACATTAAATCTTTCCTGGTAACAGTTCTTCAGGTGCTAGTGTCTTCCCTCCCAAAAAATGACCTTGTATTTATTATCCTGCATTATCTCTGTGTATATGTATGTATGTATGTGTGCATATATATATATATATGTGTGTGTGTGTATGTATATATATATATATATATATTGTTGTTGTGTTCATCCTTTATTGCCAAAGAAGACCATGCCATCAGAGAAATGATGGCATGACTTGCCCTAGACTGTTCTGAGTGAGGGAGGGCTGTGTAGGTCACCAGCCTCACTTCTCCTCCACAGCCATGTGAATCCAGTGACCAGATATTCATGAGGATGACTGGTGATGACCCAGGATAAACTGGGTGTTACCTCACCCTAATATATACATATATACGTACACACACACACACACACACACATATGCATTCTCAACTTCTTCCTTTGCATATATTGTCTCACGATTCCTCCCCCATTATATGCAAAGTTCCTTAAAGGGGAGACTAATTCACTTTTGTCTTTATATGCCCAGAAACTAGAAAGATGTGTGTTCAAGGTCCTACCTCTTACACATACTGGCTGTGTGACCCTAGGCAAGTCACCTACCCTCTTGGTGCTCTATGCAACTCTCTAAGAGACTATACATTTCAGAGAAGTTGTCGATTTATATTACTAGAGAGTCTCATTGGGAGTTCCCTATAACAATTAAATCACAGGTCTAGTCCCCACCTTTATGCCCAATATGTGCATAGTGCCTGGCAAATAGTAGGCACTTAATAAATACTTGCTGATTGATTATCTATTACCAAAAAGGAAAAGATCAATAAAAATAAGACACAACATACAAGGTAAGAAGCATAAAGACCAAGAGAGGTCCATCAAAAGGTTAACTCTATGCCAGAGTATTCACTTCCTTCCTAAGCTATTTAAGAGGAAGACAGTGATGTTACAAAGGTGTCTCTGACTGAAAAGATCATTGAGCATTGGCAGTGCCCATCCTATTCTCACCTTCAACCTTTGGAAGGCCTTGCCTAAGGAACACAGATCACAACAAATATCTGAAAATAGGAACACACCTCAGTTGATAAGATGGAGCATCTGGTTTGCCAGGAGTATGGCATCACTATTGCCTTGCTGAAAATCCCACTTTAATCAATGGGAGGGGACAATGGATTACTGCTAATGTACCTACATCCTAAGGCACATTGCTCTAGATACTTGAGGAAAGAGGTACAGATTTCACCAAGCCTGGCCACTGGGAAATGGTGTGGTACAGTGGTTGATTCTAGAGAGTCAAAGGACCTGGATTTGAATGACCACCTCTGGTTCATGCTACATGGGTGACTTGGGTAAGTCTCTTAATCTTGGTCTCCAGTTTTCACCTGTAATATGAGGGGATTGTACTGTATGGCTTCTGAAACCTCCCCCAGATCTAAAGTGGAAGAAGGACAAAAACAGAGTCATGAATATGGGAATGGTGTCTCTAAAATTTAAAAGCAGATGCCAGTGTTCACTATTGTCAGGAATAATAATCAATAAAGATCAAGTGTTTTACAGCTTATAAAACATTCTCCTCACTTAGAAAAGTCTGCCAACCAACATCTGTAGGGAATTTACAGAAATCTACAAAGTGAAGAGAAATTTCCCAATAGACAAGTGGTCAAAAGACAAGCTGTTTTCAAAAGAAAAAATGTAAATTATCAATAACCACCTGTAAAGAAAATATAAAATCATTAACCATCAGAGAAATGTGAGTGAAAACAACACAGAGAGATCATCTCCTACACATCAAACTAACAAAGAGGCTAAAAGATGGGAAAATTCATTGCTGGAAGGTCTATCCAAAGACAAGCATGCTAATTCACTGTCTGTCAGGCTATGAATTGCTCCAGCCCTTCTGGAAAACAATTTGGATTTATGCAAATTATTCGTACATTTTGAAATATAAATTCTATCGTAGTGGAATATATATCTCCAACTGCCTTTTGGACATATCAAATTAGATGTTTTATAGACATCTTAGATTCCACAAGTCCAAAACTGAACTTATGATATTTCCCTCAAAACTCTCCTCCCTTTCTAGCTTCTGGATTACTTTTGAGGGTAACTTCTCAGTTACCCAGATTTGCAACCAAGGAATCATCCTCAATTCCCATCTTCCACTACACATATCCAATCTGTTGCCAAGCCCTGTTACTATTCATAACAACTCTCATATGAACTTTCTTTCTTTGGACATTATCACTACCCTTGTACAGGTTCTCCTCACCTCATGTCAGGACGATTACAATAGTCTGCTGCTTGTTCTGTCTACCCTAAGTCTCTCCCCACTGCAGTCTATCTTTCACTCGGCTGCCAACATGATCTTTATAAAGTACAGATCTGTCAATGTCCCCCTAGTACTCAATAAACTCCAGTGGCTCCCCATCACCTCCAGAATCAAATATAAAATTCTCTGCCATTCAAAGCCCTTCATAACCTATCCTCTCTATCCTTCCAGTCTTCTGGAATCCTCTACCCACACACCCCTCCATGTATCATACAATCTAGTGACACTGGCTTCCTTACTGTTCCTCCCACAAGATGCTCCATCTCCAAACTCTAGGCATTTTCATCACTGATTTCATGCTTGTAATATTTCCCCTCCTTATTTCCACTTCTTGGATAACCTGGATCACTTGAAATGAAAACTAAAATTCTACCTTGCACAGCAGCTTTATCTGCTCTTACTTAATCCTAGTGCCTTCTTTCTGTTCATTATTTTTAATTTACCTCATATATCACTTGGCTGTACATAATTGCTTGCATGTTATCTCCCCCACTGCGAGCTCTTTGAGAGCAGTGGTTGCTTTGCCTTTCCTTGTATCCCCAAACTTAGCACAGTGCCTAGCACAGACTAGGTACTTAATAAAGGTTTATTGGCTAACTGACTGACTGATTCTGAGTCGATCAGCAGAAAAAATTGGCTTATAAATACAAAAATGTTTACTTCTACGTGATTTGTGATAACAAAAACCCGGAAACAAAACAGGTACTCAATGACTGGGAAATGGCTGAAGAAACGATGATATATGGATATAATGGATTATTACAAAAATATAGGGAATGCTATTTAAAATGGGGGCGATGGAAGAAACAAAGACAATAGAACAGTATACCCAACAACTGCAAAAATGAAAATGTTAGAGAGGCAGTAAAATTTGGGTCAATCACAATGGTCAATGTTAGTACCATAGAGAGAAGTCAATTATAAGTCAATTCTTGCACCAATAGAAAGAGCTCTGGTCAATTACAATGGCTAATTCTAGTACCAGGAAGAGAAGCTCTAGTCCATTATAACGGTCAGTTGCCAAAGGAAACACACCTCCTTTCTGTTAATAATCAACAGATTATTATTCTTTGCAATGGGGCTTGTGGAAAACATCAAAACAAAATGCATCAATGTATTTTTCGACAGCATCCTCTTCACAAGGATGACAACTATCTATGAGGTAGTTCATAGGCTGATAGACCTAGAACCAGAAAATATCTCAGAGGACAGCTAATCCAACTCTGTCTTTTACAGATGGGGGACCTGGTACTCAGGGAGGCTATAGGATTATCTAATTGTAGATTTAGACACCAAATTATCAATAATATCTAACTAAATATAAAAAATTTTATATCAATAAAGATAATGCAAAATAAATATAATATTAAAATCTTAAATTGTAAATTTCAAGTGGGAAGAGGCCTGGAAAACCACATAATCCAACTCCCTTCTTCTATATTCAAGGAAGCAGGTACAAGGAGAGTCACACAACTGGCAAGTAAGTATGAGATTTGAACCCAGGCTCTTTGACTCCAGAACCATTATTCTTTCTACTTCATGATACTGTGATATGAAGACTATACCTTGTAGTGGTAATTTCAGGATCTAGGATTAAGAGATCCTTTATTGATGCCTTATAACTTTCAAGAACATCTAATAAAGTAGCTCTTAGTAAAGACTCAGTTATACACAAATAAGAACTTTTGGGAGCTGACAAAGGATTAGTGTGCTGCTGGTCAGTAAACTCTCTCTACCAATGCAGGGCAGAAATCTGTACAATGGAGAGTTTCTAAAAGTTTCCCCAGGGCACTGAAAGGTTAAATAACTTGCCAGAAATTAATCAGTAGTAGGACATGAACCCAGGTCTACCCTGACTCAAGGCCAGCTCTCTATCCATTTTGGTAGGCTGCCCCTCCTGAATAGACACACTGTGTGCTATACTGTGGTCTTTCAAAAAGGTAATACAAGTATTGTTATCATCACTTTACAGAGGAACTGATGCTTGAAATGATCAAAATGTGATGTCTAGGGTCACACAAATAACTCAGCAGAGGAGTTAGGACACAAATGTATCTTTTCTGACTCAGAGATACTCATCAGGAATGAATTTTGCCAGAAACGACTGTCAAGAAAGTAAGATGCACTGGGATGATAACAGCTTTAAAGCCCATCAATTTAGATTGTGGGGGGAGACCATCCAGCTCATGTGTCATCAAGAAGAGTGACATGCTCCACCTCATCCCCTTTTCATACCCACTGAAGAGGAAGAAAACCCATTCATGCCAAAGATGAGCAAATCCCCACCTGCTGAGGAATTAGCCTAAGAAAGAGTGGTGGAAAGCATCCAACAGATGCATGGCACCTGGAGCCCAGCAGGCTCAGGAACGGACAAGCAGAGTCTGAATTACACAATGCCTTGCACTCAGTAGGTGCTCAATAAATGTAAGGTGAACAGTAAGGAATTCAATTCAAATTTCTTCCTCATCCTCAGGTTGATGAATAATGGAGCGATGCTGATGATCCCACAGCTGGATTTCCATTAGCTGACTGGAAGAGAAAGGGAGGGAAGGGCTGGCATGCTACTAAAAGACCTAGATGAATCTGTGACTTCATTCATAAGGGTATTCCATTTCAATCGTAACTGGAAGTTCGTTGGTTTGTTTTTTATTTGGGATGTAAAACAACAGTAAAAAGTTGAGTTGAGATGAAGATAGTGATATGTAGCAAGCAGGACAGTCTGACCATGATTACAGTCAGACCAGCAGAGGGGATAGGGCAACTCTCTCACATTTTGGGGTTGCTGGAAAGGCAGGTTGCAGGAGATAGAAGGAGGCGGACCCTGGTAGTTTGAGCTAGAGGGTGGCTATGATGCTGTTAAAGGACCACAAGGGTAGGTGTGAGCATATTCACATCTTATCCAGCAATCCATGCCTTCCATCTTGTCATCTACCCAGCAATTTCCTCACTTGGAAAAGTACTACTATGGAGAGAGGAATGCCATCTAGTCTCCTCAGAGAATTAATTCATTTAGCTTTGGAATTGATGTCCAGACACTTGCTGTCTTGATTGGTGACTGAGTGATTGCAAACTCACCTAGCCTCCACTAGTTGGCCTTAGACTGTTAAGACTACACCATCCTGCACATCCTGTTCAATCATTCTACCCAACATCTTGCCCTTCTCCCTGATGACACAGGAATATTCTCTACTCTGATCTCCCAATTTTTTATACTCTTGGTCTGGGCTTAGTTGTTGAACCAATACTGTTGTACTATCAATGTTCTTTGAAAGGACAAGTCAGTTGACAGTCCAATAGATGCCCAAACTATCCCTATGACACTCCAGACCCTCCTTTCCCTGAACTCCATTCCCATATATGTACAGTCATTTCATTTTCGTATAAGCTCCTCGGGTCTAGGAACTGTCTCTCTTTTGTATTCATATACCTCGTGCTTATCACAGTGGTTGGCCAAGAAATAAACACTAAATCAATGCCTTTTGATTCCTTCATTCCCCCATGTTGGTCACTGTCTAGTAGATGTGCTTGCCATCCTAGGATATCAGTGCCTTCAGATAGTCAGAGACCAAAAGGATTCAGAGAAGTGAGGAGAGGTCAATAACAAGAGGACAGGAGATGCTCTGACCCTTCCTCATCCCTCCCATTTACCAACCCACTCTATATTCTTACATCTGATCCAGGTCCTGGAATGCTGCCATGTCCTTCCATCAGTTTTCCATAATGGATGTATCCAACACACGGAAAGTCTTCCTTTGAGTTCTTTAATGTACCAGTGAAGGTCTGGGACTCTCCATCAGTTATACTCTGCCCTTGCTACATGACCAATCAAATGGTGTTTTGTTTTTTTCAGTAAAATATTTAAGTGGCACAGTTGATACAATGGCTGGATAAGGATTCAGACTTGGATTCTAAACCTACTTCAGAGACTTACTAGCTGTGTAACCCTGGGCAAGTCATTTAACCTCTATCTGCCTTAGCTTTTTTATGTATAAAATGGAGATAATAACAGTACCTACTTCACAGGGTTGTTGTAAGGATCAACTGAAAAAATATATTATTTATGTTAATAAGGAGAATGAATGTCAAAACATTAATAATTAAACAATAGCCATATTATTGATCATGCAATGTGTTTATTAATAAAAATGATGATTAGTTATACATATTAATGATCATTAAATTATGATGATAATAATAATAGCTAACCTATATAGCACTTTAAGGTTTGCAGATTTCTTTATACACATTTTTAGTTGATCTTTACAACAACCCTGTGATGTAGCCACTGTTATTATCCCCATTTTATAAACAAAAAAACGGAGGCTGATAAAGGTTAAATGACTTTCCATATAATTATATAATTAATTAATGCTATTAATAGTAATATTGTCTTACATTATTTGCATACTATGAGTTCCTTGTGAATTTGTCTTTCTTTATATCCCTAGTACTTACAACAGTACCTGGCACATAGGAGGCACTTACTGAGGGCCAGCTCATCAGTAGCAATGTCCTGCCACTATGAGGTGTGGCATTGTTCTCTGGCTCATGTAAAGTTTCAGAGATACTGGCACTTCATGACTCACCATTCCCATGATGTGTCACTGCCTTGGGTTAATATTTGAGTGAAGTAGTTATCGTGTGGTGTCTAGATTCCTCCCTCCATGCCATTCTCTTAACTTTGTTCTGGGTGTAGGCAAACCTCACCCCCATTAATTGGCCTTTACCTTGAACCAGTTGCTTAAGAATTACCTGAAATTGTGTTTGCCATTGCACCCCAAGTCATTTTTGGCCATCCATCCTTCCTACCCTTGTATCCTTTGGACCACCCAATATGACCATTTGCCATATGGACTTCAACATGGACTTCTTAACTACGTCCTGAGGAAGTAGCCTCTATCAACTCTGGAACTCTCCCTTAGGAAGGGGCTGTCCAGAGATTTAAGTGGGCCACATGGCCCACTACAGCTGGCTGGGCTCTCCCATGCTTCACATTATACCTTGGCCATCTACTTGTTATCTGCCCTACTACCTAGCCTTCCTTCTCCTCCCCCACTCCCCTCTACTTCTTCCTCCTTCACACACACACACACACACACACACACACACATACACACACACATCTTCCAACCTGGAAAACTATAATCAAATCAATACTGTCATTACTACTAGAAAAAGATTGTTACTCAATTCCTCTATGGCACCACTCACCATCTATGTGACTTCCCAAACCAAAACAACCTTCCTTGACCATCATTCCTCTACATATATTGTCTCCTCCTATTAGAATGTGAGCTCCCTCAGGGAATGGACTGCTTCGTGTTGGTATTCCTATCCCCTAATTCAAGGCAACAACTATTTATTAACTGGTTATTATGTGCAAGGCACTGTGCTAAGCAGTTAGGAATGCAATGACAAATTAAAAACAGACCCAGCCCTCAAGGATCTCACAATCTAATGGGAGAGACATCAGACAAATGACTGTACAAACAAGATATATATTAGATAAACTGGAGATACTCTGAGAAGAAAGGCACCAGAGTTAAGCTTCCTGCAGAAGGTAAGATTTTAGCTGAGACTTGGAGGAAGGCAGGGAAGCTGGGAGGTGGAAAGGAGGAAAAGGAGTATTCCAGGCATGGACAGTGCACAGCCAGGGCCAAGTCCAAGAGTCCTTCACCCTTAGCCAAGTGTTTGGCCCATGGAAATGCTGAATAATTGTTTTCAATAATCATTCATTCGTTTGTTCATTCATTCATTCATTCATTCATTCATTCATTCATTCATTCATTCATTCATTCATGTTCAGCCCCAGTCTAGGGCTACCTTACTGCAGGATTCATTTTGAGATTTGATC
This sequence comes from Bettongia penicillata ogilbyi, assembly GCA_023548195.1. Taxonomy (NCBI): domain Eukaryota; kingdom Metazoa; phylum Chordata; class Mammalia; order Diprotodontia; family Potoroidae; genus Bettongia; species Bettongia penicillata. Next base: position 198,240 of record JAJHZJ010000957.1, read on the forward strand.
TTTGGATTGCAGTAACTTTGATTCGGTTGGTTTTCCAAATGGTCCATTCTGCTCCCACAATGCCTGTGAGACTTGGGATGCAATAGATTCACGTCAAGCCAAGAAGCAAATATTTCCAAAATGGCAACAGAAATGCTGAGCGTGACCAACCAGACAGCCCTTCTCTATGCATGTCCCCTGAAGTCCACACAAAGGTGGGCTCAGATGGGTGGCCTCCCCATTGGATTGGGAGCTCCAAGCCAGGACTGTTGTGATTTTGCTTTGTTTTTTGTCTTTCTTTGTATTGTGTACCAGCACTAGGAACTCAGAGGATATCTGGTCCAAATCCCACAATTAAGAAATGGGGAAACTGAAGCTCAGAGAAGAAAAATCACTTATTCAAGGTCTCATAGGTAGTACAGTACAATTAGACTTCAAATCCAGGTCTCCTGATTCTAAACCCAATGTTTTCTCCACTCAACCACAGTACTTGCAATTTAAGAAAACCCAGTAACTAAAGCACTTATCTTAAAGTTGATTACTCACATTACACAAACCATTTTGCATTCAGCATGATTCCTCTGTTGTGTCCTTACATAGTATACAATGTGTTCCAAAAGTCTTAGTTCAGTTTCTGTTATGAAAAGTTCAAAACTGCTCTGAGACTTTTGGTGATCCTGTAGGCAGATGGAGAAAGAGAGAAAGTGAGGGAGAGAAAGACTGAGAACAAGAAACAGACAGACAGACATAGGGACAGAGACAAAGAAAGACAGTGATGAACAGATAGGTAGATAGGTAGAGATAGATGGAAAGAGATATATAGAGAAATGACAGATAATCATTCAGATAAGGATAGAAACTAAATCTATAATTTCAACTTCAAATTATAATTTAGAGAACGGATTGTATCACTAAGGTGTTAAACAATATGCCTCTAATCATATAAAGAATGTGTTAGTGGCAGGACCTGAATCCAGCTCTTCCTGACTCCACGACTGGCTCTCTGTCTACTACGCCAAGCTGCTGTTCATGTGTGAGTAGGCCAATGTACAGCCAAAGGGGAACGACAAAGAGGAGAAGAAAAGAAGAATGCCCACAAAAACTGTGACAGAGAGAATAGATGAAATGATCATGTGGTGAGGTCAATGAATGACAAATAGATGACCATAGATGTATATGTATTTATTTGTATATATGTAGGTATATTTACATATGAGTGTGTATATTTTGAATATAAACACACATATACATATATACACACATATACATACATACATACACCCAGACAAACTCAACAAACACCCACACGCATGCCTTATAACCCTAACTGGAGTATATATTCCTTGTGTCTAATTTTTTCCTATTCTTCAACTGCTTCATTTGAGGTTTTGCCCACAGCTGGTACCCAATAAATATTTGTCAATTCACTGTAAGACACAATTTACAAAACAATTGGATTTTCACATTTTCAGGAACACACAGATCACATTAATTGAGGTTCACTTGTACTCAGAGCACCTCAGAGGCTCCCTGGGTCATAAAAGTAGACCACATGAATTACAGCCTTGCACACATTATACCAGCAGCAGTTCACTTTCCTATCTTGGGTTGTAGTTTGCACAGCACTTTACACACAACCCAGGCCAGAAGGGATTATTATCCCTACTTTTTTTTCAGATAAGAAACTTGAGACCAAGAGAAGTAAAAAATTGTTTTTCTCATGGTCACAGAGTAAGGAAGTTCAAAGAATCATAGGTTTAGAGAAAGAAGGGACCTTGGAGATTATTGAGTCCACCCCTTTCATGTTATAGATGAGGGGACAGGTTCAAAGAAAAGACTTTCCAAGTATCTGAAGCAAGTTTTGAACTCAAGACATCCTGACTCCAAGTTCAGGGTTCTATCTACCACTCCACCATGCCTCTTTTTCTTCTGGGTCTCAAAACTCAAATCTTTTGATGACATATCTCCAACGTTCTGTACCATACCATGCCATTTATTAATAGTAGATATGTTTTGAAATAGTTATGAGGGGAGTGTAATTTTTGTACATCAAAAACTACTTTGGAGAGAGATAAAAACCAAAGGAAAAGGATCTATATGCACAAAAATACTTACAGCAGTTCTTTTTGTGGTGGCAAAGAATTGGAAATTGAGGGGATGCTCATTAGTTGGGGAATGGCTGAGCAAGACGCATATTATCATGATGGAATACTATCGTGCTATATTAAATGATGAGCAGAATGCTCTCAGAAAAACCTGGAAAGACATATAAACTGATACAAAGTGAAATAAACAGAACCAAGAGAACATAGTACATATTAACAGTAATACTGTATGATGATCACCTGTGAATGACTTGGTTATTCCCAGAAATACAGTGACAAGACAATTTCAAAGGAATACAGATCAAAGCATACTTTTTTAAAACTTTATTTTTCATGTTCTTTTCCTCTTGGTCCGTGTTTTCTTTCACAACATGACTAATATGGAAACATGTTTTGCATAACTTTACATGTATAAACTATATCAAAATGTTTGCCTTCTCAATGAGGAGGTAGGGGGAGGAAGGAGGGAGACAATTTAGAATTCAAGATTTTTTAAAAAATGGATGTTGAAAATTACTTTTACATATAATTGCAGAGAAAATAAAATATTAAATAAGTATATTTTTTAAAAAATAAAGTTTAAAATACTTTAAAATAATTATTTTATGGAATCCATGATCACATCAATGCAGATTGAAACCTAACCATGACCTCTTTCCTTTTGTGAATATCTGCCATGTCGTCCTCTGCAATGGTGTCCAATCAACAATCTGGGAGCTTTCCTCTATATCTCTTTGGACTGTTTTGTATTTATTGAACCCATGATTTCAATGATACAGGGAAATCCTAGCTAAGGAACATTCTTCCACCAATGCAGGTAGGCAGCTTCTCTGCGACTTAGAGTCTTAAGAGTTTCCTGGAATACTGACAGTGACTTGCCCAATGTCATGCCACCACTATGTGTTTGAGGCATAGCTCGAACCCAGATTTTCCTGACTCAAGGCTGGTTCTCTCTACACTATGATATTCTGTCTTTCTTGTAGATCTGCCATTGCATACATACCAGAGGAACATATGGGCTGTCCAATTCTCATTCCTCCCTCTCACTTGTTTGTTCTACACTCTTTTCTGGTGAGACCTCTTTCTCTCAGGGCACTCTTTATCCTGCTTGTACCATTCTTTGTTAGAAATGCACAGCTACCACACACCTCTGCACTATCTTCTAAATAACCTGCAAATTTAATTCCCTGGAAACTATGGTATCCATTGACTTGTAGCTATGAAGACTGCAGAAATATTGCAGTCAAAAACATAGACCATTAAAAACTCTCTTTACATGCAATTGGAAAAAATAAAAGAAAATTTAAAAAGAAAAATAAAAACACAGGCCTTTCTTTCAAGGGATACTTGGTCTCATTCAAAGCACTGTGCCAGTCTTCCCAAGGCAACCTAGCTTGCTCCCATGATTCTGCTTCTTCCTGGGTTCAGCTCATTGTCCATGCACCGTCTGTCCAAGATGGACCAGCTCTATACATTGTACATCCAGTTGTGTATGATAGTCTATAGGTGTTTTTCATTCACTTAGTTTTTCCTTTTGAAAGGATTAAAGATCTCACCTTAGAAGGCTGTGCAATGTTCCGGGGCTTGATGCAACCAGTTATAATGTCACTTACAAATAAAAGCTCATGGATGATCTGTTCACAGGTCATCCCTCTTCTATTTGGATTCTTTACTGGCCATTCTCCATGGTGGTGGCAAGCACCTGGGGTGAGTGACTCTTATAGTGCCGCCATATGTATGGCAAGCACCATATGGGAGGAAAGCCTTTAATGTCATGTTTTGCTCTGCTAAATCTAATCCTTCTTTTATGGTTAACAGACAGTAAGCCCAGTAGTCTCATAAACTCGCCACCATTTAACCAGATGTGTGAGTGCAAAGATGTGGTCTGCCTTAGTATGCCATCTGTGAAAGCCTGCTTATTCTCAAATCAAAGATGTTTCCAATATGTGTGAAGATTTTTCTCATAAAACAAACAAACAAATGCCTCATAGAGATGGGAAAGGAGGCATCCAGACCAAGAGTTGTTAATTTTCTCATTTACTTTCTACATGCAGAGTTTTTCCTAAGTATTGTTCTCTCTTTCAAATATCTTAACAATCAAACCCTAATTTAAATGCCATAGAAGGAATTTCTAGTTACTGAAATTTCATGATGAATCTTTTGGTAAAGCAGCTAATTCTGTAGCACATACTCCCTCCACCAAGAAAGACTATAAAACTTCTCTGTGACAGTAGAAAGTTCAAGAGTTACTGTGGCTAAAAAAAATTAATCACCCTGCTGCCAACCTAGTAGCATGGGGTTAGAGCTAGGAGGGACCTTACAGGCCAGTTAATATAAACTGCTTATTTTACAGATGAAGAAACAGAGGTAGAGAAAAACGGAGTTGCCACAGGTCATTCAAGGAACACAGAGTAGAGATCTGAACTCAGTCCCTCTGACCTGACCAAATTTCATTCTTTATCCACAGTGATTATTGTAGGGCTTCACAAGAGGAGATTCTAGAGCCTATCTGATCCAATCTTCTCATTTTATAGATAAAGAAACTGAGGCCTGGAAAGACTGAGTCATTTGCTTATGGACACACAGCTAATCAGGGACAGAATTCAAATCCAGCCCTTCCCATTTCCAAGTCCATCTCTTTAACCACTGAACTATCATGCATTTCTGTCAGTGAAAGAGCTTAGAAGATGACACATGGAACTGGAAATCACCTTGGAGAATGTCCAATCCAGGCATCTTCAGCCTTTTTTGTGTCCTAGACCCCATTGTCAGCAGCCTGGTGATGCCTCTGGCCCTGTTCTCAGAATGTTTTTAAAAGCATAATAAAACACATGGGATGACAAAGGGAATCAATTCTATTGAACTACAGTTCATGGATAGGAAGACTGAGATCTAACAGTCATGGTTTCTTAATTATAGTCACTTCAAATTAGTGGTGAGTATAAGTAATATCTTGAGCTATCTGTAATATGTAATGTGCTATGAAAATGTCTGCACTTTCTCTTGGATGAAGTCATCACAGACATTACTAAATTATTATGATTTGTAACCTGCATTCATAATTGAAGCAAATCAAATGAGATATTTGTAAAAAGCATTTAACACATAGTAGGTTCTATATAAATGCTTACTCCATTCTCACTTTCTTTCTCCAAATAATAAATTCCAGGTAGAAGCTTGATGCAATATTTTTTTATGAGCCATGAGATCTATCCACAGACCACTTCAGGATTCCTGGTTCCAAGTTCAACTTTCTTTTACCTTAAGTTAACTAGCCCGGATGCATATACAGTGTGGATTATGATGGGAAGCTGTATACTCTCATACATATACATATACTCCCACAAAACCACACTATATACTCCCATACATCTGTTGGAGTTAGAAATGTTTAGAGACCTGCCTTTCTCAGGATGTGCAAAGGGTACCAAGAAGAGACACATTCATTCACTTAGTTATATACAACCCACCACAATGGACAGTGCCTCCTTTTAGCATACCATTCCCCCAAGGCAAGCACTTACACAGTTACTGAGATCATCTGTATTCTCTGCCCCCAACTCCCCCACATCAACTAAAGCTCCCTATAGACAGGTGGATACGCAGTACTGATAGATGATATAGAAAAATCCTCTGCCTTGTAAAAGGTTTTGGTTCACTGCATTGGTGAAAAAAGCCCACAGCTGAATTCAGAAACAATTGCTGTTCTTCCCAGAAGCAGAAACAGTAGTATCAATCCCCATTTTGGATCAGTTACTCAGAAAACACTGTAACTCTGAGGAACACAATCACACTTCAGACCAGAACAGAGAAGAGAGAGTTATAGGGGGAGGTAGGAAGGGAAGGTGGAGGGGAGTAACCTTCCTCATGAATTTCTGATTAAAGCAGGAGAAAATGCCACTCAAGATTCATCCAATTAACCTGGAAAAAGACCATTCTAAAGAGGTCCAGACAGAAGCATCACCCTATTACTCCAATTCCTTTTATTAAACCAATTTTATCTGCAGCCAGCTCATTCTTACCTCCCCCCACACATTCTGAGGGATAGACAGTGTGATTATCTAATTTAAAACAAAGGCTAACTCACTGGTGTGAGTGTGTGTGTGTGTGTGTGTGTGTGTGTGTGTGTGTGTGTGTTGGAAAGGAGATTCAGAGCTCTGGACTGTCTCAAATCTCAGCCACCCTGGAGGACTCATATACAGTGGACTGTTTCCCAATTTTAAGGGTGTCACAAAAACTATCTCCTACAATGGGGGTCCAGAAGTCTTTCCAGCTTGTGGGAGGTATGTACACCCCCACCCACTCTTATTTTGTCATTTAAAAGATAAACAACAATGATGTACACAAACAATTCTGTATAATTTCTGTCTTTACCTTTGATTAGTCTGTACCACATAATCTAACACTTAGCAATAGCCCGCAAATGCTTCCATAATTCACATTCACATCCATAAGTTCTGTCTTAGAATTATGGAATGTTAGAAATGGAAGGAATCTCAGCATCCATCTAATTGATCTGGGGTCTACGGATAGATTCCGGGGGAGGCGGGGTGGGGCGTGGTTCATGAACTTGGATGAGAAAGGAATACATCGTTATTTCCACTAATCTCTAACTGAAATTTAACATTAACTTCAATTACTTAAAAACTTTATTCCAAGAAGAGATCCATAGGCTTCCCCAGAGTACCAAAGGGGCCCAGGACAGAAAAAATTTTAAGAAGCTCTACTCAGAAATATCAACTCCAACCTGCAACCTGAGTTCAAATCCTAGCCCTGACTTTAGTAGCTGTGTGACGGTAGGCAATAGCACAACGGATAGACTACTGGGCCTGAAGTAAGGAAGACTCATCTTCCTTCAAATCTAGCCTCCCTTCCTAGCTGTGTGACCCTGGACAAGTCACTTCAACCTGTTTGCCTCAGTTTCCTCATCTGTAAAATGACTGGAGAAGGAAATGGTGAATCAGTCCAGTATCTTTGCCAAGAAAACTCAAAATGGGGTCATGAAGGATCAGAAATGACTAAAAACCAACTGAACAACACTCAATACTGATGGTAGGCAAAATCACTGAATCTCTCTGGACCTCAGCTTCCTCATCTATATTATAAGCACTAGCTACTTCACAGAATTGTTGGGAGGAAAGTTATTTATAAAGTATAACATGCTACCTAAAGTAAATTATTACTTTTGTCATTATTTTCTCAATCTTTTCCAAGGAGGTCAGATATTATTAGTCCTGGGACAAGTAAACTACCCTACTTTTACTATTTCATGTTTATTTCATTATTGTGGTTATCTCATTCTCCTCCTCTTGGTTTAGTGGAATTCAGATAGAAATGATCCTAGGACAAGGCATTCTCCAAATATTCTTCCCTTTAAAGAAAGCTTAATGCTCTGCAGACCGTTGTGCCAAGTGGATAACATAACTGTTTTTGGTAATTAAATATGGGTATTGGTATATGAAACTCATCCTCCATAGGCTTCATGAAATCAGTACAATTCTGGTAGCAGACAGAAGAGGAGGAATGATTTATGCATGTTTTCCCCATGGCTTTGACTTCTTCTACTAAGTTCTCTCTATTTTGAAAGCTTTCTCCCCCAAAAGCTTGGAGATTATTAGTATTTGTCATGGCATCTCCTGTTACCATTATTAAAGATGATTTATTATTGCTACTACCATTACAAATCCTTCAGAGTTGTTATAAAGAAAGCATTTTGTAAACCTTAAGGAACTTACTCTTGGTGCTGACAGATTCAATGGTTGGAGAAACTGACACATTGCCAAACCCTGTGGGTTCCTCCAATTGATCCTTGCAGCCTTTTGATAGAAGAAGGCTTCCATAAATCAGAAACTGGAGTAGCAGTGGTTTCTTGGTTCTTTTTTCTTTTCTTGTCATGGAAGCATAAGCTAACTAACTGAAACAAATTTCATGACAGGGACTGAATTGGACAAGCCACTGAAAGGCATGAAATAGGTCACAGGATTTTCATGACATTAGGAAAATCATTGACCCTCTCTGGCTCTCATGAGGGGGTGATGCTAGCATCCTTTCCACCTCTAAATCCTATGATCCCAAGGCAACTCAAGCCCCAAAGTGTCATTATGGAGTAGGTCGAAAGTTTCATCCTAGGTAACCAGTAATTCTTTACAAAGTTCAACTCAGCATGCTGGCATACGTTGGTAACACTCACCATCCATCTGCAGTGGAAACCGCTAAAGGGAATACGGAGTTCATTCTATTATAGCACAAGAAACTCCATTTAAATATGAAAGCTACCTGGTCATAACAAGGAACACAGGACATGAGTGACCAAGAAAGGGTGTAGAATCTCTGTATGAAAGTCATCAAAAATCAAGAGTTCAAATTACAGGCAGGCAAAGTTTGAACTGGGTAATTAGGTGATAACCATAGTGTATAGGGCACTGGACTTGGAATCAGGAAGACTCTAATCTGGCCTCAGTCACTGACTAGCTGTGTGACCCTGGGCAAGTCACTTCACCCTGTCTGCCTCAGTTTCCTCATCTGCAAAATGAGCCAGAGAAGGAAATGGCAAATCACTCCAGTTTCTTTGCCAAGAGAACCACAAATAGAGTCTCAACAAGTTGAGGAACAACAAAGTTTGACCTGAAGGCAGAATAGGTAAGACCATCTAACAAATCATATATTCTTAGAGTTGAGAGGAAATCAGAGACCATAAAATCATATACCTCGAGTCAGAAGAGACCTCAGAGGTCAAATAATTCAACCCCCTTGTTTTACAGATGAGGAAACTGAGGCCCAGAGAGGTCAATGATTTGTCAAAGGCCACACAGACGGTAAATAGTGGAGACAAGATTGAAACCCTGGCCTTCTTATTCTCATGAGGCCTAGCCTGATTTGCCTTAGTTGTTCTTCCAAAGTGTCTGTATCTATGTATATTATGTATTCCTGTATATGAACATGAGCCAGCATGGTAAGGATGCAATGACTAAAATGGTGGCTTGAAACCCAGGAACAACTGGACTCAGGTCCTGCCTCAGAAAGATGCTTACTGTGGGACCCTGGGCAAGTCACCGCACTTCTGGGTGCTCTGGGCAACTCTCTAGGACACTAAGTCTCCAAGATGCCAATCTGCACTGATTGAGGGAAATTTCCTCACTCAGGCACTCTCTATGACAATGCAGTCTCAGCTCTGGTCCCAATCCCACATGTGTACATGTACCTTCTCCTAATAGAATGTAAATTCCTCGATGGCTGGGTCAGTTTCATTTTTGTCATTGTATTCCAGCACTTAGCACAGTGTCTGATACTGAGTGCCAAACATGTCCTTGCTAGATTAATTCTCAGTCTGTGAAATTGGTCACAAGAACAGACGTTGTGGTCCAAGAAGTGAAACAGTCATCACCTACCCCAGGGACTCAGCACTGTGCCAGGGACAGTCCCCTGAAGGAACTGCCTTTTACATTTTGGCAGAAAAAAACCAATTAAAGAATAAAGCAAAACAATCTATCATTAAGCACAAAAGTGAAAACAATGAATGCTATGTAGAGATTAAAAGATGATAGGAATTCAGAGAAGAGAAGGGAAGAAAACCTAAAGTTGTCTTCTCATGGGACCAAGTCAACCAATTTCATTCTGAAAAGCTGGAGCGCAGGGTCTGGACCTTTTGAGGGACACCCAGGGAGGGGTAGGAGTCTCCACCCTACCTTTGCAGATGAGTTAGGAAGGTCAGAATCCCAAATGGGTTTTTTGGAAAATATTTTCCCAAGGGAAATCCACAACTTTTGGATTAAAAAAAAATTATGGGTTGCTGTGTTTCTTTTTTAATTAGCAGAATAATGAAATGAGGAGAAAACATTTCCCTGAAGGAGGGAAGCAAGTCAGGGAATCATTTTTGTGTGTTTCTATTTTTGTCCCTTTGCAAGGTCCTTGCAGTGCCAAAGCTCCATTTACATAATAAGACTGATAATGATAATGGAAGCCTGGATTTATAGACAATCTTACTTTCAAGGGCTCAGTGAGTTTTATATAAATGCCTCATTTCTCTACTCAACTGCCAAATGAGATAGAGTTTACTAGCTATCTATGGGGAAACTGAGGCACAGACCATATGCTGGGTCCCACTGACGGAAATAGCTAAATTGCTTAGATTCAATTTGACAAACATTTGTTTGTTTCTTTATCTGATGTTTATTTATTTCTAGGTTGCAGGTTCCTTGGGAGCAGGGCTTGTTTTATGTAATTTTGTAACTCTTTCTGCACTGAGAACATTGCTCTGCAAACAGCGGCGCCTATTAAGCATTTGTTGACTGAATTGATAACGGAAAAGCAGAATTTGATGCCTACTGACTGCTTGATCTTGGGCAAATCCTTTAAATTCTCAGAGTCCTGATGTAAATTTATTTTTTTAAATGGATATTTATGGATAGCTTTTGACTTTACATTACCCAGATTTCTTCTTTTCTCAAATCTATCCCTTATAACAGTATGTTTTTAAAAAGAAAAATGAAAGGAGGAAAAAAGAAGAAATCAGCAAAACTGATCAATACATACATACACACATATGTATACATATATACATACACACACATACAAAACAACTGAACAATAATTGATGAAAATATATACAGGCGTGTACATGTTTTCATTTTTTTCAGCCCTGTTCAACTCCTTGTGATCCCTTATTGGGGATTTTTGGCAAAGATACTGCAGTGGTTTTCTATTTCTTTCCTGAGCTTGTTTTACAGATAAGGAAACTGAGGCAAACAGAGTGAAAAGACTTGCCCAGGGTAACACAGCTAGAAAGTATCTGAGGATGAATTTGAACTCAGGAAGAGGAGTTTTCCTGTCATCAGATCCAGAACTCTATCCATTGTGCTGTCTAGTTACACAGTGTGTCTATGTATCTGTATAATATGTATATGTGTGTATATGTATGTGCATGCACATATTTATGTGTGCATATTGTATATGTGTATATACACACATATGTATACACAATATTTATATATGTCTATATGTGTACAATAGACATATATATGATTTACATATATATGAATGGGAACACCAAATGTCCTGGTCTGTGTGTATACATGCAAACATATATATGCATATACATGCGCACACACATATACACACATTTATGCATGTGTATATATACATGCATGTATATACATACACATACACTGTGTGTGTGTGTACCAGTACACCTGGGTGGTCTCATTCATTCACACATCCATTTTTTCAACAAGGATTTAGGAAGTACTGACTATGTGTAAGATTTTGTGCTTGGAGACAAAAGAACAAAAGGAGACACCTTGCTATAAAGATAGATCCCTGTCCCACAGGCAGAGAACCTGGGTTGAAATCCTAACTCTTAAAACTGTGTGACCTTGAGCAAATGCTGTCACTGATGGGGCCTCAGTTTACCCATCTGTAAAATAAAGAAGCTGGAGTAGCTGGCATCTGAGAGCCTCCCAGTTCTCTTTCTGTGCCCCTTGAGCCTACACTAATCTCTTTCTCCTCTTTTAAGGTCCTTGTAAGTCCCACTTAGTATCCATGTCATCCATTTGGTTCTTAGCATAAATGCAGATGTTCTCTTTAACCCCATAGGGGCAGTGTCACAACAGATTTGGAATCAGAGGACCAGGGATCACATCTTGATTCTGCAATCTGATACTTCATCATATCACATCTCTTACCTTCCCGGAGCCTCAGTTTCTACATCTATAAAATAATCTGTCTTAAGATCATAGAGCTAGAAAGGATCTCAGAGACCTCCCAATATGTTCCCTTCCTTTTACAGAAAAGGAAAATAAGGCTGAGGGCAGTTAAGTGATTTGCTCAAAGTCACTCAGATAGTAAACACTGTACATACAATATGAACTCAGGTTTTTGGATTGTTAAGTTAGTTCTCTCTTTACTGTGTCATATATCCTATTACATACATCCTTCTTTGTCCTTAATTTCCTCTTTGGTAAAATGAGGGAACTGAACTGGATGGCCCCTGAAGTTCATTCTTGGTCTAAAGCAGTGATCCCATGTCTTCTTCTTCTCAGCCCTCCTCGCTTCCAGCACAATCAATGTCTTCAGATGGCCTAACTGGTTGACTGCTACTCGATGATGTGCTTTTGCTCCCAGTGTTGAAAGGAGAAGCAAGAAAGCAGGGATTTTGGGCCCCCAAGTGGACTTTCTGTTTGTTTGTTTTAGCATCTCCCCCCAAAATGTTTCCTGGACTTCCAAGCAAAGCTGCCCTAACAGGGCCAAACCACAAAAAATAACCAGGAAACCTAGCAGTCTTCTTGTTTTTGTATTTCTGATCTGCTCCCTAGGAGCCAGCTGTAAAAATCCCAGTGGCTCACCCTCGGAATGCAGTTGTGTGGCCCCAAGCCATTGCGTGGGTCTCTGCCTTACCTCCTGTCCTTTCCCCAGGCTCTGAACCCTCCTGTGGTTGCTTCCTTTTCCCTGGGAGGCCAATTCCATCCATCAATCACTTGGCCCAACCAAGTAGCTGATGTTGCAGGATACAAAGGGAAAAGCAGGACAAATCAACCACCCCCATCTCCCCTGAAACGTGAGGATACTTTCTGGGTCACTTTCAACAAAAACAGTTGCTCACCAAAGCAGGAAGAAGACATGCCAAATCCTTAGTGACCCCAGAAGCTTCCTGTCTGGTTCACTGGAATTGGATGCCACTGGCTACAGCTTGGAAAGAGGTAAAGGGAGGGACCATTGGACCATCTTTATTGGGAGGATAGGAAGTATTAATTTAGAGGGGGTGGAGTAGGTTGAGAAATGGGCAACTAGAGAGTGTAGTGGATAGAGTGCCAGACCCGGAGTCAAGAACACTCATCTTCGTGAGTTCAAATCTGGCCTCAGATATTTGCTGGCTTCATGACCCTGGGCAAGTCATTTAATCCTGTTTGCCTCAGTTTCCTCATCTGTAAAATGAGCTGAAGAAGGAAATGGCAAACCACTCCAGTATCTCTGCCAAGAAAACCCCAGATGGGGTCATGAAGAGTCAAACATGAGCGAAACGACTGCACAACAAAGGTTGAGAAACAGGAAAATGGATATTCTCATGATGGCCCCTACTTCTCCCCTTCTCTCCTAGTAAGCAGTCTATGTGACAAAGAAAATGGTGTGCTAAGAATTCTCTCAATATCTATGCATGACTGTGGGAAACTAAGAAGACCAGTGGATTGGAAAGCACATTCTAGGCTCTGCTATACACTAGTTGTGCGATACTGGCAAGTCAACTTTCTCTCTCTGGAACGTAGTTTTTCCATTAATAAAATGGGGGGAGAGGTGGACTTTAAGGTCCCTACTAAGTTCCAATACTTTTAGAAAGTAGAATTGTATCATGTGGACAGAAGTAAGAGACAAGATGGCATAGAGCTTTGTGGATCATAGGAGTGGGTTCAAGTCCCAGGTGACCTTGGGCAAATAGCTTCTCTGGACCTCAATTCCTTCTTCTATAAAATGAGGGGGTTAGAGTAGATGACCTCTCATGTCTCTCTAGCTCTACATCTATGGACTTATTTAATGCCTGTTTTACTTCAAAAAGTTTCTTAATCTCTCTTAGCCTTAGTTCCCTCATCTGTAAAAGGGGATAATAGTGAGAGAAAAGATGTAGTAAAAATAGCAACAGCAACAACTTATTGTGTTCAAACGACTTATAGCACTTCAAATAGCACTTTAAGATCCGCCAAGTTCTTTACAACAACAACTCTATGAGGTGGGCGCCATTATTTTCCACATTTTACAGATGAGGAAACTGAGGTAGAGGTCAAGGGACTTGCCTAGAGTCACACCTCTCTTAAGTGTCTGAGGTAGGATTTGAACTGAAATCTTCCTCATTCCAGGTCCAACACTAACTGATGATCCACATAACAGGTTAACGTGCTATACTTGGAGGCAAGAATACTTGGGTTTGGGTCCATCCTAGAATACACACTGGTTGTATGAAGGTTGGTCAACCTTTGGCAACTCTTTAAATTATAGAGTAGGTGCTGATCTGCATAACACTTCATTTGAGAGTGCCTCTTTACCAATAAAATTATAGGTTCAATTTAAAAAATTCTTTATAAGGTTGTTGCAAGGTGGATATTTTGTAAATCTTTGAAAACCCATCTTTTTGTATTACTCTGGTGTATTCTGGGGATCAAGAACTAGATGTCCCATGAGGCTATTCGTGGGGGTTGAGGATAATGAGGAAAGAGTTGATTTCCCTCTCTTTTTTAAAGGAGTAGAAATCATATCATAAGTCCAGTCACAATGAATTAAGATAAGCCATTCCTGAATCTTTTACCTGACTCCCTTCATGGCAAGGGGCCCTCATTAGAACCTCTGCATTAATTCCCTCTGATCTGCCCTTGAAGCATTGCCCACCAGAATATTCCTTAGCTTAGCCAGTTAAACTCATACCCTCTTCCCTCCCTCCAACAGTCTTACAGCAATAACTGATTCTCTCCACACCCCCCATCTCTTTCACTAGAATTCTGGGAGTTGACAAGAGCTGCCTAATGTCAAATGAGTTGCTGAGGGGACTCTGAAATTGATCACCTTGTCTGAATGCCAATGTGAGTCTTGGTTGGGGCACCCAAGTAATCTAGCAGGTCCTGTCAACTTTGATTGAAAATGCTCCTTCATTTGTTGTTGAAGAGTTTGGGTTTTCATTTATAGTTGGGGTGTGAGAATAGATGGGAATGTGACAGTGAGATTTAAGATGAAATATAACATTTTTTCTTTTCTCTGAAAACTGGCTAGATGAAAACCTGGAGCCAGTGGAACCAAGTGAAAATGCAAGGGGAAAAAATGTTAGGCTAAAAATAGCCTATCTTGCTACCCAGAGCACTGGAATTGGAGTCAGGAAGACTTGTGTTCAAATCCTGGCTCCAATATTCATGAGTTGTGTGACCTTGGGTAAATCACATAAATTCTTTGAGCCTCAATTCCCTTATCTTAAAATGGTGGGATTAGACTTGATGACCTCTAAGGTCTTTTCCTGCCTAAATCAATGATCTCCCAAGAGAGGCTTTGGAGCAAGGAACCAGAAACAAGTCCTATCATTCAAAGAAAATGCAAATCCCTGAAAGTCATCACTCATGAACTCTACTGCTCACCACACTCCTGTCTACCCCCTCCTTATTCCCCTGCTTTATTCTACCACACTTCATTCTATCCCCTTTCTTCATTATTAGGTTTGCTCACAAACTCAAGATAGCTTAATTAACTCAGAAGGGCTGTGCCTTCTGCCTCCTGCTAAATGAATGATCTGTTGACTAGGGGAGTCAAACAACTCAATTCAATCCATTGTCAGTCAGGTAACACAAAGGGAGGAAACCTTCTTAAGATTAGGTCAGTATGCCTCTGGGTTTCCTTTTCTAGATCTAGAGTAGAGGGATGGTGAAACAAGATGATTTTCCTTCTTCCTGTGTAATAACGCTCATGTGAAGAGGTTACTTAGGTGAGCTCCTGATCTACATCTAGTCAAGTTAATGAGATTATGGGGGGTGCCTTTGTCATAAGGGCAACTTTCCTGGAGGAACATATGCGCCCAGAGGTCCTACTAGGGTGACACAGGGAACTAACTTCCTTGATTGATCTCCAATGACTGGGGTTGCCTCCAATCTAACTGGTAACTCACCAAATACAAATTGATCAGGGGCTTGCCCAGTCACCTATCTCCCCACACAAACATTTATAAAGTTTGTTTATAATGTATAATAATGTTGTATTATAATATAATGTTTGTTCCCATTTGAGAAAATGAACACATTATTAACTCCATGTGACAAAAGAAGGAGTTGAGGCTTCAGAGATGAGGAAACCGAGCACGAATACATAGATAGAGAACCAAAGTCTATATAGTTCAACTCCATCCTTTTATAGATAAGGAAACAAAGGTTCAGAGAGATAAAATACTTTTCCCAAGTCACACAGCTAGTAAGGTTGGAACTGGAACACAAATCCTCTGATTCTAGGACCAACAAGGAAACTGAGGCTCCAAAATTTTAAATGACTTTTCTAAGGCCATGTGGCACATCGGTATCAGAACTACCCAGGTCCTCTAACTCCAGCACCAATGGGAGAAAATGAGGCTAGGAGAGTCAAGTGACTTTCCCAATGCCATACAACCCGGTCAGAAGTAACATTCAAACCCAGGTCCTCTGACTTCAGTGTCAGGGTGGAAACTGAGGACCAGAGTGCCCAAGTGCTTCCATCATTGTAATACAGATGGTAACTGACAGAACCAGGATTGGAATCCTGGTTCTCCAACCCCAGATCGGGCAGACACTTTCCACTGTACATTGCTAACTCTCTAATTCACATTAATATAATCACAACTTGAAGATCTTAGGGGAAGCTGTGCCCTTATTACAGGAAAACCAGTATTTATTTTCTTCAGCTCAGGACATTTTTTCAAGTGGCACTTATTGATTCAAACCAACAAGATAGTTAAACAGAATTGCAATATTACTGCATCAATACAAGCAAGATTTATAAAGGTATTGCTAATGACAGGATCATTTTTTTCCCAACCATTTTCTTTCATTGACTCAGGATAATTCAGCTAGGTGTCCACCTAGGTGGATAGAGTACCAGACCTGGAGTCAGGAAGCCTCTCATCCTCTTGCATTCAAATCCAGCCTCAGACACTTAGTAGCTGTGTGACCCTGGGCAAGTCATTTAACCTTGTTTGTCTCCATTTCCTTGTCTGTAAAATGAACTGGAGAAGGAAATGACAAACCACTCCAGTAACTTTGCCGAGAAAATCCCAAATGGGGTCACAAAGAATCAGACTCAACTGAAACAACTGAGCAAGAATTGAAAACCGGTCAAAGATGGGGAAAAGGTGGGTGAGTAGAAAAGATAAGAATGTATAGCTGAGAACTGATAAGAAACTGGAAGCAGAAAAGGGACAAAAAGGGGTGGTAATAGTCTGTTCTTCCATCCATGGCAATGCTGGAGTGATGGACCAATCTTCTATGGGTATGGCACTGGGCAGAGGCAGACCTAAATGAATAACACTTCTCCTACCTGATTCTAGTCATAACAAAAGTCTCAAGAAAATGACCCCCAAATGTCATGTGACCAGCTCCAGAAGGGTACTCTCTGCTATTAACAGGGCCAAGCTTCCATGCTGCAAAATTGATCTGGCCCTCACAAAAGACTACAATCACCCTTACCACCCCGACCCCCACCACCATCATCACTTCAGCTAGGATCAGCAGGTCCTAAGGAATCAAATACCTAAACTCAATGGCCAATGGGTTTGAAACTGGCTTGTCTTGTAAAAGCTTTCAGAACTAGCCCTTAGCATTTAGAATGAGCTTAGAAAAATTAAAAAACAAAAGGAGAGGACATTGTACCCCACCCTTATAGGAGAAAATGAGCAGACCTGGACACTTCAGCATGTGATATGACATGAGAAGGAGGAGTAGGTGGAGCTTAAAGGTAGTCTTTCCGGAGTTCTTCGTCTCTCACTCTGCCTCAGTTTCCACCTCAGTTAAGCAAGGAATTCAGGCTAGATGATGCCTCCTCTCTTCCTATCTTTTTCTTCCTCTCTCTTCCTAGCAGCCAAAGAAACCAGTGCTTTCTAGACCTGTTTCTTCTTCTTGTGAACAGAGATGCAGGAAGTACCACAATTCTTAACTCCTTTTAGCTGGCAAGAAGAATTCTCTCTTTGTCTCTGTCTCTGCATCTCTGTGTCCCTCTGCTTCTGTCTCTGTCTCAAAAATACCCAGGGTTATGTCCAAGAAGTGCACATATACAAAAACATCTGAAAGATGTAAAGAACACGAGCTCTTACCAGATTAGGGTGCCCCGGAGCGAGAGAGAGAGGAGAGGGATGGGGGTTCAATGAATCAAGGAGAACCTTAAAGGCTATATCTGTCCCTTACAGAGAGGAAGCATCTCTGAAGGACAGAGAACCTTAGAAAATTCTCCTCATCTTCTCATCCAGTTAGGACTTTGTGTATAATCTGGTTTCCTACCTAGATTCCATACAACAAAATGAAAAAAGTGGGCCCTATCCTCAAGGGGTTTATATTCTACCCAGAAGATAGATAACATGTAAACCAGGAGTATACACATGATTATTTGAGAGGGCAAGAGAGACAACACAACCATTGGGATGACTTCCCAATGAGACAGGGAGATAGCATGTCCATGATATGACTTTTTGTGGGTGTTAAGGATGCCATGAGTTATAAAGTGAAATGAAAATGTGTTACAGATTTTGAGGGGGACCTACTACATTGGAAAGAGCATTGTATAGTCAGAAGACCTGAGTTCAAATGCACTTAGAATTTACATAAGTTTAGACTTTAGGGGGAAGGGGGAAAAGGGAATAAGCACGTATTATATGAAAGACACAATTCTAGGCACTTTATAAATATCTCATTTGATACTCACAACAATGCTACAAGGTAGATTCTATTATTATCCTCATTTAAAGTTGAGGAAATTGAGGAGAAGAGAGGTTAAGTGACTTGCCCATAGTCACATAGCTAGTAAATGTCTGAGAACACATTTGAGCTCAGGTCTTCCTAACTGAACACCCAGGCCCAACACTCTATATAATGTATCACTTAGCAGCCTTGAAGACATTAGACTATGAGCTTCTCAAGAGGAGAGACTATGTTTTGCTTGTCTTATATCCCCAACACTTAGTACACTGCTTGGACCATGGTAGGGGCTTAATAAATGTTTATTGACTGACTGATGAATCAAGATAACAGAATTTTGATAAAAAGAAAAGACCATAGTCATCAGCTGCTCCAAATCACATCCAAAAATGATGTTGGGGAATTCATTGAAACTCCATGGTCTCGAGTTTTCACACTTGTAAAATAAAAGGGTTGGCATGGATGGCCTCCTAGCCTCCTTCCAGCTCCACAATCCCTTGTAATAAAGAATAAAAGAAAAGAAAGGGAAAAAAAAAGAATTCACCAAAACCCACAAGCATATCAAGGGAGTCTGGTGGTGTAAATGATGTTTCCCATGAACAGCCCCCCACTTCTCCAGAGCAAGAATGGAGATGCATTTTCTCATATACTCTTGTGCAGAAGGCTTGAAGACATCCGAATATTTAAAATAAACCTGGAAGTGGGATCCTGGGGGTGTAAATTTGCAGACGTCCATTTTCTCAGGCTGTTCGCTGCTGCCTGCTTCTCTCTCAGTGGCTAGGAAAGTAATGCAATCCCCCTCCTAATGAAAGTTTAAATGGTTTGCTCCTTTGACTTCAAGTTTCAGCTGCCTCTGTAATAAAGCCCATGACATTTTCAATAAAAAGTAAAGAAAGAAAAGCAGGCCTCATTCAGGCAAGGGGCTCTAGTTATTGCTGCCCAAGCATTATCCTATTTTACACTGACAGTTGTTGGGTGACCAAGTTAAAAGATGTGCATTGTAGAAGTGACTTCTCCAATGGGGAGAGAATTAAGGCAAGATGGATTTTTTCTTTTCTTTTTTTTTTTGCAGTAGTATTTCAAAGTCTGCAGGAATCTATTATAGTTGCTTCCTGGCCCCCATGGAGACCAAAAGCAGCCTCCACTGAGTGCACCTAGCAGGTGAAAATCAAGAAGCACGACACATTCTAAGAGGCCAAAGGCTGAATCAAAGAATGCCTCAATTGGGACTGTGTTAGGGGAGAAGCAAAAGTCCCCCTGAAGAGGGAGATGACAGGAACAGAATAGTCTGAAAGCCTTCGAATAAGAAAGGACATGAAGATTGATTGGGGTAGGCTATGTCTAACCATTTACAAAGAATCCACTAGGATTTTTCCAACACTCCTAACCCCTAATGTGTGAAACCCTTCAAAATAGATACAGACACTCCGTGCTGCTGATTGGAGTAGGCTTTTGAGCTCACAGATTTCATCACAAGATGAATATGGAATATAGTCATGCCAATGGCTCCAAGCTAGTCAGGAGCATTGTATGATCAATGACTTCCCCAAAAATATAAGCCCCAGGGACTCTTGATTTTGTGTGTGTGTTTGTGTGTCTCTTTGCGTGTGTCTGTCTGTCCTGGACACCTTTGGCCACCTAGTGATGTCTATGAACCCTTTTTTTTAAGAATAATTTTAAATGCATAAACCAAAATACATAAGATTGCAAACGAAAAAAATTTGAAAAATAGTTATTAAAATATTTTTAAAACACTAAGGTCACTAATCTCTGGTGAAGTATCTCTAGACGAGGGGAAGGCAGGATAGGAAACCACCTAAGACAAAACATGAATGAATGAATAAAATGGAACAATCTAGTGTGGAAAATACATTTTAGGCATTATTATGCTTGGTACTCTGCTAAGCACTACAGACACAACTATAAAAAATACAGTTACTTCCTTCAAGGAACTAACATTCTGAGGGGAAATCATGGGCCAATCAATGAAGAATATTTTGCCCTGGGGAAGTAAGTAAAATAAGAATGCAATCAAAAGACACATCTTTTCCATAAGTAATGGAAGTGTTGACTTGGTTACCCTTCCCAGAGCAAGAGGTAGGAAGAGTTGGTACCCACATGGCATGCCATGCATATTATATACATCCTGGCAGAATCAATATCAGGGTGAAACACGGTTGGGGATTTGGAGTCAGTTACAGATAGTGAGTTCTTACCAGTCAGGACAGCACAGCATTAATGTGAGAGTTTCACTTAAGTGGCTTCAGTCTACCAGGACATAGTCTGGTTTAGAGGGTCTGAAAGCAGCAAGGTACATGGCAAGATGGCCAGGAATCTGGGGGCAGCTAAATATAGTATTGGGGGAATATAATGCTTTTAAATATTTCTTTATTACAAATGCCTGTGGAGCATGGACTATAAATCTTTCCCTAGAACTTGGGTATCCATGCTAGGAGGAGTTAGCTCTGATTCTTCTTCATTCTAGAAGTATCCCCAAGTAACCTAAATAGCCTTACTAAATAGTGGTTTGGCTGACAGAAGATTGAGAAACACTGGAGAGAAGTCCTGGGAATGGAGTTTTCTAAATGCTGATTTCTAGGAGAAGACATTGGCATAAATGGAAGATGCAATACAAGGATGCTGAGGAAGAGAGGGAATAAGCATTGATCATTCACTATAAATCTACTTCAGATTGGAGATATATTCACTAATGCGATCCAAAAATTAGGGCTTCCCCAGAAGTCTTGAGATGTCTACCTTCTGACAATTGAATGGGGTTCCACGTACAATGGGGACCATGTACAAAGAAAGGGAAAACTTGAAAACAATTAAGATCTTTTAATAAGGTGTGGAGGTGCAGTGGTGTTGAAGTGAAAAAGAAAACACCCATTCTTGGAAACTTGTCTCCATTTAAGCCAGAGTGGAGAGCTGATCCCCTGAAAAAGGGAATAAGTGCCCTCTACTGGAGGAGAGTCAAACTAATGAATTATGGAGGGCAGCAGCCAGAGCTGGAAGCCAAGAACTGAGGAGGGCCAAGTATCATGAAGCAAGAACTACTGAGGATATAAGCGGTGGAAAGAATTCCATTTCCCTACTGTGAGCTGAGACAAGTAATAGCAGAAAGATAGAAGAAGGTGGAAGACAGGATCACTGAGAGGCGGTAGTGACCCACAACTCTTTAGAGCACCAAGGGATGAGAACTGTTGGAAGCAAACAATGTGGCTTAGAGAAAGGATCCCTGGAAAGCAGCACTAACTGGAACCCCACTTAGGTCAGTATTGTAAGTAATCGGGACAGGTAGATTGTTCAGTGAGAGATTGGAGGTGGGGAAAGACAAAGAGGCTGAAGGTGGTGGTAACATAATTTCTATAGGCAGAGATGTGAATGTAAAACTGTAAATGAAACCATCCATTTTTCAGTCTGGGGAGTCCGCAGGCTCATAAAAAGAACTTTGAGAAAGCCCAGATACTTAAGTTTCCATATAATATGGATGGGGGCAATGAGTCAGAGAAGAGCCCCCCAAATAAAACTAGGTTCTTTGTATTAATAAAGAAGCCCTGGCACAAGGATTATGGTCACATGTTTGATACTGGAAAATTCTGCTTTCCATTTATAAATAAGATATAGATGCAGCTGATGACACAGTAGACAGAATTTCCTGTCATCTGGAAGACTTGAGTTCAAATCTGAACTCAGTCACTTACTAACTGTGTGATCTTGAAGGCAAATCACTTAACCTCTGTTTTCCTCAGTTTCCTCAATCTATAAAATGGAGATAATAACAGCAACTGACTCCTGGGGTCATTGTGAGGTAATGATAATTGAGATAATATTTACCAAAAGTGGTTACTACAGTGCCTGGCACATAGGAGGTACATTAACACGTATTCCTCCTTACCTTCCCCATATATGTATCATTTTTTGTAACATGTAAATTATAAGCCCAGCATGTCATCTAAGCTCAGTTCAGAGAGGTTCACCATCAGAAATGGGCCACTAAAAGGTAAATTTTTTCCAGCTACATAAAGTCACAAGAACAGTCTACAAAGGTGAATGAAGGTAACATCTGAATTAGTGAAAGTAAGCCCCCCACACACATATATACACATATACATTAACAGAATCATAATTTCTTAAAGCATTGAAGTGAATGAAATGTCATATGTTAGAACTGGAAGATGGGAAGGAACATCAGGGAAGGGCACAGTTTTCAAACACACAGTGAGAAGGGGGAGGCTCTAATTTCCAAATCTTGCCTAGGGTGCACAAATACCTTGTCTCATTCTGTACTCAAATGTCTGGGAACCAAATTTCTTATAAATCCCCACATCTTTTCCAAATCTGCAGCATTCTGTGGGTGTGCGTAAGACATACTCCAGAGAGATGTCCCAGTGACAAACTTCTACCATCCCTGGGCTCTCCAACAGTTTCTATGAATGTGAGCTTTTTTATTTCATTGAGAGTTTGCAAAAAACAACCAACTTTCCATCTGGTTTCCAAGGTGTTCCTCCCAATAGACTACAAGTGCATATGAGGTCCTAGGGGAGAGATGTAAAGACCTACGGTCCATTACTTTTGTCGTTTCCACTTCTATCTGAAACAAAAACATAAATGGGAAATAATTTTTCCTCTCTTATGGGTTCTTTTGCCTGGCCAGATTCCACTCATCTCTAAATGTACAGTAATAAATCCCTACCTTGGCAGTAGTGCCAGTGGTATGTCCACTTCTCCATTACTATTTTGTCACAAGTGATAAATGATGTCAGACAAGGCTGTCGAAAAGACAAGATGTAGAAGGCGTGTAGGGAGTGGAGCATTCAATTTCCAGCTTGAGGATTTTAATAGGATTTAATGAGCCACTTTCTGTTGATTACCATAAAGCTTTTGACTTCATGTTTCCTAGGCAAGCATGCATAGTAGTGATTGTCATGGGTTTTTAACTCACCTAATTTGATGCCTATATGGCAATCAGTAGTCAGTGGTCTCAAATGTGATTGGAAAAGACTGTCTAGAGGACCCAGAAAGAGTCTGGGTAAATTCTGATCTTTGGTAACCTCTCTCCTTTGTCCCAGGCTATGTAACTCAGAAGAGCTATTAGAAACTAACTGAAGATGTCTTGGAAAGAGAAGATTCAGTGGCCTCAGAGGAAGACAGTGACTGGCAAGTGACCAACCCAGTTTAATTATTTTACTATTGCTATTGTTAAAAAAAAAGTTAACCTAGGTGACATCCACACAAACTCAATCAACAAAATACTGTTAAGCATCAAATAAATCACCGAATTAAGATAATTCTTTAAAACAAATTAGAGGGTACCATATGAGTGATACAGAGAGATACATCGAGAAGATTTCTTTTTTTACAGAAATGGAGGGGTTCATGTTCCTTACATAGGAACAGGTCATTTGCTGCCAGAAGCAAGAGTAAGCTCATTCTTAAGGAATTCAGACTTACTGACCAATGCTAACTTTGCCAGGATGTGGTAGAAACTGCAATATATCATTGCAAAGGTCTGACATGTATTGAGGACCTTGAAAATCACAATCAAGAGGTAAGCAAAACTCAGAAGAAAACCAATACAGTACCATAGAGTACAAAAGAACCAAAGACACCAACTGTTGGAATAAAAACTCCCTATTCAGCAAAACTGCTGGAAAATTGGAAATCAGTCTGGGAGCAATTAAGTTTAGACCAACATCTCACACCATATACCACTGTAAGATCCAAATGGATTCTGTGTCACAATTATAAAGGTCATATTATAAATAAATTGGAAGAGAAGGAAAGATATCACAATTATGAATAGGGGGAAAGTCCTTTTACCTAAACAAGAGATAGAGAAGAGCATAAAAGAAAAAATAACAGCCAAAATTTAAAAGTTTTTGAACAAGCAAATTTAAGATTCAGCTAGAACCAGGAGGAAATAGTTGTGAGGGTGGGGCTGGGGGTTAGCAGGGGTTGGGAATCTTTGCAGCAATGAAAGATATGACCGAATGATCAGAATTATACAACAGAAGCTCACTAATCTTCATTAGTTTATAGATGGCAAATCTATGTACTACAAAGAAAAATCTCAAAAAATCCCCAGAGAATTCAACAAATAAATTGTATTGGGATCAGAGAACTATCGAAGAAGAAAAAACCCAACCGTTATCACTTGGATATGACATTGATACACAAAAATTTTAAGATAACATTTTTGATAGATTTTTAATGACAACATCTCACATACTTATAACCTCCAAGCAACGAGTCGAAAGTTCCTCAAATTATGGAGAACTAGCAGAACAAATTAAAACTACCAAGGAATAGGAAGAGGTACATATTATCCCCATCATTCTATCTGCTTCTGAAGTCTGTCTTAAGATGCTTCCTATGACTGTATAAATCTAACTCTTCATTCAAGTACCAAAAAAAATCAATTATTTTAATTTACCTGCATAATGGTCTGCCAAACATTAAACGGAGGACAATAGGAGATAAGTGACTTATTCTCAGATCATTTTAATTTCAGCTCCATTGACTATAATATGAGAAGAATATAATAATAGTAGTGAACACTGATACAATGCTTTAAGTCCGCAGGGATTCTTAATCTAGGCTTTGGGCACTTATTTTTAAAAAATAATATTAAAAATATTTTCATTGCTGTACTTCAATATAATTAGTTTCCTTTGTAATCCTGTGTATTATGTAATTAAAAATATGATTCTGAGAAGGGATCCATAGGTTTTCCAGACTGCTAAAGGGTCCGTGGAACACAGGATGCCTGCTTTGAAGTTTGCCGAGTAATTTGTAAGCATTGTTATCTCATCTACTCCTCTCAGTGATCTGTTATTATATCAGCACTTAGCACAGTTCCTGGCATGTACTTGACATTTAATAAGCTTCTTGACTTAGGTTAGTTAAGGAGATTGTTTCAACGAATAAGAAAAGTTATTTGCACCCAGATAACTCAGCTAGTTCTACTGTCAGTCTTAATCATGTCTTTTTAATGGGTTTTGTGAAGACTTGAGATTACTGGTGAACTGAGGTAGGAGGCAAATGATAATGTTTCAATTGATAGAAAAATTAACTCATATTCCATCATTGATTTGATATTACCCTGATGAGTGAGGTTTCCCTTGGGTGAGGGTGAAGAAATGGATTGACTTAGGTAGAGTCTTGTCTGGGAATATAGGCAAAGGTTAGGCAAATATAGGCAACCTGGGTTGGAACTTCCTGATGGGTCAGCTGAGATGCAGGTTTTTAAATGAGTGAATGAGCTGAGCCTAGGATGCTGAAAGCAGGATGGAAACTTACCTCCAGTGAGAGATAGCTTTGGAAGAGGACCCCGATCAAAGACAGTGGAAGGTCCAGGAGGAGACTGAAGGTTCTTGGATGCTACAAAACTTTATGAGACGGTCTGGGAAATGTTTAGTTGGTCAGATGTAATCAATTTAAATAATTCTAGGTAAGGTTATTGTATGCCTTCTTGTACTTTTGTCTGATATTTCTGAATTTCCTCTTCTTTTCTCTCATCAAACTCTATACAAAGCATATCTTACCCTCAAGAGTTATTGATTTCTACCATCTGCCCCACCACCAGCTAATAATGCAACCCTATCCTGGAATTACTCATTAATGTACTTGGTATGTGATATATATATGTATGATAAATGTATATACATATATGTATATGATATGTCTCTGTGCATGTAGAATAAACATAAAGATACATGCATGTATGTGTGCATGCATATACATGTGTATGCACATATATATGTACACAAAGAGAGAGAGGGAGAGAAAAGGGAGTGAGAAGGTAAAGGGAGGGGGAAGGGGAGGGAGAGGGAGAGAGAGAGAGAGAGAGAGAGAGAGAGAGAGAGAGAGAGAGAGAGAGAGAGAGAGACAAAGAGATGTTGCCATGAGACAATGCAGGTACCTTGAAGGCAGGAATTATTTCGGTATGGTGTCTGAATCTCTAGAGATCAGCCAAAAACCTGCCAGGCAGGCTAGCCCTCCTGACCTGGGATGCTTTGATGATCAAACCCCTGTATTTAACACCCTAAGAGGTGTTAAATAAATGCTTATTGGCTGATTCGTGGAAGGGTGAAGACAGAGTGGAGCCATAAGTATTCATAGTCATTTGGAGTCAGTTCCAGGCATCAGAGTGTGACCCAAATCAAAGATGAGCCGCTCAAAGCTGAGACAGAGACTGGAGATTTTATTATCCCTGCCCTGGGTATTTTCTTTCCAGGTGCTTTTCCCCCAAATCAAGGCTTCTTTCTTTTCTTTCTTTCTTTTATTATTATTAATTTTACTTATTTTCAATGTTCTACAATCACTACCATATAACTTAGATTATTATTTTTCCCTCCCTCCCCACTCCCTCCCCGAAATAGCATGCAATTTCATATAGGTTCTACTCAAACATTCTTATTAAACACATTTTCACTATAGTCATGTTATGTAGAAGAATTAAATTGAATGAGAGAAATCATATAACAACCAAAACGTAATACACACACAAAAAAATGATCTGCTACATTCTGCGATTGAACTCTATAGTTCTTTCTCTGGATGTGGAAGGCATTTTGCCTTAAAAGACCATTGGGAATTTTTTTTAAGTCCTTGCTTTGCTACGAAGTTCCAAGCCTACCAGGAAAAACTCTCACACGCTATGGTCATCACTGTGCACAAAGTTCTCCTGGTTCTGCTCCTTTTCACTCAGCATCAGATCATATAAGTCTTTCCAGGCCTCTCTGAAGTCTTCCTGTTCATCACTTCATATAGCACAATAGTATTCCATTACATTCATATACCATAATTTATTCAGCCATTCCCCAATTGATGGACATCCCCTTGATTTCCAGATTTTGGCCACCACAAAGATTGCTGCTATAAATATTTTTGTACATGTGGGACCCTTTCCCATTTTTATGATCTCTTGGGGATACAGTCCTAGAAGCGATACTGCTGGGTCAAAGGGTATGAATATTTTTTGTAGTCCTTTGGGCATAGTTCCAAACTGCTCTCTAGAATGGTTGGATCAACTCATAGCACCACCAGCAACGTATTAGTGTTCCAACTCTCCCACATCCTCTCCAACATTTATCATCTTCCTGTTCTGTTCTATTTGCCAGTCTGATAGGTGTGATATGGTACCTCAGAGTTGTTTTGATATGCATCTCTAATCAACAGCGATTTAGAGCATTTTTCCATATGACTATAGATATCTTCAATTTCTTCCTCTGAAAATTGCCTGTTCATATCCTTTGACCATTTATCAATTGGGGAAAGACTTGCATTTTTGTACATTTGACTCAGTTCTCTATATATTCTAGAAATGAGGCCTTTATCCCCAAGATTAGCTGTCAAAATTACAACCCTCCAAATTTTGGTTGCACTTGGTTGGGTTGTGCAAAAACTTGTCAGTTTAATGTAATCAAAACGATCCATCTTGCACTTCATAATGCTTTCTATCTCTTCTTTAGTCAAAAATTCTTCCTTTCTCCATAAATTTGATAAATACACTATTCCTTGCTCCACCAATTTGTCCATAGTATCAGTCTTTATACCTAGAATATGTACCCATTTGAACTTTATTCTTGTGTACGGTGTGAGACACAGGTCTATGTCTAGTTTCCACCACACTGTTATCCAGCTTTCCCAGCAAATTTTGTTGAACAGTGAGTTCTTATCCCAGAAGCTGGGGTCCTTGGGTTTATCAAACAGTAGATTGCTATATTCATTGTTTACTGTGTCTTGAGTACCTAGCCTATACCACTTGTCTACCCTTCTGTTTCTTTGCCAGTACCAAGTGGTTTTGATAATTGCTGCTTTATAATACAATTTGAGATGTGGTAGTGCTAGGCCACCTTCCTTAGCATTTCTTTTCCTTAGTCCCTCTGATAATTCTGAACCTTTTGTTCTTCCAGATGAATTTTCATATTATTTTTTCCAGCTCTAGAAAATAATTATCTGATAGTTTGTAAGTTGGTATAGCACCAAGTAAGTAAATTAATTTAGGTAAAATTGTCATTTTTATCATATTGGCTCGGCCTACCCACAATCAACTGATGTTTTTCCACTTACTTAGATATGACTTCAGTGTCTTGTAGTTGTGTCCTGTAGTTGTGTTCATATAGTCCCTGGGTTTGTTTCAAGGTTTCTTTCAAGCTCATTTCCTTCTACAATCCAGATCACTAAAGGTTTTATTTACTAGTAAATTTGGGCCTTTTCACTAATCAGTAATAAGTCCACTATTGCTCATTTCCCTTTCTAACAGCAAGCATTCCCGCTGCCTCTTTGGGAAGGCTTCCTGCATGCACACTAAGGGCATCTTCATGTATAGAGTTCATTCATCTATTCTCTAATGGAATGGAAGTTCCTTGGAGGCAGGGACCGTCTTTCGCCTCTTTTTGCATACTTAGCCCTCAGCACAGTGCCTGGCACACAGTGGGCACTTAGTAAGTGTTTACTGATTGACTGAATTTGTCTTTGTAGACTCAGGGTCCATTCTAGTTCCCTGCACATTGCTCTTATTCAGTTCTGTAGGGCTCTTCATGGCCTCATGGAACACATCACACCACTAATGGCCATGGAGGTTTTTTTGGCAAAGATATTACAGTGGTTTGCAGTTTCCTTCTCCTATTGGACTAAGACAAACAGAGGTTAATGGACTTTCCTAGGGTCACACAGCCAATAAGTATCTGAGGCCAAATTTGAACTCAGGTCTTCCTGACTCCAGGTCTGGTGCTATATCCTCTGAACCACCTACTTGTTGGGTTCTTAAGTTAGATCTGTGATTTTAATGCCCTGAGGAACTTCCTCTGCTGATGTCTGTGTCTTATAGACTTAGAAAGGTGTCTGGGATGCTACTGATAATAATAATAGCAGTTAACATTTATATACATATACTACATAGATACATGTGTGTATACACTTAGACACACACACATACATATATAAATATAAAAACAACCCGGGGGATAGACGTTATCATTATCTCTATTTTATAGCTGAAAATACTGAGGTAGACAGTGGTTAAGTGACTTGCCCAGAGTCATAGCTACTAAGTGTCTGAGGACAAAGGCCTTCTGTGGTTGGATTTGAACTCTGGTC
The DNA here is from genome assembly GCA_023548195.1 of Bettongia penicillata ogilbyi. NCBI lineage: Eukaryota > Metazoa > Chordata > Mammalia > Diprotodontia > Potoroidae > Bettongia > Bettongia penicillata. The sequence goes on from JAJHZJ010000957.1 coordinate 227,821, forward strand.
TTCCTGATTCCAAGTCCAGTGCTCTAGCCACTATTGCACCCAACTGCCATCTTAAGTGACTGGCTGGGAGTCACATAACTTCAGAACCAGGACTTGAACCCAGCTCTCCTCCACTCTAAGGCTGACCTTCTGCTCCCTCCAGCTGTCTCAGGAATTCCACAGAAAGTGGAAAATCACATCATGCGATAATTAAGTAACCCATTTAAGAAAACAAACTGTTTTTAAAGCCTTTCCACATCTTAATTGTTTATATGCAAACGATCCTAATTACAAATGAGTCTCTCAGTTTCTATTTAGAAAGAGGAATACAGCAGCAGCAATTACTAGTTCCAGTGACTAGACAGTGAATTCCAGAAGGAGATGGGGAGCATCTTCCTTCCATTTGTCCTGCCCCACCCTAGCTCCTCACTCAGATCATGTAACTGAGATACTGAATCAATGGCTGCCTCTTGAATAAATATGAGACCTAAAAATACGTAAAAATATGTAACACCGGACAACCACCTAAAGGAGCATTGTATAGTGAAAAGGGTGTGCTAGCTCCAATTCAGATGACCCAGGTTCAGTTTCCATATCCGACATTTCCTACCTGTATAATCCTGGGCTGCATCTTCCTGGACCTGTTTCCTCCTCTGTAAAATTAAGCAGTTTGGTCTAAATGGCCTCTGAGGTCCAGCTCTGCATCTAAATACTAATATCCCATTTTCCTCTATGGAAGAGCATCGATTCCCTGACTCCACAGAGTTGGGAGAAATCTTGAGGGAGAGATAATATAATCTCCCCATTGCATAGGAGGACCTTAAGGCTCAGACAGGACAAGCTAATTTTCCCAGATCACACACTTGTAAGTGGCAGAGCTGAAGTTCAAACCTAGGTCCTCTGACTCCAAATACAACCTTCTTTCCTCTTGGTTTATTATGCCCCAAGGCCAGAAGGCAGCACTCAGTTGATTGGATTGCTCTGTGTCCTTGTAGCCTGAATGAGGGAGCATACGCCCCTATCTAGCTGTCAAAATGAGGCTGGCACTTCTGGGAGGCATGGATGCCAGAGAAGACTCAAGTGCCCTGAGAGAAGTAGCTAGTTGGGTCTCAAGGCCAGCCCCTCTCCCACCCCATATGGCCTTGAGGGCCATCGAGCATCTGGGTTGGTTGGAATCTATCTGTGGGCCCTGCAGGCTAAAGTACTTCACATGCAAAGCCAGCTGTCCAGTCTTCCCCAGAATGAGAAGTCAATTGGGAAAGGGCAGCCCAGCTAAGTCTTGTTGATCTCTCTGTTGGGTCCTTGTCTTCTGGCTTCTGGGCCTGTTCCAGGGTAAGTGATCAGATTTGAAGGTGGTAAGGGTCGGCTCTCCTCTGGGGTTTCCTGAGCCATGATTAGGGCCCCACCTCTGTGGGCAAGAGATGTCCTTCTCAAGTCCTTTATCTCACTGGGTCTTCCTGATGAGTGGCCAGAGCTCTTCCCCCCAAAGCCCAATTAGGCTCTGGTTCTCATCAGAAAGGAGAGTGCTTGAAACCAGCTCCCTGAATGGGGCAGGGACCAAGAGATGCTCTGCCTGTGGACTAAAAGCCTGGTTTGTCTGGCAGTGGCAGGCTCACAGGGAAATAGGGCGGCAGAATAGAAAACCACTGAAAACCGGGCCAGAGACTCTGGGTTTGAGTCTGGCCTCCATCACTTGCTACCTGCTTCTGTGATCTTAATCAAACTATTTCACTGCTCTGAGCCTCGGTTTTCTCAATAAAATAAAGTTGAGCTACATCGGAGTCCTTAATCTGGGTTCTGTAAACATATTTTTAAGTCAATCAGTTAATAACCAAGACACATTTATTAAGTGCCTACTATATGGCAAGTATTGTGCTAAGACATTTTGGTCACCGTATTTCGACATAATTGGTGTCCTTTGAAATCCTGTGAACTTTGTTTTATGCATTTAAAAACATGATACTGAGAAGTGGTCTGGAGGCTTCCTCAGACACAGACAAAGGAGTCCAGGACATAAATAAGGTTAAGAACCCTTAGGCTAAATGATCAAAAAGGCCCTTTCCAGTCCTAAATCCTATGATAATAGTGACTGCCACATTGTTACACTGCAACTTTTTAATGGTGTATGAAGGATGGTGGTGCATTGGAAGACTGGAGTCAGAGGGCCTGCATATAGATGCTACACCCAATGTTTATTACCTGGTGACCTCATGCAAGTTCTAGGGCCTTATGGGTTCTGTGATTCAGATTAATTTCTGGAACTGGTGTTGTCAGTTTCTGGGGGTGGTTCTTAAAGGACAATGCTCTCTAAATTCTCCTGCAGAATCAATCTTATTAACTTTGGGGTCATTTGGCCTTGGTCACAACAAATTTTGACATGACATTCAATAAAACATATACACAGACTTCTCCTTATAAACAAAGATGCTCAAGGGCCTCAGTTTCCTTTTCTATAAAAATGAGGAGTGTGGAAGGGCTCTGAGGTCCCTTCCTACTTTAAATCTGTAGTCCTACAACATCTTATCCAAATTCTTGCTACCTCTCCTGCTGTAATATCATCAGCATCTTTCTTTGGTTGGAGGTGGAAGGAGTGATAAAGCAAATTTATCCCCTTGGCTACTTTTCTGCGGCCTTGTGTAGGCTTGCTTTGGACACTGCTGAGGTCTCTCAGCTACCTGGTTTCTTGAGACAAGAGACCTTTCAAAGGCATAAGCTTCTTCCTCTATGATTGATATGTGTGAATTCTTGCTAGGAATTTTGAATTAAAACTAAAATTCTCCTGTGCAAATAAATTATCTGATGGATAGATTGTCATATTTGTTTTTGAACTAAAATTCTCTGCACCACCAAGTGTAAGGATATTTTATTTCTGTGTGCTCAAAACAGCTGTACCCTTGTTTTCAAGGAGAAATCCATGTATATGTTTTATTGAGTTTCATCTGTCCAAAAGACCAAATGACCCCAAAGTTTAAGAGGCTGATTCTGCAGGAGAATTTAGAGGACTTGTCCTTTAAAAATTACCCCAGAAACTGACAACACCAGTTCCAGAAACTAACCTGGGTCACAGAGCCTATGGGGTCCCAGAGTTAGGAACTGTACCCCAGGTCCTCTGACTCTTTCCACTGTGCCATGATGTCACAGACACTATCAACGCCACCACTTACCCCTTAGAATGCTCAGCCACTAATCAGCCCCTTTTGTTTCTAGCAATGCTTCCACAAATTCAGAGAATCCCACATGTTAATAAGACTGGAGCTTGAATCTAATAGAAAGGACCCTCAAGGTAATATCCTTTAATCATCCTTATTTCACAGTTGTGGAGACTGAAATCTAGAAAGACTAAGTACTGCCTACCTTCAGGTTATCTACACAATCAGTAGGAGAGGAAGAATTTGAACCCAGGGCATTACATATCAAATCCAGGGTGTTGTCCATGGTACCAAGCTGCCTCAAAATGCGTGCTAAGCAGTATTTATATTGTCTTTCATCTCATCTTCATTCTTTATCCCTTTAATATTCCTAGCACATCCCTAACTCCCTGTCAAAATGAAAAGGGCTGCCTGCATCAATAGAATAAGGTTGGTGTTCTCCAGAAGCCTGTTTCTGCCTTGACTTTCTTCCTCACTGGTCTTTCTCTCATGCTCTGGACTTTTTATTTTCCCCTTCCTCCCCTAAAAAGTCCATTCTGATGAGGAGCATCGTCATTGGGTGAGTTGAGGTTGTTCATCTGCAATGGCCCAAAGGCTCCTGATCAGCTGCCAACCATGTAGAGAAGAGGAGAGATGAGGTGAACAGTGAAAGGTGCAGAAGAAAACAACAGTCTCCTGCCTATTTCAGAAGGGGAAAGCTACCAACCTTCTTTAAACCAGGAAAGCTTTTGGGATAAATACAAGTCATTCATGTCAGAAGTGACTAATCAGGTCACATTAACAGCTGCTGCAGTGCCAGCAGTAGACAGATGGGACAGTTATTTGGCTCATATTATATGCCAGGAGTCAGGAAGACCTGAGTTCAAATCTGGTCTCAGACACTTACTGGCTGTGTGAGCCTGGGCAAATCACTTAACACTGCTTCATTTTCCTCATCTGTCAAATGAGCTGGAGAAGCAAATGGCAAACTACTCCAGTATCTTTGCCAAGAAAACCTCAAATGGGGTCACAAAGAATTGGACCCAATTGGAAAAAAATGACTCAACAGCAAAACTATGCCAGGTGCTCTGCTAAAGGGATTCTGGTTGCCTGCCCTCCTCAAGGTTCTTCCATTCTAATAGGGAAAGGCAGTATATAAATGAGAGTTGGAATGGTGAAGGGAAAGGATACCCATAGGGGACTAGAGTCACTGACAAGGAGAAAGAGAAGTTCAGAATCTAGTCAGGAATGAAATGAAATGGTATACAAAGGTAGTCGGAAATCAGAAAAGTGGGGCCACAGGGCAAAGGGTTCACCAGGATAAGAGGGTCCCTCACATGTCTCCCCAAGGACAAAAAAGAAAAGAAGTTCAGAGAATTAAGCTGGGAATCGAATGGAAAAACTGGTCTTTAGAAGGCTAGTATCATTGTCTTTGTAACCCCAGCAATTTGTATAATGCCTGGCACGTAGTAGGCATTTAATTGGTGCATATGGATTGACTGATGTAAATGCAGATTTCTCACACAATGGAATGGGAGTGGGAAGGGAGGAGCAGACTGAGTCTTTAGAGATTTTAGAGCTGAAAGAGATCCTAGAGAATGCCCAGTCCAACTTCATTTTACAAGAAAGGAAACTGAGACACAAAGAGGAAAGTGTTTTGCCCAAGATTATGGATTCTATTAGTGTTCGTCTTCAACACAAATAGAGGCCTTCAAGCCTCTAACTCTAGCTCTGACCCTTCCAAGAGAGATTTCAATAATCCTTATCACAGCTGTAAATGCTACAGGGATCTTAGGCAGGAGCTACCATTGGGAGGTCCTTCAATGAAGGTCATCCCCTTGGTTCTGCCATGGCTGGGGAAGGGTTGGGGGGAAAGAACATTTGGGGAATGACAGAAACCCTTTCTTAGAAGGGGGTCAGAGGAGTGAGGCAAAGGGGATGTAACACCATTCCTTACCATTTTTATTATAAGCTTCTGAAGCCATGGTGGCTGGCACAGAGCCCAAGCTCAATACACCATCTTGAATTCAAGCAAAACTTTACATTCCTGATCCATAGGTATTAAATATTGCATCAGGACTCATTCATGGTTCCAGATATGGTAGAACTCTTAATATATAAGGAGAAAGGAGAATTCACTGCGTTTCTCCTGCTTCTTTGGTCCTCCTACCTACACACTTTCAAAAAAAAAAACCCAGTGCCTGTAATGTTGCTTACTAAAACACTAATTGTCCAACTAAGACCCTTTCAGGGATTCATAACTCACTCTTCCCAATTTTATTCACTATACTATGCTACCTCTAAGAAAAAGAAAAATTGGGATGTGAATCAGAGTTGAAGAAAATTGGAAGAGAAGCAAAAAGGAGAATAAAAAATCAACCACAAAGCTGAATTCTTTTCTGCTTTGTTAGAAATATAAGGAAAGAGGAGGAGCCAAGATGGTGGAGTAGAAAGACTCACATATGTGAGCTCCGAACCCACAGCCCATAAATTACCTATAGAAAGAATTCCCAATGGGTTCTGGAGCAGTGGAAGCCATGCAGCAGCAGAGTGGCCTGAAAAACCGACCCCAAAGGTCCGTCAGACACAGGACGCAGAGCGAAGCCCCCTGCCCTGGCCAGGAGGCCCCAGAGGAGCAGATCCGAGCAGGCTTCAGGGACGGACTCTCCAGCGGCCATGAGGGTCCCTCCACCCACAGGTGCCACAGGTCAGTGAGACAGCCTTCTAGACTGGTCGAGAGGGGAGCAGGGTGTCTCCGTGTCTCGGGCCCCCTCAGGAAGAAGTGGTGGGGGAGGTGGCAGCCAGGGGCTCCTGGAGCAGATGGGAGCTCAGGGCCATTACTGAAGATCTCCACATAAACCCCCTGAGGGAACTGAGCCTGGGAGGTGGCCCTGTTCCCACCTGAGCAGCAGTACTTAAATAGAAGCCCCTCCCCCTGCTAAAAGCCCTGAGGCTGGGGAGCAGCATTTGAATCTCAGACCCCAAGCACTGGTGAGGCAGGGGTGGAGAGGAATCTCAGAAGTCAAGTAACTGGCTGGGAAAATGCCCAGAAGAGGGAAAAAAAATAAGACCATAGAAGGTTACTTTCTTGGTGAACAGATGTTTCCTCTTTTCCTTTCTGATGAGGAAGAACAATGCTTACTATCAGGGAAAGACATAGAAGTCAAGGCCTCTATATCCCAAACATCTGAAATAGAAATTCAATGGGCTCAGGCCATGGAAGAGCTCAAAAAGGATTTTGAAAATCAAGTTAGACAGGTGCAGGAAAAACTGGGAAGAGAAATGAGAGAGATGCAAGAAAAGCATGAAAAATGGGTCAATATCTTACTAAAGGAGACCCAAAAAAAATGCTAAAGAAAATATCACCTTGAAAAATAGAAATATCAGGAAACAGAGCATATTAGCTCCATGCCACATCAGCATAACACTGTATCCACTGTCCCTTCATGGATTCCCTCACATATTGCTATAGTTTGACACTAATGAATGAACTTCATCCCTGGTAGGCCAAAGACAATGGAGAGAATCAAAAGATGCTACAGCTCAAAGCAACCACCCAATCTAGCTTCCTGTCTACAGGCAGGCAGTTGGATGTCTAGCTTCTTCTGGAAAGTCTCCAGGGATCCACAACCTTGCCCAGTGTTTCACCCCACTGATGTTCTTTATATCCACCCTGCAACTCTATCCCCAAGAATAAGGTAATTATTACATTAATTATTATTACATGTAATTCAAAGGTTATAACTTGACCTTGCTAAGTGGAAAGGAAATAGAAGGAGTCTAATATAAATGACTCAATGGATAGGTTGGAGTTGAGAAGATCTGGATTCAAATTCTGGCTCAAATACTAATTGTGTGACTGGATAAGTCATTTCACTTTACTCTGGGCCTCAGTTTCCTCCTGAGAAAATGAAATCTCTAAAGTCCCTTCCCAGCTCTAATTCAATCATTTTACTGAGGGGTCTATAAGTATTCAGAGTCTAAAACCTAGATGGCTTGGACACACACACATATATACATACATATATATATTATATATATGTATATATGGTATATATGTATATATATATACATATGTGTGTATATATGTATGTATATTTCCCAATAGAAATATGCATATGTATAAACCCTACCATCAGGAGCCTACCCATAAAACTATGCCAATCCAATATTTATGAAGCTTTTTAGAGGCAGAGAGACAGGGTCCCTTGTATCTTCCCTCTCTCAGCATAAATAACTTTATCTTTAAGCTAGCCTCCATTTCAGCTGAAAATAAGCAGTCAAACCTCTCCCTCATCTCCCCTCTTTCCTCCCCTTTCCTTCCTTCAGTTAAAAGTTTGCCCCTTTCCCTTGTTATGCTACTCAATGACACAGAGTTCCTTTGCTCTGCATCCTCTGAGGTCAATGACAGCTTAAGTAAGTTTCTGCCCCTTCTCCAAGGTCAGTTGAAGACCTTGTCCTCAATTCTTTTAGCTTAGTACTCTCTCCATATTGTTTGAAAATTGTTTGTATTCAGAGCTCACTTGGCTAACAGAGAAAGCTGTCAGCAAGCTGGTCTCTCTCTACTGTGGCTGGTAATAGCAATAAAGCTTCTCTATCTGATCTGTACTTCAATTTGGGAACAGTGGTCCTTTTTTATCATGCTATCACTTCCTAGATGCAAGACAGTTCATTAGAATGGACATAAAAAGTTAAAAACAAAATAGCCCCTGCCCTCAGGAAGATAATGTTCTACTTGGGGGTGGGGGAGGGAGTGGGGAAAGAATGGGAAATGGACAAAGCAAATTAGAAGGATGTACAATGTTTTTACAAAGAGATTTCAAGAAGATAGAGTGCTCTCTGGGGAGATGTAGAAATAGATGGTGTATAGGTCAAGTCTTAATTCTGAATTCCTCATCCAGTTTCCAGTCAGTCAGGAAAAAAGCCCAGAACATGGTAAGAAGTCATAATTGCCCATAAAGGACTTTGTCATGAAAATCAGCCATGGTCCAGATCCGAAGGATTATTCCATGTGCCCCATAAGGAGACATGTTTCCTTAGCTCCTTCTGTCTATGAGCTTGAAGTCAAAGTCTCACCCAGTGAGAGAAGTCTGACCAGGTCCTCCTTTCCTTCGCAGCTTAGAATCTCTAATCTCCTTCAAGGCTCATCTCAAGTCCTCCCTTCAGGATGAAGCCTTACCTGATCTTTCCTCACCTGACCTGTTCCCACTCCAACCAGCTACGAAAGTCTCTTTCCTCCAGAATGATCTCGTACCTACTTTGTTCTTGTCTGCATAGGTACGTTTCACCTCCCTGGATTAGACTGTGATCTACTTGAGGGCAGGGCCTGTGTCACTTTTGTCTTTGGAATTCTAGTGTTTAATCCAGTGCCTGGCAGATAGTAAATGTCAAGAAAGCTTAATCATTTTTATTAACCATTGATGTTCTATTGCTTAGTTTATTTTTAATTGTATGTGATTCTTCATGAGCCTATTTGGGAGTTTTTTGGAAGATACTGGAGTAGTTTGTCATTTTTTTCTCCTGATCATTTAACAGATGAGGAAACTGAGGCAAACAGGGTTAATTGATCAACTAGGGACACACAGTTGGTAAGTGTCTGAGACCAGATTTGAACTCATAAAGATGAGTCTTTCTAACTGCAGGCATGGCACTTCATCTAACTGTGCTTCCTGGCTGTCCTGACTATTGATGCAGCAAATGCTTCTGGTTGATTAAACAAATATTGGTGTAAGTCACTGATTTTTAAAGCTGGAAGGCCATTTCAATGTCACATAGTCCATCTTTTTCATTTTACAGAGAAAACTCAGGCAGAGAAGTGATTCATCCTATGTCACACAGTTGTTAGTGGCAGAACTGATACTCAAACTCAGGCCTCTTGACTCCTACCCAGCGATGGAAAACCAACCCTCTGGGAAGCTCTTGTCCTAAAGGAGTCAAGTTTTTAATTGCTTCTGGCTTCTCCTTTCCCCTAAATTTCAATATAGGATAGAATCCTCCATACCTACCCTCATCTGAATCCCCAAATATCTTCTCTCTCTTGCCTGTCCTTTAATATAATTTATTGAATCCATATATCTCTTCCTTGAAATGGTGGAGGGTTATGGGTATGGAATATTGCATGTAATGTCGCACTTGTTTGATGTATTTTTTTTTATTTTGCTGAACTGTTATTTTCTTCTTTGTTATGAGAGATGGATGATTGAGGAGGGAAGAGAAGAAATATATTTTTGGAAAGGAAGGCAATGAAAAATGAAAGTCAGTATTGTTGTAAAAGGAAAGGGTGATGAATTTGGTCAATAAGTCATAGGGTGCCTTCTCTCTATCAAGAGAAAGATGCAAGGGAGATAAAGGCAGAAACAAAGGTATGAGAGATACCAAATTATTGAGTGCACATTTTATGGCAGTGAAAACCTGGAAACAAAAACGCCAGTTGTCCACCAGTTGTGGAACAGCCGCACAAAACATGATGTATGAATGGAACAGAATCCTGTTGTGCTGAGAGAAATGATGAAGAGCGAGACATTCAGAGAAACAGATGCAGATTGAGATCAGCCAAACCAAAAGGACAACTGAAGCAACATCTCCAATAATGTAAATGAACAGCTTGCCAAAAGCAAGACAAAGGCTGAGTAATTTAAAAACCAATAACGATACTGGAAAATTGATCGTGAGACTGGATCTCCTCTTCCAGAGAGAAAGCTGGGGCACCACAGAGTCAGAACTCTGTGTCCATCAGTGAGCATGGCCATTGGCTGAATCAGTTATTTTCATTTAACTCTGTTTCTTTGTTTCAAGACAGAGTTCCATTGAGGTAGGGGCATAGAAGAGGCTGGCTATATCTGGAAATAACTATGATGCAAAAACAGAAGGCATGAATTTAACCAAATCCAAAGGGGAGTTGCAATGGTAATAATAGCTCCATTTGGATAGTTTTTAGCTCTGCAAAGTACTTTACATGTGTTATCTTACTTGATTTGATCCAGTAAGATAGGCAATATTATTAACCCCATTTTACAGAAGAGAAAACTGAGGCTATGAGATGTTCAATAACTTGTTCAAGGTCACACAGCTAATAAGTGTGAGGCAGGATCCAAATTCAGGTCTTCCTGACTCTAACTGTAACACTCTACCTACTATGCTGCCCCGAATGTTCTTCTAGCTGATTTTGTTGTTATGTCGTTTTAGACATGGCTCACTCTTCATGACCCCATTTGAGGTTTTCTTGACTACAATACTGGAGAGGTTTGCCATTTGCCATTTCCTTCTTCAGCTCATTTTACAGATGAGGAAACTGAGGCAAACAGGGTGAAGTGACTTGTCCAGTGTCATACAGTTAGGAAGTATTTGAGGCCAGATATGAATTCTGGAATTTCTGATTCCTGACTCCAGGCCTGGTGCTCTATCCACTATGGCTCCACCTAGCTTCAAAACCCTATGAAGTTAAAGGACCCCATCCTTTTACCCAATCTTCCTAGACTGAGATGTACAATGAAGAGACTTGGAAAGCTCCCAAAACTAATCCAATTGGCTAATGATGAATATGATGCCCCTAGTCTGTACCTAACTCCCCAATATACACACACACTCACATGCATGCATAGACACGTACACATGTACAATCGTACACATGTGTGCACACACATACACACAAATACACACATGCACACTCTCATTCACACATGCACGTATGTGCACACACACTTCCCTCTCCTTAAGATTATCTGCTGTACAGAATTCTAGGTACTCTAAACAGAATGCAGTCCCTTTCCAGAATTATGTCAGCCCAATTCTTGAAGCATTCTATGTTCTATACTTTCTTTGCCCTAAAACGACTCTGGGAATTCAGGCACTCAGTGTCACTACATCAGCTGCTGACAGCTATTAAAGCACCTGTGAAAGGATTCAGCCTCAGAGAACAGGAGCTATACAGAGGAGAACATAGAAAGGAGGTGACGTGTTGATAAAATAGCAGGCAGTGAGGATGGGAACAGAATAGTCTTGAAGGTGTCTGATTCTAAGAGGAACAATGCCAATCCTTTGGGCTTGAACGGCACTGACTGCAAAATCAATTAGTCAGCAGACATTTATTAAGCACTTATTATATCCAGTCAACAAACATTTACGTAGTTTTATTATGTATCAGACATAGGGCAGCTAGGTGGTGCAGTAGAGAGATTGCTAGGCCTGAAGTCAGGAAGACTCATCTTCATGAGTTCCAATCTGGCCTCAGACAACTTACTAGCTGTGTGACCCTGGGCTAGTCACTTAACCCTGTTTGTCTCAGTTTCCTCTTTTGTAAAATGAGCTGGAGAAGGAAGTGACAAACCACTTTGGCTAAGAAAAGCTCAAATGGAGTCACAAAGGGTTGGCTACAAATGAACACAGTTGAACAACAAATATGGTGCTAGGCATTAAGATTACATAGGATGAGTGGAAAAAATGAATGAAAATGCATTTATTAAACACTTACTGTGTATAAAACATACCCATTGGCTATACAAATAGAAAAGCAAGACAATCCCTGTTCTCAAGGAGCTCACGTTCTGTTTGGGGAGACAGCACAGTGAGAATGTCAGATGCAAGTCAGATAGATAGGTCTCACGATCCTTCATATGCAAGCTCAAAGCAGATGGCAATTCATTTTCTTTGATGTCATTTCTACTGACAAAATCCTAAGCATTTCTGATGCTGACCTATTTGACAATGGCAAGGATGCTAGTGGCAAGCATTTAAAAATAAAGATCATTACTCTAGAACTGGAGAGGGCCTTTCATTTCACATATGGGGAAACTGAGGCTCAGAGAGGTTAAATGACCTGTCCACATCTGATCAAATGTGGAATTTGGACCTGACTCCTCTGATTCAGGAGCCAGAGTTCTTTTGACAGATACAAAGCCAAAAATGAAATCCTCCCAGAAATAAAGGTACTTGAGTTTCCTGGGTCTCTCTGAGAAAATAGCCATCAGCTTCCACAAGACTGCCTCCTTTTTGCCAGGTTTCATGATATTCATCCCTACTTCTGAAAATGAATCTCTAGCCAGAAGTGAAATTGATTCTCATACCATTCCCAAGGCCCAGGAAAGCTGCAGTTCTGAGCTCTCATTATTCTGATTATTATCATTTAACATTTACCAAGTGCCAAGAATGTGCTAGACATGCTAGAGAACATGGAATTCGGCATACTCATGCTGTCGCTGATCCTTCCACAGCATTTCCAGTTTCTCACCACCCCCCTCCCTTCCTCTCCCAGACTTTGATCTCAGTGAAAACAATACAAAAAGAAAGCTGTTTAAGCCAATTCTTCTAGTTAGTAACTTGCTTTCTGGCAGGAAATCATCAGAGCTGAGTGAAAAAGAACAGACAAATTCAAAGACCTCCACAATCTGACTCTAACTCTCCAACTTCATCCATCATTCATCCATCCATCCATTCATTATCCATCGATCCATCTATCCATGCATCCACCCATCCATGCATTCATCCATCCATGCATCCACCCATTCATCCATCCATCTATCCATGCATCCATCCATCCATCCATGCATCCATCCATCCATCCATCCACCCATTCATCCATCCATCCATCCATGCATCCACCCATTCATCCATCCATCTATCCATGCATCCATCCATCCATGCACCCACCCACTCATCCATCCATCCATCCATGCACCCACCCATTCATCCATCCATGCACCCACCCATTCATCCATCCATCCACCCACATATCCACTCATTCATTTCTTCACTCACTCATTATTTCATTTGTTCATGTCCTTATTCACTTACTCATTTATCCACATATCTACTCACTCATTCTTTCATTTATTCCTTCTCTTATTTGCTCATTCATCTATATATCTACTCATTCACTTGCTCATTCATTCACTCATTCTTTCATTTGTTCCTTCCTTTAATCACTCACTCATCCATCCACATATTCACTAACTCATTTGCTCATTCATTCTCTCATTTTTTCATTTGTTCACTCCCTGATTTGCTCACTCATTCATCCATAGTCACTCATTTATTTCTTCTCTCATTCACTCATGCATTACTTCATCCATTCATTGGATCTCATTCATCAGTTCATTGGTTCACCCATTCTTATTTCATTCATTCACTCCATCAGTTCATCCATTCATTCATTCATTGGGCACATTTTTGCAGGACCCCTACTCTCTACCCCACACTGTTTTAGTCACTAGGAAACAAAAAACACACTATCAAGATGCTGCCTTTAATGAGTTTTCCTACTTCAAATACTCCATTCCAGTTTATTCTTGCCTGCGTACTATGATGCTTCGTTTTTTTCCCCATCCAAAAATACTCTCCTCAGTATCCTGTCCCCCCTCTCCTACCTTGCTACATCTCACTCTTAGACTCAGATTAAGTCTTCCCTCCTTCATGAATCACTTACTGTCTTGTCTGAGCAAATGCTGCCCATGCTGTCAGACTTCAGGGAATACATCAGCTTGTCAGCGTGGGCACTCATCACACCCTTGCGGATTTCAACCTCTTCATGCCGTCTCATCCAGGCCAATCCTACCCATAGCCTCCTATAAATTCTTGGTCAAGGACTTTCCTCCTCCTCATGCATGGGAGTCTATTTCTGGTTCTCTGATATTTGTGACCACACAGCATGCAGGCCATCTGTCTGCTAACCCTTGCTCTCCCCCCATGACTGGCCTGCCTCTTCTGCCATTCGGTCCTTTCCTCCTTGATGATGACTTTCACCACCAGTCTAGTAAGGATTAATCCATGGTTCAGGTGAGATCATGCTCTGAGAAGTCACTGGAACAGCTGCCAAAAACAGGGATGGGGAAGAGAGGCCAATGAAATGTAGACCCCAGAGGAGAACGGTGATGCAGAATGTAGAAATGGTCATAAAGTAGGAGAGACCTGGATTCAGGTACTACCTTCCACACTTAGCTAGGTGACCTTGGGATCAAGGTCCAGGCAACCCTCTAAGCTACTGACAAAGATGTGGAGCTGCTGTAAGTGGTGGTTTCATCATCAAGTGGTAGCCTTCACTAAAGAAATTGCAGATCCTGACCCAAAGTAAGAGGGCAAATATGAATCTTAGCTGTTAATTAAGTGGTGGGGCAGAGGGTGGGGGGACATATAGTCCATCTATCCACCCATCCATCCAGACAAGCAGACAGTGTATATTACATTTGCACACCTACTATGTGCAAAGCACTGGGCTAAATTTAGAAATGACATACGTCCTGCCTTTATCAAATTTAAGTCTGACAGAGGGTTGAGATACCTACCATGGATAACCACAACACTCAATATTAAATGATCATGGGATATAACATGGGATGGCAGACAGAGCACTGAATGTGGTGCCTTAAGGCCCAAGTTCAAATCTTAATTTTTCTGGGCCTCAGTTTCTTCGACCATAAAATAAAGAGGTTGGGTGAGGTCTGAGGTCACTTCCAGTTCTAAATCAGAGCTCCTATTACATAATTTAATACATGACATTTGTATTACTACTATTACATGTTTGGTTTAAGAGAAAGGCACAAAATCAAAGTGTTTTGTGAAGTCGGAAGGACAGTAGAATAGTTCAGGTCAAAGGACAACATGAGGAGGATGTCTCAGAGGCAAGTGGCCACGTCAGAAGGCCCATGAGACACTGAAGTGATGGCTGCTGGGAAGAGGTCAGGCAGGTAACGAAAAAGGAAGCTAGGCTAGCCTGAAATTCCTGTCAATGTTCATCAGGATACCCAACATCAACCCAGGCAAGAGAGGTGCAGGGAAACTCATACAAGAATCAAGGAGAGCCAAGCCAATATCAGACCTAAGGTGTTCACAAAATGCTCATGAACAGAGAGCCATTCAAACCCTGTTACCTGAGTCAGGTGTCTAGGACAGAATAGGACTAGACAGGTCTGACCCCAAAGCTTTGGCAGGTCATGGTTTGTAGGCCATCAGGATTTTAAAAGAGTCTTAGCTAGGAAAGGCATGTGAGTGTTTGACAAGGAATCATGGAGACCTTAGACACCATCCAATCCAACCAAAAACGAACCAAGAATTTTTCCTACATTGTGTTCACTGTACATAAAAGGAGGTGTGTGGGGAGCCGAAGAAGAGAGGATGAACCAAAGGTTTGAAAAATGTAGCCCTATTCCAGCCCTTTCTTCTTTTGGAAGCAATCAAGGTTAAGTGACTTGCTCAGGGTCACGCAGATAATAAGTGTCTGAGGCCACATTCGAACTCAGGCCCTCCTGACCCCAAGGCTGGTGCTCTCTCCACTGCACCACCTAGCTATCCCTGCAGCTCTTTCAAAGGGATTGGGCTGCTATCCAGCCCCATATGTGAGATGTGAGTGGCACCCCTTGGAATTACAGCCAACAAGATATTCTACCACCTCATGACCTAGACAAAAAACATCTAATTGTGCTAACAATAACAATCCTAATGTTTCCATGACTATGGAATCCCCTCCCTCCCCTGCATGTGCTCATTCTCTTCTCCTTCTCCATTCCTTTCTCTTCTTCCCCTTCTCCCTCTCTTCCCTTCTCCTCCTCACTCCTTTTCCCCCTCCTTGTTTTTATGTCCCCCTTTACCTCCTTCTTTTTCTCCCTCTCCCCCTTCCTTTTGGTGTAGAAGATAGTAAAAGCATCAAACCCCAGAGGTCTTGAGAGATAACAGGGCATCATATGGGGTGGGATCAGGATCGTACAGTCAGTCCAGGGCCATCACAGGTCTTGAGAGATAACAGGGCATCATACGGGGGACCATCATCACAGTAAAGGGTAGGGGCAGGATACAGACAAGACTTGATTTGTTGGCACAGGGGATCTCTCAAGTGAAGAAACCATCTCCATCGCTACAGAGCAGGAACTGAGTCTCCTGGAGCATTGAGAAATGAAGTGACTTGCACAGAGTCAGACAGGAAATAGGTATTACAGGCAAGCCCCAAGACCTTCCTAGTTTCCAGACCAAGTCTCTAGCCACCACACCATGGCTGCAATTAATAAATGCTTTGTTGATTAATTAATTAAGAGCACCAGACAGTTTACTGGGGTTGCTAAAAGAAAGCATGTGCAGCCAAGTACAGATGAGTTCAATTCAGAGCACAGTCCTGGTGATATCACTCCCCAGATCATAAACTTTCAATAGCTCCCCACTGCCTATTAAATTAAGTCTAGACTCTGCATTCCTTGCTGAATTAAATCAGACTGTTATTCAAAACCCTCCACTTTCTAACCTTATACTACCTCCCTATGCAATTTCAGCTAAATGGGACTATTCACTACTTCTATAAGTGACTCCCTATCTTTGTACCCCCTGGGACTTTATTCCTGCTATTTCCTCTGCCTGAAAAGCCATTTGCCCCATCCTTTATGTCTCCACTTGTTAAACTCCTACCCAGCCTTCGAAATTGCCCCTTATCTCCCCACACCCTTCAGATGTCTGCTTCGATTTATATACAGTGTGTGTATAACACTTTGTAACTTTCAAGGCATTTATACAGATAAAGGTCCTATTCTTAAGATCCACCCCAAGTGGACTGATGCCTCTATCATTTAAGCCTTTACCCCTTTGTACCTCCCTTGGAGAAATTTCCTAATTCGCTATCTTGTTGCACTTAACATAAATCTATGCGTCTATCTAAGTGCTAGGCTGTAAAATTCCTTGAGGACAGGAATTGTGTCTTTGCTGCATCCCCTCCCAAGCTAGCACAGGGCACTGCAACAGCACAGCATAGGCGCTTGATCATTATCTGTTTAACTTATGTGAATAGGTGATAGGTACACCGATGAAATTCTCCTGCAAAGTGAAAATGTAAAAACTAGAAAATAACTGATAAATCTGACTAGAGAAAAGAATAGGTGAGAGAGAGACAGAGAGACAGAGGAGAGAGAGAGAGAGAGAGAGAGAGAGAGAGAGAGAGAGAAGAGAGAGAGAGAGAGAGAGAGAGAGAGAGAGAGAGAGGAAAAACCAAGGGAGGAAACCAGAAGAGAAGGAAAAAAGGAGGGAGGAAAGGAACCCAGGAGTAAGTAAAAATTATGGACAGAATGCACCAATGAGGGACATGATGCTGAAATCCAGTGCCCGCCTGGCCAGTAAAGGGAATTAAAATAAAAGGCGGCTCCAACATGAAGGCAGTCTTTAAGTTGGGCACAGGCCTGGCATAATCAACCCACAAAGATCAGCCACTCAACACTTCCCCCCACCTCAAGTTTTCTTTCCCAACAGCAGGGACAGGAATTGCTCTTGAGGGCACAGACAGCCCTGAGGCAACCACAGCCTCCCAGACACTGACGATGATGTAAAGGGAAAGTGGGACAGACGGAGACCTGTGGCATTTTATCAGACTTGTCTTCAGTGCTGAGCTATCTTTCCACCTCCTCACAAGTGGTAAGTCATGGCTCAGCTGGGACATTTTTATTAGCCAATTTCTCCTTTTCTCCCAAAGAAAAAGTCACACAACTTCTTTCTTCCTTTTTCTGTCTTAAAAAATGATTCCTCTTTCTTCCTTTCTTGCCTCCTTGCTTATACTTTTTTCTGCCTTTTTTCTCTTTCTTTCCCTCTCTCCCTTTCTATCCACAGGAGTGCTGACTCTTCCCCTGCTCAAAAGTAATGATAATATTTCAATCTGGTGGCATTGTAGTAGAAAGAGCTACGTGACTTGCAAAGTCTGTGTTATCTCCTTGGGTCTCAGTTTCCTCCTTTGTAACATGAGGAGCCCAAACTAGGCTTTTTGCTATTCCTGATTCATGGCACTCCATCTCCTGACTCCACATATTTGGACTGGCTGTTCTCCCATGCCTAGAATAGCCTCTCTCCTCATCTCTGACTCGAGCTCTTCTGGCTGTCCTCAAGATTCAGCTCAAATCCTGCCTTCTAGAAGAAGTCTCTCTAGCCTTCCTCTCCAACTGCCCAGGGTCTTTCATAATATAATATAATATAATATAATATAATATAATATAATATAATATAATATAATATAATATAACATAACATAACATAACATAATATATGATATAATTAATATAACATCACATATACACATATATGTATATGTGAATACCTACATGCATATATTGTACATGGTAAGTAGTACTTTATTTATATCATTTAGAGCTATATCTATATATCTAATTATTTCCAAGTTGTGTACCTCATCAGTAGACAGAAACCCACACACACCCTCCCAGGCTGGCCTATTCCATTCCTGACTAACATTCACCATTAGGAATTTTTTTTCTATTATATTTAAACCTAAGTCAGCTTCCCTTGCTCTTAACCCTGCCTTCTGTGGACAAGCAGAATAAGTTAAATCTGAAAGGCAGAAGTAAGTGGCACAATAGACTTGATTTGGAATTCTGCATCAGGTGAGACAGAACCAAGACAGCAGAGTAAAGTGAGGATTTTTCCACGCTCTCTCAATGCACCCTTCTAAACATCTTTAAAAGACATGTCAAACTGACTCCTAAGTGGGGTTACCAACAAAAAGTCATAGCACTTTTCTAGCCCAGGGCAGTTTTAGAGGACAGAAAGAGAAGT
Source organism: Bettongia penicillata ogilbyi (assembly GCA_023548195.1). Lineage (NCBI taxonomy): Eukaryota > Metazoa > Chordata > Mammalia > Diprotodontia > Potoroidae > Bettongia > Bettongia penicillata. The sequence goes on from JAJHZJ010000957.1 coordinate 246,453, forward strand.
TTGCAGACACTGACATAGGGGTTTGCCAGAAACTACGGACCTAGGAGGTGGCAACAGCAGCAGTAGCAATGGCAGCATTCTGGGAACAGAGACAGTTAGGGAACTGAATGCCAGGTCAGAAAGAGATTCCAGTAGATCCTTGAGTTAGTACTCAGCAGAGGATCAGGAACCATTTGGCAGCTCTGTCACCCATTGCTCAGTTTTAGGCCACAATTCCAGGGCAGAGAAGAAAGGCTGTGGTCTTAATGGTGCCAGGATCCCACCTGGGAAAGGACCAGATCAGAGAGCAGAAGTGACCAGACTTCTCCTCAAACCATACTCAGACCTAGCTGTGAAAGCAGCAGAAAGACATAAAAGGTCAAACGGTCAAGCCAGTTACCTTCCTCACCACCAAAGCATAAGAAGAACTCAGCTCTAGCATAAAGTACAAAATGAGCAAATAATAACAAAAAAGAATCTCATTATGAAAAGCTACTGTGGTGACAGGGAAGATCAAGACACAAACTCAAGAAAAAAATAGCTTGAAAACACCTACAAGCAAAACTTCACAGAAAAACATAAATTGGACACAAGCCCAATGAATATCATTAGAAAGACTAAAGGGTTTTTTTTTAAAAAATAGAGACAGCAAAAAAAAAATTATAAAATCAGAGTAGTATAGACGAAAATTGGGGGGAAATAAGAGTTAGGCAATAAAATTATGAAAAAAGAGAATTAAAAATTTGGTAAAAAGGCATAAAAATAAGAAAACAAATAACTCCTTAAAAATTAAATATGAAAAATGGGTACAAAATCTAGCTGAAGAAAATCACTCCTTAAAAATAAGAATTGGGCAAGTGGAAGCTAATAACTAGATAAAAGATCAAGAAAGAATAGAACAAAGTTAACCACTGAAGGAAAAGAAAAAGATGAAGATGTGAAATATCTCACAGGATAAGCAACTAACCTGGAAAATAGATGGAGGAAAGATGATTCAAGAATTATTAGATTACCTAAAAGCCATGACAAAAGAAAGTATGAACATCATATTTCAAGAAATTATAAAGGAAAACTGCCCCAATGTCTTAGAATCAGAGGGTAAAATAGAAATTGAAAGAATCTACCAATCAATACTTGAAAGAGATCCCAAAATGAAAACTCCCAGGAATATTGTAGTCAAATTTCAGAGATCCTAGGTTGAGGAGAAAATGCTATAAACAGTCAGAAAGAAATAATTCAAATATCATAGACCCACAGTCAGATTTAACAGCTACCACTATAAAGGAATAGAGACTTGGTATATGATATTCCAGAAGGGAAAAGAATGAGAATTACAACCAAGAATATCTAATAACCTGCTCAGAAAAATGAGTATAGTCCTACATTGGAAAAATGGATATTAAACTAAATAGAAAATTTTTCAAGTAATCATGATGGGAAAAAAAAAAACTAGAGTTGAATAGAAAAACTGTCATTCAAACTGTCATATTTAAGAGAAGCATGAAAAGGTAAACATGAAAGAGTAACCAGAAGGGACACAATAAAGTTAAACTATTTACATTCCTCTATGGAAGGATGGCACATGTAACCCATAAGAACTTTACCATCATTAGGACAATTAGGAGCCTACTTTGATGGATGGAATGAGTGTGTTGATTATGTTGGGATGATTTTTTAAAAAAGGGATTGTTTTTGCTGTTTGTTCTTCACTCTCAAAAAGGACCAATAATATCACAAGGGTAATGTCTTGACTTGTGCATGAATTGGACTTAAGTGAGGTTTGCTTTAAAAGAAAGGTGAGGAAGAGGATGCACTGGGAGAAAGAGAAATGTAGAAGAATGGGGAAAATTATCTCACATAAAAGAGGCATGCAAGAAAAAAATCTTTCCAGTGGTGGGGAAGGGGGCAACTCTTGAACCTGATTTTCATCTGAATTTGTTCAAATAGTGAAGAATATATACATATGTGTGTATACATACACACATACAGACACAGTTTGGAATAAAAATTAATTTTATTCAACAAAGAAGTAGGAAGAGGAAGGGGATAAAAGAAAGAAGGGAAGGTGATAAGAGAAAGGGTAGATTAAGGGAGGTAGTGGTCATAAGAAAAACAAAGGAGGAGACAGTAAAAAAAAAGATGGGAATAAATGGAAGAGAATAGGATTGAGGAAAATATACAATTTACAATCATAACTGTGAATGTGGATGAGATGAACTTACCCATAAAATGAAAGAGAATAGTGGAACGGATTAGAAACCAGAATCCAACAATATGTTGTTTACAGGAGACACACTTAAAACAAAGACACACAGAGAGCTAAAATAAGTGACTGGAGCAGACTCTATTATGCTTCAGCTGATTTTTTTTAAAGAGAGTAAAAAAGATTTTAGAAATCAAATAAGAGTAGTACAAGAAAACATCATGATCTTATACAAAGCAAAAGCAAAAACAGATCTAATTAAAAGATATAATTAGGAAAACTAAATTTTGCTAAAATGTACCATAGACAGTGAATTAATATCAATACTGAACATATATGTATGAGATGGCACAGGATCCAAATTCTTGAAGGAAAACAATTAATGAGTTACAGGAAGAAAATAACAAAACGATAGGGGGACAGGCTCAAATTTATCCCTCTCTGATCTAGATAAATCTAAATGTAAAATAAACAGGAAAGAAGTTAAGGGGATGAGTAGTTTGGTTTTATTTTAAGTTAGATATGATAGAACTCTGGAGAACGTTGACTAGAAATGGAAAAAAGTATACCTTTTCCTCAGCCATAACATGGCACCTTCACAAAAACTGATGATGTATTAGGGCATAAAATACCTCACACACAAATTCATAAAAGCAGAAAATATTAAATGAACTTTTTTTGCATCATAATGCAATAAAAATTGCAGTCAACAAAGAGCTTTTGAAACGTGGATTAAAAATTAATAGGAGAAAAAATAATCTAACCCTAAAGAATGAGTGGGTCAAAGAAAAAATCATAGAACAACGAAAATTTCATTAAATATAATGAAAACAATTAGACAACATACCAAAATTCGTGAGACGCTGACAAAGCAGTACTTGGGGACAATTTATATCTCTAAACACTTACATAAAGAGCTTCATAGGAAGTAAAATGGATAATTTTTATTGCATAAAATTAAGAAACATTTTGCACAAACAAAACCAATGCAGGCAAAACTAGGAGAAAAACAGGAGACCAAGGGAAATTTTTTTTTCCAGTAAGTTTCTGTGATAAAGGTCTCACATTTCAAATATAGAGAACTGAGCCAAATATATAAAAATAAGACATTTCCTAATTGATAGTCAAAGGATATAAACAGGCAGTTTTCAGGGAAAGAAATCAAAGCTACCAATTGTCATATGAAAAATCCTCTAAAATACTAACAATTAGAGAAATACGAATTAAAACAACTCTCAGGTACCACCTCAAACCCATTAGATTATCTATGACAGAAAAAGAAAATGAACTGACAGTAACGAGATGGGAAAACAAGTACACTAATGTACTGGTGGTGGAGAGGTGAACTAGTTCAACCATTTTGGAGAACAATTCAGAATCTGTTCAAAGAGTTATAAAACTGTGCATACTCTTTGACCCAGCAATATTGTTTCTGGGTCTATATGCCAAAGAGATGAAAGGGAAAGGAAAAAGACCATAGATACAAAAATATTCATAGTAGTTCTATTTGTGGTAGCAAAGAATTGAAAACTGAGATGGTGCCCATCAAACGAAGAATTTATGAACAAGTTATATGAATATGACGCAATACTATTGTGCTATAAAAAATGCTGAAAGGATGTTTTCAGAAAAGCATGGGAAGACATAAATGGATGCAAAGTGAAGTGAGAAGATCCTGGAGAACAATCTGCACTGTAACAGCAATATTATAGAGATAATCAACTGTTAAAGACTTAGTAAAGTACTCATGACATTAAAAGCTACCTTACCTTTAGATAGAGAAGTAATGGATTCAGAATGCAGAATGAAGCATGTTTTTTTTTTCCTTTTTTTTGGCTAGGGGAGAATATGGCTAATATGGAAACATGTTTTGCATGACTTCATATTTATAATAGATATTATATTTCTTTCCTTCTGAATGGGTGGGGGATAGAGGGAGTGAGAGAATTTAGATCTGAAAATAAATTTAACTTAATTTAATTTGAAAAATGTTGCCTCAAACAACCTACTAGTTGTGTGATTCTGCACAAGCCATTTAACTTAGCTTCATTTTACTGATATGAAAAAAATGGGGATAAGAATATCCCCTACCTCCCAGGGTTGTTGTAAGGCTCAAATGAAAGAATCCCTCTAAAGAGCTTTGTAAACCTTAAAGCAGTATATAAATGCTAGGGGTGATTATTACGATCCTATTGACACATGACAGCCTGTCTACTACCTTAATTATAATGATTCCCCACCCCCAAAGTTTTCTCTTCTCCAATTTCTTTAGTTGGTTTTCAAATGGCACTGCTTTCTGCTCTCTGAATATTTCTGGCCACCTTCTCCTGAAAATGTTCCAAGCTTCTGGTATACTTCCTGATAGACGGCACCCTGAAATGAGTACAGTGTTTCAGATGGGGTCTGACCAGGGCAAAGCACCATGGGAGTATCACTTCCCTTACTATGGGCTCTGAGTCTCACTTATGATGCAGCCTGGAATCCTATTAGGTTTCATAGCTGCCTCATGCCATTTCAAGTCATTTGGGGCTCTTAGTCCACTGAGAGCCTCAAGTATTTTTCCATCTCAGCTACTTTTAGTTAGGTCTCCCCCGTCTTCTGCGTGTGACAGTGACTTTTGGAAACCAAATGTAGAACTTTAGCATTATGCCTGTGAGGTTTCATCTGATTCAATTCAGGCCAGTGATCTAGCCTTCCCAAAGTCTAGGTTTTTTAAAATGTTTATTTTTTTGAATTAGTTTTGAACTTAAATTGAAAAATAAAACAAAAAAGAACATTATCATTTACAGAGCAGGATTCAGTATGAAACAATGAATTTCCATTTCACAGTTTCACACTTTAAAAGAAACCTATATAATAAATGCACGTCGTTTTCAAAACTACCTTGTTTTTCTGCACTTTCTAAGTTTTCTTTTGTTCTCTGCTGGGCACTTTTTTTTCCCCTCCTTCCTCATCGTGCCTTAAAAAAGACTCTAAAGATCTATTTTGGAACATAATTACCCAAAGTCTTTCATCTAATCCCCGACTTCTAAAAACTGAAAAAATGAAAAAGGAAACAGAATGACATAATGGAAAGGTCACTAGTTTGGAAGTTTGGGAGATCTGGGGTCAAATTACACCTCTGTCACTTATTATTTTTGTGACCTTGGGCAAGTCACTAGACTCTCTAGTCCTGAATTTCCTCTTCTATGCAATGTGAGGATTGGACTAGATGATCTCCAAGATACTTTCTAGATCTAGACCTAGAACCCAATATTCTAAGTCTATCTACATTTTCATTCAAATTATTAACAAAAATATGAAAACACAAAGACAAGAATAGATCCACAGTCTCCTCCACCAGAAACTGCCCTCCTCATCAGTTGACAAGGGCTACTTTGCGGTCTAATTATTCAAACTCTCTCTGAATTCACTTAACAATATTATCCTCTAATCCCAAGGAGAAAATGAGATTTTGCGAAATGTTTTACTAAAATCTAATTATTATCTGCAATAACCTCCTGATGTACTAGCCTCAAAATACTGTCAAAAATGGAAATAAGGCTAATCTGACATAAGCTGTGCTTTGTGCCTCCATGCTGCCTATAAATCCTTCCTGTGTGCCCTAGCATTTGTTTAGAACAATGTTCTGGGATGTGTTCTAGAATATATTTTAGAATCAAGCTCCCTAGAAAAAGCTCCCTTTTGAAAGCTGGAAAAGAATGACCCTTTTTTAGTTCTGTGGCAACTCCCCCATTATCTAGGGTTCTCCAAATATCCCTAACATCGGAAAGCACCTTAAAGGTTATGGAGTCCAATTCCCTGATTATACAGATGAAGAAACTGAGAGCCAGAGAAGTCAATTGATTTGCCCAAGGTTACACAGATAGCAAATGACAGATGTATGATTTGAACTCAGATCCCCAACTTCAAATTCACTGCATTTTTACATTATGCCTTGTTATCTCCTTTCTCAGCTCTCTCAGATTTCAGAAGCTTAGGGATAGACCACAGACTTTGGATAATATTCAGGCTTATCCTAAAGTTGGAAGATAAGGCTAGAACGATGGACTGAATTTAATCAGATGAAATCTAACAGGTGTAATTGCAAAATCTATACTTAGGATTCAGCAATCACACTTCCCAGTTCTTTCCATAACCTCAGATGTTCGTCTGTGCCTGGGGACTCAAACTCATGGAGAGCTGCCTAATGGTAAGTCACTACTTTGCAAATACTCCCTTACCATTTCATTCCTTAGTCTGAATTTTGACTCCCTATTAATTATCCTTGTTCTGTCCTTCCCAGCCCCAAAACCATTCTCTTTGACATAGAAAATAGCATCATCCCATCCACCGTATCCATTGGTCTCATCCCATATTTCACCTTCCACTTTCTTTCATCATGGCTTATAAATTCATGTTCTTAAAATTCATGAACAACCTCAGCTAGTTCTGAGCTCTCTCTAGGCAGACTCCATTGCTACAGAGATAAGATACTATTTTGCTTTCATTTTTTTTGCTACATTTTTCAAATTATATATGTGTCTTTCTTTTTTTCATTTAAAGGTTTTCCTTGACATCTTTACATGACTTTCATTTACAAATACATTCCCTCCTTCCCTTACACAGAGAGTCATCTTTTGTAACAAGAAACATGAAAAGTAAGAGAAGGGGAAGAAAGTAATTCATGAAAACTAACGATTATATCAGGTAAATCTGTGATTTTTCATACTCATAGTCTTCCAGCTTTCGAATGAAGAAAGGGAGATGGATTTTCTCATTTCTTCTTCAGGGACAAGCTCAGTCATTATAATTATATCAACTTCAGGGGCTGTTAACTGTTGTTGGGGTTTTTTCCCTTTAACACTGTTCTCGTCATTGTGTATGCATGTCTTTTAAAAAATCTGAATTGTTCAGTGAGTTTCCTGTGGATCCACATCAGACTTTTTCAGCAGCATCCCATTCCCTTTCTTCTTCCTCAAATTTCTATTTGTGTCTTTCATTTGTGAGAGCTTCCCACCTCTCTTGAGTTCACCTCCCCCCATAGTCATAGTGTCCTACTTCTTTTCTTCTATGAACTCTTGAAAATCCACTCTTTCCAAATCCTGTTTGTAGGTCAGAGTATTTCTGGCATCTCTCTCCTCCACCTCAAATTCAATAAAAAAAAGTCATCACTTTCTGCCATGGTTCCCATGCATTCAAATTCCGTACTAACTTCTCCTTATTGGTCAGAATTGGGTTCAGAGCAATGCCCTCTTCCTCCAACCTCTCCAGCCCTAATCTTCCTCTTGATCTCTAGTTTTGCATCTCCAGGAAACTATTGGACATCTCAAACTAGATGTCCTATAGAAATCTTAAACTTGGCAAGTCCAACACTTAACTCAATTCACCCCCACCTCCCATGTGTTATCCTCAACTCCTCTCTCTATCTGATTCCTCTATATTCAAACACTTGACAAATTCCGTTGATTCTATCTTAGGAACATCTCTTGCATATGCCTCCTCTTCTATGATGTTGCCACCACCTTGGTGTAGACCCTCATTATCTTTTGATTGGTATGTAAATTGGATTTAAGCAAGGCAGAGTTGCACGAAGTCGTCAGCCTCACTCTTTCCTCCAGAGTTATCACAGTCCAGTGAAAGGACAGGGTCAAGACTGCCGGAGATGGCTCAGGATGCAGTGGATGACTTTGGTGTCTTCGGTGTCTAACCAAGCTCTAAAGACTCCACAACACCTGCTTCAGCTGCCTTCATAGCTCTTGGAACAAATTGTTCTCATCCGCCCATTCCACCAGGGGAAGTCTTCATATGCTTGGGGTAGACACCCCCCTAATTCACCAGTGGGTGACCTCTTGGTTACCCTCAATATGGTTTGACCAAACGGTCTGCCAAAACAGTTTACTGGGATGTGGCTGATGGGCATACTGCAGCTTCTTGGAGCCACAGATGAGAGTTGAGTAGAACAGGTGGACACCAAGAAAAAGCCCCAAAAAGGACTTGGTAGCCATCACACCAGAGGTATTGGTTCTGCCTGAACACACTCTATACCTTCAACTCTCACTATCCCCTCATTCCTGGACTACTGGAATGCTTCCTGGTGGGTCCACCTACTTCAAGTTTCACCCCATTCTAGTCTATCCTCCAATTTATCCAATAGACTTTCCTAAAGCATGATGTTAACACACACACACATACACACACACACACTGTCTCTCTCTGTTTCTCTGTCTCTCTCTCTCTGTCTCTCTCTCTCTCTCTCTCACACACACACACACACACACACACACACACACACACACACACTTAAACTCCAGTGATTCCCTATCACCTCTTGGTTAAAATTCAATCATCTGTTTGACATTCAAAGCCCTTCATAACCTAGCCTCCTCCTATCATTCCAGTATTCTTACACTTTACTCCCCACCTTACATCCTGTGATCCAGTAACAATGGCTTCCCTACTGTTCCATGTACAAGATGTCACATCTCCCAAGGCATTTTCATTGGCTCTTCCCAAGTCTAAAATTCTCTTCTTCCTCATCTCTGTCTCCACCTCCTTATCTTCCTTCACATCCCAGTTGAAATTCCACCTTGTTTCCTAGTCCTACTCAACCTTAATATCTCTCATCCTAGTTATAACCAATTTATCTTGTATAGATCTTCTTAGCAAATAGTTGCATGTTTTATTGGAGAACAGAAACCATGTTTTTATTCCCAGTGCTTAGTGGCTAGTACATAGTAGGTGCTCATTAAATAATTGTTAACTAAGACCTCTCTTCTAATTAATGTTTCATTGATGCCTTTAGTTTTATATCTCAGTCATTCCTAAATATTCCACTCAAAGAGCCATCTTTTTAATAAAGGAAAATAATCAAACAAAACCAACAGACACAACAATTACGCTTGACAGCATATGAACCATTCAATACACATAGTTCCCCACCATTCCAAGGGAAAGGGGATGATGTATTTCCTAATCTCCAAGATTGGTCACTACAAGTACAGAGTTCAGGGCTTTGTTTTCATGTTGTTTTTATTTGAACCATTTAAGTCATTACACAGTTTGTTTTTCTCATTCTTCTTATTTCACTTTGCATCAGTTCATGCAAATCTATTCCTGTTTCTCTCACACTTTCTATTTGTTATTGCTTCGAATCATAGGATCAAAGATTTACAATTGGAGGGGACCTCAAAAGCCATCTGCCTAGACCCCTCATTTTACAGATAGCAAAATCTGGGCTTATAAAAGTCTTGCCAAAGATCACCCAGGTCACAAATGGGAGAGCTGAGATTTGAATCAAGGTCCTCTGGCTCCAAACCCCATGCTCTCCCCCTCTGCCCCATAGAATTTTCACACACACAAAAATATTCCATCACATGCATATAACACAATTTCGGAGAATCATAGAATTTAGAGGAGGAAGTGACTTTCGAAGTCATCTGGACAAACTGACTGATTTTAAAGAAGAAATAAGCAAGCTATTGACTTTTGCTAACATCCCTCTTTAGGAAGTGGTAACCATGTTTGGTGAGCCATTCCCTAATCAATGGACAATCACTTCGTTTGTAATTTTTTTGCTAGTATGAAAATAGAGGTGTGAATATTTTGTTATATATGAGTACAAGTTTCTCTGTTTTAAACAGTGCTGATTGTGTTATCTTTTTCCACTTCAGGTCTCCCTTTGTTATCATGGTGACATCGTGGTCTGGCCCCAGTGGATAGGAAAAGTGATAAGAGATGGGAGATGGTGCAGACAGAGGGCAGACAAGACAATACTTTAGTATGATCCAGAGAGCTCATGAACAAACCAGTATGACAAGTCAAGTTGTTTTCTTCTGCTCTGCAGAAATAGCAATTTCTGCACACACAGAGAAAAAGAGATAAAACGAGAGGACAGAATGAGACAGAGAGACAGAGACAGAGAGAAAGAGAGAGACAGAGGTACAGAGATAAAGAGAGAGGGAGACAGACAGACAGAGAATCAGAGAGTAAGTAAGAAAGAGGGAGCAAACCAGAAAAGAAACCAGAAAAGGACAAAGAGAAGAAAAGAGAATGGAGGAGTTGAAGAGAGGAGAGGAGAGGAGAGGAGAGGAGAGGAGAGGAGAGGAGAGAGGAGAGGAGAGGAGAGGAGAGGAGAGGAGAGGAGAGGAGAGGAGAGAAATCTAAGGTAAGCTCTGGAATGGAGATGAGAAAATGTACTTCCATTCTTTTCACAGACAAGGGATTATGACTATGACAAACTGTTAGATTCAGATATGTCTATTTTACTGGGCTGCTTCTTTTTTAAAAAAAATCATTATTATATTCTTTTTTACAGGGAATGAAACCATTCCCTGGGTAGAGGGCAGGGTAGAGAAAGAGATATACTCAGAAATGAAGATAATGTTAAAACAAAAAATACTAATACAATTTTTAAAAGAAAAAGAAATCACATTTCCTCTCTGTCCATTTCCCTAGCAGACTTTCCCAAATGACCTTACCAAAACAAAACCAGAATGGCCAATAGGCCTTGGAGAGAGGCAATGACATCAAGGAAGGATAAGAATGAGGCACATTTATTTCCATGAGCTTTGCCAAGAGCAGAGACTTTTCTAGCATCAAACTGAGGATACCCACTGGCAGGCTACAGTTATTTCCAGGCCAACAACTTTCCTACCAGAACTTCTGCACATCACCCTAATTAACTGAATTATTCATCAAGCCAGTTTGAAATATGCTCAACTCAAAAGGCCTGCAGCCTGCAATGGTACTTCAGTAGGAAGTATTATGTTAGACTGAAAGAACATAGGTTCAAATCCTACCTTTGATCTTACTATCTCATCCAATCACCTAATCGGATTCCATCTCTGTAGAACTGGGGGCTGAACTAGATGACTTCTGACATCCCTTTCAGCTCCATATCTGTGATTATGTGAACCAGGCATACTGGGGCTGAGTGAAATGCACACAGAGAACTAAGAGTAAAGGCCAAATAATATACACCCATAAAGGCAGGTAGGTGATACAGTGGCTACAGCGCAGAGCTTGGAGTCAGGAAGACTCATCTTCCTGAGTTCAAATCCAGTCTCAGACAGTTGTGTGACCCTAAGCAAGTCACTTCACTCTGTTTGTTTCAGTTTCTTCATTTGTAGAATGAGCTGGAGAAGGCAATGGCAAATCACTTCAGTGTCTCTGCCAAGAAAAGTCCAACTGGGAACATGGAGAGCCAGCCATGACTGAAAAAAATTGAGCCACACAGCTTAATTCAAATAAATACAAATCTATTACCGTGCCCAGGAAACAAAAGCACATAGTTGGGGCATGTGTGTTGTATCTGGGTGAATATACAAATATAATTACAACAATGGGCTGGAAAAGGGGGCGGAGCCAAGATGGCGGAGTAGAAGGACGCACATTCACGAGCTCCGAACCCACAACCCATGGAATTGAGGTAAAAGGAGAGCCCCATAAATTCTGAATCTCTGCAGGGGGTGCACAAACATAGGGGAAGAGATTTCCGTTCCACTGAACCCTGGAGAGCCGTCCCCGGGGTCCATCGCACTCCAGAAAGCGGACCCCACCCCCACCCCTGGCCGCGACCCAGAGAAGCTGACCTGAGCAGACTTCTGAGAGGAAAGCTCCGGGAGAATCTCCGGTAGCCGGGAAAGTCCCTCTGCCCACAGAAGCTAAAGGTCAGTTAAAAAGAACCCTGCGCTAGGGGAGGGGAGCGGGCCCCCTCGGGAGGAAGCGGCGGAGGAAGAGACGGGGGCAGGAAGCGGCGGAGGCAGAGGCGTGGGCGGGCGGCTGAGGCGGCAGCGGCCCGGGACTCAGGAATCCCCCAGCAGCAGGTAGGATCTTCAATACTGAAGGTCTTTCCAACCTGAGGGAGCCGAGCAGGGGAGAGGGCCCTGCCCCCACACCGCTCTACTGCTGAACGCCTCTGAATAAAACCCCCAAGGGAGCTGAGCACAGCAGGCGGGGCCCCCCACCCCACCCCCACCCGCTCTGTTCCTGAAAGTCGCTTCAGAAAGCCCCTGAGGGCCCAAGCTAGGAAGCGGCCCTGCCCCCACCCTGCGCCAGAACTAAAGCTTGCCGCGGGAAAGCGCATTTGAATCTCAGAGGCCAAGGACTAGCTGGGCGGATCCAGGCGGAGGTGGAAAGGAATCTCAGAAGTCAAGTAACTGGCTGGGAAAATGCCTAGAAAGGGAAAGAAAAATAAGACTTTAGAGAGTTTTTTCCAACAAATGCAAATGATCCCGACCTTCGGATCTGAAGGGGAGGATGAGGACGTATTTTTCCCATCAGGGAAAGATGTGGAGGGCGGGGCCTCAGTACCCCAGACACCCCAGGGGGGTGTTGGGTGGGCTCAGGCCTTGGAAGAGCTTAAAAAGGATTTTGAAAAGCAAGTTAGACAGGTGGAGGAAAGACTGGGAAGGGAAATGACAAAGATGCAAGAAGAGTATGAAAAAAAGGTCAATATCTTGGTAAAGGAGTCCCAAAAAAATGCTGAGGAAATTAACACCTTGAAAAATAGGCTCACTCAATTGGCAAAAGAGGTTCAAAAAGCCAATGAGGAGAAGAATGCATTCAAAAGCAGAATGAGCCAAATGGAAAAAGAGGCTCAAAAGCTCACTGAATTTAATAGTTCTCTCAAAATTAGAATGGAACAGATGGAGTCTAATGACTTTATGAGAAACCAAGAAATCACCAAACAAAACCAAAAGAACGATAAAATGGAAGAGAATGTGAAATATCTCATGGGAAAAACAACTGACCTGGAAAATAGATCAAGGAGAGACAACTTAAAAATTATGGGACTACCTGAAAGCCATGATCAAAAAAAGAGCCTAGACATCGTCTTGCATGAAATTATCAAGGAAAACTGCCCTGACATTCTAGGACCAGAGGGCAAAATAAGTATTGAAAGAATCCATCGATCACCACCTGAAAGAGATCCAAAAAGAGAAACTCCTAGGAACATTGTGGCCAAATTCCAGAACTCCCAGCTCAAGGAAAAAATCTTGCAAGCAGCCAGAAACAAACAATTCCAGTACTGTGGAAATATAATCAGGATAACCCAAGATCTAGCAGCATCTACATTAAGGGATCGAAGGGCGTGGAATAGGATATTCCAGAAGGCAAAGGAACTAGGACTGAAACCAAGAATCACCTACCCAGCTAAACTGAGTATAATACTTCAAGGGAAAATATGGTCTTTCAATGAAACAGAGGACTTTCAATCATTCTTAATGAAAAGACCAGAGCTGAAAAGAAAATTTGACTTTCAAACACAAGAATGAGAGGAAGCATGCAAAAGTCAACAGCAAGGAGAAGTATTAAGGGACTTACCAGAAATGAACTGTTTGCATTCATACAGGGAAGGACAATATTTCTAACTCTTAAAACTTTTCAGTATCTGGGTGGTTGGTGGGATCACACATACACATGTACACGCATGCACACACATACACACATGCATTCACATGCAGAGACAGAGAGCACAGATTGAACTGAATAGGATGGGACTATACCTTAAAAGAAATTAAGGTAAATGGTGAGAGAGAAATGTAGTGAGAGGAAAGAGGGGGAAATGGAAGGGGGTAACTATATGTCATTTAAGAGGCAAGTAGGAGATGTTTTTAGTGGAGGGAAAAAGAGGAGAGCTGAGGGAAAAAAACAAACAAACAAACAAACAAAAGTTTACCCTCATCACATTTGACTAAACGAAGGAGTGAAATGCACACTCATTTTGGTATGAAAACCTATCTTACAGTATAAGAAAGCGGGGGAGAAGGAGATATGGGGGGGGGGGATGATGGAAGGGAGGGCAAAGGGAGGAGGGAGAAATTGAAAGTCAACACTTGGGGAGGGACAGGATCAAAGGACAGAAGAGAAACAATGAGGGGCAGGTTAAGAGGGATGGCAATTCAGTTAATCTTACACAACACGACTATCAGGAAGGTCACTTGCAAAGCTACACAGATATGGCCTATAATAAATTGCCTGCCGTACCAAAGGGAATGGATGGGGAGGGAGGGATGGGGAGAATTTGGAACTCAAAGTTTCAGGAACAATTGTTTAGTATTGTTGTTGCAACTAGGAAAGAAGACATACAGTTAATGAGGAATAGAAAGTCATCTGGCCCTACAGGAGAAAAGAGAAGATAGAGACAAGGGAAGGGAGGGATGACAGAAGAGAGGACAGATTGAAGATAGGGAAAATTAGATTGCTTGGGGTATTGGGGTGGGGGGAGGGGAGAAAAGGGGAGAAAATTTGGAACCCAAAAATTTGTGGAAATGAATGTAAAAAGCTAAATAAATAAATAAATTAAAAAAAAAAAAAAAAAAAAAAAAAAAAAAAAAAAAAAAAAAAAAAAAAAAAAAACAATGGGCTGGAAAAGATTCTGAGAATTTACCGTTAGGCAGAAAGGATTAGAATATAGAGTTCGTAGAAAGTTCCCAAACCTATCCATGAATCAAAGATGGTGATATATGTGTTTCAGAGCCAGAAGGCACCTCAGAGTCCCTAAGTCTGGCCCTGACATTTTACAGATGAAAATCTGATTAGTAGAGAGTGGAGGATACTTGCTCAAAACCTCACAAATAGCATCCCATAAGGGTCTTTTGGTTCCGCATCCAGTGTTGCTTGATCTAAACTAAGCTACCTCTGTATTCAACCAAACACATACACCCAGAACACTGATTTGGAGAGAGCTGTAAGGGCAAGTCATGAAGTCTCCAGGTCTCAGTTTCCCCATCTGTAAAATGAGGGGGTTGGAACGAATGGCCTCTGAGATCATTTCAGCTCTAAATCTATTATACTGGTATCTCTGAGGCTCAGTTTCTTCACCTATAAAATGAAGCACTTAGAAAGGATGGCACCTGAGGTCCCTTTCAGCCTTAAATCCTATGATGCCATGAACATAATGAATGTACCCTCAGTCTACTGGATGTTAACTTTTTTGTTTATCCATTTCTCTTTATAGCCTCATGACGATTCTGTGAGGTACGTACTGTCCATTCCATTTTATAGCTATGCATACTGAGTCACATAAAAGGCATCATTCAGCTAATCAAGGACAAAGCCAGGATTTGATTCCAGGTTGTTTGTCTCTGAGTCCAGTGTTCTTTATCCTGTATTAAACAATCATTTGAATTCATTCCACTCCCCAAACTACATTGAATCTATTTCATATATATGTGTAAGCAGTTTTCCCTATTAGAATGTAAATTCATGAAGGATAGAGGTTGTATTAGTTTTGTCAAGGTAGCTCCCTAGTTTACCATAGAAACTGGGCCAAAGTATGCATTTCTGTTGCTTGATTGCTTCATTAAAAGAACATAAATTTCATACATCAAACAGAATCAAATTTAATTTTCTCTTGAGACTGTCATCAAAGTAAAGCAGCGTGGTGAAACAAGGATTACATTTAGAATCTGAAAACTTGAGTATGAATCTTGGTCCATCTGCCCAGGTTCTGTAATCATCTGTGATGTTTACTATAACAGAGGCTAAGTGACTTGTCTATGGGCCCCCAGCTAGGAAGTTTCAAAGATGGAATTTGAACACAGGTCTTCCTGACTCCACTTTCAGCCTTCCAGCCACTATGTCTTTATGTGGCCTCTGTATCTATGTGTAGGGTGTCTTGGTTTGGTAGAATACAGAGAGAGAATACTGTCATTGAAAGAGCACTGGAGGTATAGTCAGAGGACCCAGGTTCAGATCTGGGAATTAGACTAAATGCCCTTGAAGTTTCTTTCAAGTTCTCATTCAAATGTTCTGTAACTCCTTCAGTCATTCCTAGATTGTGCCAAAGCATGGATTAGAGTTCTGATTCTAACCTATGATAGAAACTAAAACTTGTCACTTAAGATTTTCCCCAGAAAACAAAGATGCCACCATTGAAAGAACTTCACAGTGCCCATATGTCTGCCCTAATTGTCAATGCCAATGCCACCCTCCAAGGGGCTCCTTTTTGGCTGAAGTTCTTGTCTGTTCTCAGGGAATGTGGGATGGTTGGGGTGAAGGGGAAGATGGGGAGGGACATTTATTAGTGAATGCACACCAGTCAGGCAAATGGCATGTGATTAATGACCCTAACAAAAGTATAACGTCATGTATATTTCAATAAGCTGTCAAAAACCAATCACTGCAGCTGCTTCAATCCCCGAACCGCAAACATTCAGGGGTCTCTGGGCTCTTCAGCTGTCATCTCACATCTCTTTCAAAGGGAATGGCATTGATCCAAGCACAGGAATGAGAAGCCCACCCAAGACATATATTCTCACAATAGTGGGACAAGTGACCTAGAAATTTAACCCTTTCCCCCTTGGAGATTATTTAAAGATAAGGTATGGGGTAGAGAACATGGAAAAAGAGAGTCCTGCTGCCTCTATCCTGGCCAGGTCCCACCTGTAGGATGAGGAGAAAGAAGATGAGGAGGACATGAAAAATCTGGAGTCTATTTAGAGAAAGGTCACCAAATGGTGAGGTAACTAGTGATTACAGGATCAGATGAAAGGGCTGGAAATGTTTAAGCCTTTAATGTTTAAGAGAAGACTTGGGGAGGGGGGAAATCTATCTCAAAGTACTTGAAATGGTATCATGTGGGAAAAGGATTAGATGCATTTTACTCAATCCTACAGGGTAGTACTAGCGGATAGAAATCAGTAGACATATGTTGGTTCCACATTCATATCTGACAGGCAACTTGGTAGTGCAGTTGGACTTGGAGTAAGGAAGACCTGATTTAGGTTCAGACTCAGACACTTACTAGTTATGTAATGCTGGACAAGTCACTTAACTTTTGTCATTTTGTTTCCTCATCTGTAAAATGGGGATAATATTACTTTGCTATCTCCCAGAGATGTTGATTTATAAAGTGCTTTGTAAACCTTAAGGTGTCATATAAATGCTATCTGTTGTTGTCATCATTATCATCAACAACATTATTCAAAACTGTCCAAAAGTGCAATGTGCTGCCCCCAACTGTCCAAAAGTGCAATGTGCTGCCCCTCCCACCCCACCCCCGATAAAACCAAGGTCAACATCACAAGGTCTTCGAACAGCAATTGACTGTTTTATGGAGAACTCAGACAAGGAAGGTGCTCACATGGAGGTCAGAAGAAGCAATACAAGGATATTCTCAAGGTCTCTCTGAAGAACTCTGCAATGCATACCTGCATCAAAGAAGGCGCTGTGCTCCATGAATTGAAGTAGCTCAAAAGAAATATGAAATGTGCAAATTTAGAGGCATCTTTCCTCCAAATGTTCATGTGGACTATTGGTGCCCGACCTGTGGTAGAACATTCTGAGCTCCTATTGCTCTGATCCACCACAGGCAGTCACACTCTACCTTAACTCCAGCATAGTGACATCATTTTGGTCCTCTTCGAAAACAAAGGATAATAACCGACCAAGGATGTCAGAGATGAAATGACCTTTGAGACTGTTTCTCACTCTGAGTTCTATTATTTACTAAATGACTAGTTTTTGTCTTTCAAGTGTCTAGGTCAAGTTTTTTGCTTTCTGTGTGCCCTATAGGGTCTATCCCAGAGCTGTCTACCTAGTAGGTGCTGAAATACTTGTGGAATGAGCTATTTACCCCAAACCAGCAGGAAATGTGAGTGAAGCATATTAAGGTACTTCCGGGGAGAGAGAGAGAGAGAGAGAGAGAGAGAGAGAGAGAGAGAGAGAGAGAGAGGGAGGGAGGGAGACAGAGACAGAGAGAGAGACAGAGAGACAGAGAGAGAGGGAGAGAGAGAGAGAGAGAGAGAGAGAGAGAGAGAGAGAGAGAGAGAGAGAGAGAGAGAGAGAGCATAGCCAGTTACAGAGTGGTTGATTATGAGAGATCCCAGGGTTCCTCAGTTGCAAGTTATTTAATAACGGGATAGACTCCCAAACTCACAGTAGGGGAAGCAATTAAATGCCCTCTAGAAGACTCGAAAGCCTAGGGCTTCTCAAGTCCTTGGACTTCAATTTAAAATGCATTTGGAAACCTAGTCATGGAGGAGAGGGGAAGGGGAATTTAATTTGTGAGACCTAGGAGGTCGACCTCATAGAAGGAAGGCAAGCTAGAAAGACTGTGATTGACATCATCCCCAGGGAAGTAAACAGGCTGCATTTGATTGGCCATCTCACAGCTAATGTCAACAAAACTTCCACAAAGAGCCCACGGGAGCCAGTGAATGATGGCGAGGCAGGGGGAAAACTATCTTCTATCAAGAGCTACTGGAGGCTCCATCTTATCCAATTCTGCCCCAGAATTTAATCTAGAGAAGGCACCATTTACCTTTCCATACTATTTTTAAGACTAAAGCTTTGTGGAGAGCTGTATTTATATTTTGTATGCTTTTCTTATCTCCTTACTACAATGGGATGCATTCAACCATATGGTTATCTGAGAGACTTGCTGGGTCAGGGCACAAGACTAGAATATGGAAATAGAAAAGTATATTTACATATATATGCATGTGTACATGCTACTTTACTGGCCATTTTGTGTGTATGTGTTTATATAATACACATGACTATACATACATACACAATATATACCTATATACATTATTGACATTTTATGATTTGTTCTTTGATCCACTCATTCTTTTAGGATTAGATTATTTAGTTTCTAATTAATTTTCAATCTATGATTCAATGGCCTTTTACTGAATGCAATTTTTATTGCATTTAGTTTGAAAAGAGTGCATTTAGTATTTCTGTTTCTCTGCTTTTGGTTGTGAAGTTTTATTGCCCTAATACATTATACATATTTGTGAAGGTGCCATCAGACATACTCCTTTATATTCCCAGCAATTTTCTCCAGAGGTCTATCATGTCTCACTTCCCTAAGATTCTATACATGTCCCTAACTTCTTTGTTATGTAATTTATGGTTTAATTTATCTAGCTCTGAGAGGGAAAAGTTTAAGTCCCCCACTAGTTAGTTTTACTGTCTGTTTCCTCCTGTACTGCATTTAACTTTTCTGGATGATACGCTATTTGATACATATGTTTAACATTGAAATTATTTTACGTTTCTTTTAGCAAGATATAGTTTCCTTGCTTCTCCCTTTTAATTTTATTTTTGCTTTGTCTGAGATCATGATTGCTACCCCTGTGTTTTTATTTTTACTTCATCTGAAGCACAATAGGTTCTGCTTCAGCCCCTTATCTTTTAATGCTGAATGTGTCTCTATGCTTCAAGTGTGTTTCTTGTAAACAATAATATTATTGGATTGTGGTTTCTAATCCATTCTGCTATACATTTCCATTTTATGGATTAGTTCATCCCACTTACATTTGCAGGTATGATTACTGAGCATTTCCCTCCATCTTCTTTTCTTCTTTTCTTTCTATTTTTATTCTGTCCCTTTTCCAAAGTCTCCTTTGCTTCTTATCACTGCCTTCCTGTATCTGTTCTTCTTTTTATCTCCCCCTTTCTCTAATCCCTCTCCCTCACAAGTAATTGGATAAGACAGATTTCTCTACCCAAATAAGTACACACACACACACATACACATAGTATTTTTCCTTGCTTTGATCCAATTTAGATGAGAATTAAGTTCAAGCATTGTTTGCACCCTCACCATTTTCCCTTCCAGTATTAAAAATGTCTTCCTTGTGCACCTCTTTTATGTGAGATAATTATTCTTATTGCTCTGCTCCCTTGTCCCTTCTCTCATGGCCACCCTCTTTTTGCCCATCCCTTTTTTTACATCATCTCAACATAACTGACTCACTCCTGTGCCTTCTGTCTATGTAAAACCTTTTTAATTGCCCTAATAATGAAAACGTTCTTAGAAGTTACACGTATCATCTTCCCATATGGAAATGTAAACAGATTAACTTTATTGAGTGCCTTATGATTTCTTTTCTATGTTTACCTTTTATTTTAATGCTTCTCTTGAAGCATAGGTAGCTAGATGGCACAGTGAATAAAGAGCCAAGCCTGGAGTCAGGAAGACTCATCATGCGGAGATCAAATGTGGCCTTAGTCACTTATTAGCTATGTGACTCTGGGCAAGTCACTTAACCCTCTTTGCCTCAGTTTCCTCATCTATAAAATGAGCTGGAGAAGGAATGGCAAGCTATTTCACAGTATCTTTATCAAGAAAGTGCCAGATGGGGCCATGTAGAGTCAGACACAACTGTAAAACAACTGAACAATGACAATTAAATCTTGGATTTCTAAGTCAAATTTCCTAGGCAGCTCTGATCTTTTTATCAGATTGTCTGAAACTCCTCTATTTTGGGGTGGAGCCAAGATGGCAGAGTAAAAGCAGGTACACACCTGAGTTCTCTCAGAAATTCCTTCGGATACCTCTAAAAAGTGAATCTAAACAAATCTGAGAGTGGTAGAACCCACTAGGAGACATAGTGTGGCAGAATTCCAGTCCAAGAGAATACAGAAGACCGACAGGAAGGATCTGTTGCACCAAGATAAGAGAGTGAAGAACTGGCTGGTTTGTACCCAGCCACAGCAAAGCAGAGCCAACCCTGGTAGACTGAATCATCAGTGAAGTGATGATTTCTAAACCTTTCAGTACAGGACAGGATTTTGGTGGAGCTAGGTGAATAGGCAGCAGCAGCCACTCCTGAGACAATCAGGCCACAGAGTGAATGTTTGAAAGTCACCTACTTGAACTTCTGAGAGCCAAGATGGCAGAATAAACCACTAGTGCTCTCATCCCCCCCATCTTATTGATCTTGAAATGGCCAGAGAATACTGCCCCAAGAAAAATCTTGGAATATTGGAGTCAACAGAAGGAGAACAGCAGTCTTCTAGCTCAGGAGGCTAAGGAGATCAACAGGAAATGTCCCTCCTGTGTGGCTGAAGGGGACCAGGGAAGGCCCGGAGGCATCCAGCAAGCCCCACCTCAGTGGATGAGCAGGAGATCCAGAGCTCCTGTGGGGTGGACCCAGCAAGCATAAGGACACCAAGTGTGCCTTTGCACAAACAGAGGAATTGTCAGAAACAAGTGTGGACCATTGTCCAACAGCAGCTATGCTCTACATAGCCCTAGGGGAGGAAGAGACCTCCAGTGGGAGACCAACCCTCCCCCACACTTCAGACTGTGAGATTCAGTGTAACCCCAGAAAAACTCAGAAAGACTTCACCTGGCCTCAGCCTTGGCACACACCAGTCAGTTCAGCACCAGGTAAGCTGCAACACTATATAGCTTCTAGCCAATAGAACCAGAAAACACAGCACACAAAGCCAGGGACCAGGGCCATATCCACAAGCACAAGAAGCGGGGAAAGAACCCCAGGTCTCCAGAATCAGAGATCCACTTTAAAAGTCAGGAAAAAGGCAATCACCATGAGCAAGAAGGAAATTAAAAACACAAAGACAATAGAATCTTACTGTGGAGGAAGGGAAGACCAAAATTCAAATTCAGGAGAGGAGAGCATTGACACTATTACCCACATCTGAAATGTCAAAAGAGAATATGAACGGGTCTCAAGCCCAAAAAGCATTCCTGAAAAAGCTCAAGGAAGAATTTAAAAGCCAACTGAGATGGGGGCGGGGGAGGAGCCAAGATGGCAGAGTAGAAAGACTCACGTATGCTAGCTCCGAATCCACAGCCCATAAATTTCCTGTAAAAAGAAATCCCTACAAATTCTAGAGTACTGCAAGCCATGCACCAACACAGTGGAAGAGATTTCCGTTCCAGAGAGCCCTGGAAAGCCGACCCCAAAGGTCCATCGCACTCTGGACAGCGGACCCACCCCTGAGCTGCCCTGGCCACAAGGCCCTAGAGGAGCAGATCCAAGCAGGCTTCAGGGATGGAATCTCCGGGAGCCACGAAGGTCCCTCCACCGACAGGCACTACAGGTCAGTGAGAGAGAATTCTGGGCTGGCCAAGAGGGGAGTGGGGTGTCTCCGTGGCTCAGGCCCCCTCGGGAGGCAGCAGCAGAGGGAGCAGTGGAGGTAGCAGCAGTCCGGGACTCCCGGAGCAGCAGGCAGGAGTTCAGGGCCATTACCTAAGGTCTCCAAATAAAGCCCCTGAGGGAACTGAGCCTGGGAGGTGGCCCTGCCCCCACCCCAGCACCAGAACTTAAGCTCACATTGAAGAGCAGCCATGCCTGCCGGGAAAAGCCCATTTGAATCTCAGACCCCAAGCACTAGCTGGGCAGATCTAGGCAGGGCAGGACAGGAATCTCAGAAGTCAAGTAACTGGCTGGGAAAATGCCCAGAAAAAGGAAGCAAAATAAGACCATAGAGAGCTACTTTCTTGGGGAAGAGATGTTCCTTCCTCCTTTCATTTCTGATGTCGAAGTACAATTCTTACCATCAGGGAAAGACGAGGAGGATGGGGCCTCTCTATCCCAGACATCAGATGTGGATGTCCGGTGGGCTAAGGCCATGGAAGAGCTCAAAAAGGATTTTGAAAATCAAGTTAGACAGGTGCAGGAAAAACTGGGAAGAGAAATGAGAGAGATGAAAGAAAAGCATGAAAAACGAGTCAATACCTTGCTAAAGGAGACCAAAAAAAAAGGCTGAAGAAAATAATACCTTGAAAAATAGGCTAACTCAATTGGCAAAAGAGGTTCAAAAAGCCAATGAGGAGAAGAATGCTTTCAAAAGCAAAATTAGCCAAATGGAAAAAGAAGTTCAAAACCTCACTGAAGAAAATAGTTCTCTCAAGATTAGAATGGAACAGAAGGAGTCTAATGACTTTCTGAGAAACCAAGAAATCATAAAACAAAACCAAAAGAATGAAAAAATGGAAGAGAATGTGAAATATCTCATGGGAAAAACAACTGACCTGGAAAATAGATCCAGGAGAGACAATTTAAAAATTATGGGACTACCTGAAAGCCATGATCAAAAAAAGAGCCTAGATATCATCTTCCATGAAATTATCAAGGAAAACTGCCCTGACATTCTAGAACCAGAGGGCAAAATAAGTATTGAAAGAATCCATCGATCACCACCTGAAAGAGATCCAAAAAGAGAAACTCCTAGGAACATTGTGGCCAAATTCCAGAACTCCCAGGTCAAGGAGAAAATCTTGCAAGCAGCTAGAAATTCCAGTACTGTTGAAATACAATCAGGATAACTCAAGATCCTGTAGCTTCTACATTAAGGGACCAAAGGGCGTGGAACAGGATATTCCAGAAGTCAAAGGAACTAGGACTCAAACCAAGAATCACCTACCCAGCAAAACTGACTATAATACTTCAGGGGAAAATATGGTCTTTCAATGAAACAGAGGACTTTCAAGCATTCTTGATGGAAAGACCAGAGCTGAAAAGAAAATTTGACTTTCAAACACAAGAATGAGAAGAAGCATGAAAAAGTAAACAGCAAAGAGAAGTCATAAGGGACTTACGAAAAGTGAACTGTTTACATTCCTACATGGAAAGACAATATTTGTAACTCTTAAAACTTTTCAGTATCTGGGTAGTTGGTGGGATCACACACACACATATACACACATGCACGCACATACAGAGACAGAGAGCACAGAGTGAATTGAATAGGATGGGACCATATCTTAAAAGAAATTAAGGTAAATGGTGAGAGAGAAAGGTAGGGGGAGGAAAGAGGGTGAAATGGAATGGGGTAAATTATATATCATTTAAGAGGCAAGCAGGAGACCTTTTAGTGGAGGGAAAAAGAGGAGAGCTGAGAAAAAAAAAACAATTCGGTTACCCTCATCACATTTGACTAAAGGAAGGAATAAAATGCACACTCAGTTTGGTATGAAAACCTATCTTATAGTACAGGAAAGTGGGGGAGAAGGAGATAAGCAAGGGGAGGGCATGATGGAAGGGAGGGCAATGGGAGGAGGGAGCAATTTGAAGTCAACACTCAGGGAAGGACAGGATCAAAAGACAAAATAGAAACAATGGGGGGCAGGATAGGATGGAGGGTAATTCAGTTAGCCTTACACAACACGATTATTATGGAAGTCATTTGCAAAACTACACAGATAGGGCCTATACTGAATTGCCTGCCTTCCCAAAGGGAATGGGCAGGGAGGGAGGGATGGGGAAAATTTGGAACTCAAGTTTTAGGAACAAATGTTTAGTATTGTTGTTGCTACTAGGAAATCAGACATAGAGTTAATGAGGAATAGAAAGTCATCTGGCCCTACAGGACAAAAGAGAAGATGGGGACGAGAGAAGGGAGGGATGACAGAAGAGAGGGCAGATTGGAGATAGGGAAAATTAGATTGCTCGGTGTATTGGGGTGGGGGGGAGGGGAGAAAAAGGGGAGAAAAAATTGGAACCCAAAATTTTGTGAAAATGAATGTAAAATGTTCAACAAATAAAAATTAAAAATTTAAAAAAAAGAAAAGACTAGACCTGAAAAGAAAATTTGACTTTCAAACACAAGAATGAGAAGAAGCATGAGAAAGTAAACAGCAAAAAGAAGTCATAAGGGACTTACCAAAGGTGAACTGTTTACATTCCTACATGGAAAGACAATATTTGTAACTCTTAAAACGTTTCAGCATCTGGGTAGTTGGTGGGACCACACACAGACGTGCACGCACACACACATACACACATGCGCACACACACACACAGACAGAGAGCACAGAGTGAATTGAATAGCATGGGACCATATCTTAAAAGAAATTAAGGTAAATTGTGAGAGAGAAATGTAGTGGGAGGAGACAGGGTGAAATGGAATGGGGTAAATTATCTCTCATTCAAGAGGCAAGCAGGAGACTTTTTAGTGGAGGGAAAAAGAGAGCTGAGAAAAAAACATGAAGTTTACCCTCATCACATTCGACTAAAGGAAGGAGTAAAATGCACACTCAGTTTGGTATGAAAACCTATCTTACAGTACAGGAAAGTGAGGGAGAAGGAGATAAGCAGGGGGGGAGGGATGATGGAAGGGAGAGCAATGGGAGAAGGGAGCAATTTGAAGTCAACACTTGGGGAGGGACAGGATCAAAAGACAGAATAGAAACAATGGGGGGCAGAACAGGATGGAGGGAAATACAGTTAGTCTTACACAACATGACTATTATGGAAGTCATTTGCGAAACTACACAGATAGGGCCTATATTGAATTGCCTACCTTCCCAAAGGGAACTGGTGGGGAGGGAGGGATGGGGAGAATTTGGAACTCAAAGTTTTAGGAACAACTGTTGAGTATTGTTCTTGCTACTAGGAAATAAGAAATACAGGTAATGGGGAATAGAAAGTCATCTGGCCCTACAGGACAAAAGAGAAGATGGGGACAAGAGAAGGGAGGGATGATAGAAGAGAGGGCAGATTGGTGATAGGGAAAATTAGAATGCTTGGTGTATTGGGGTGGGGGGAGGGGATAAATGGGGAGAAAATTTGGAACCCAAAATTTTGTGAAAATCAATGTAAAAAGTTAAATAAATAAATTTATATTTTAAAAAAAAGGGGAAAAAAGCCAAATGAGAGAGGCAGAAGAAAAATTGACCAATTCTTTTAAAAATAAAATGGAAAAAAAGGAAAAAAAATCACTGAAGAAAACAAATCTTTAAAAAGTACAATTGGCCAAATGGATGAGATACAAACACTAGCTGAAGAAAAAAAATTTGTTAAAAATTAGATTTCGAGGGGATGGGCCAAACCAAGATGGGGGAGCAGAAGGACAAACCTGTAGAAGCTCTCCCCCAACAGCCTAAAAATACCTGTAAAAATTACTCTAAATAAATTCTAGAGTAGCAGAAGTCACAAAATAACAGAATGGAAGAGTTTTCCAGGCCAAGACAGCCTGGAAGAAAGACAGGAAAGGTCCATCACCCTAGGCATGGAGGGGAGCACTGTCCAGCCTTGATTGCACAGCATGGACAGGACCACAGCAGGCTTCAGGGCACAGAATCCTGGGCAGCAGCTGCGGTTCCCAGATTTCTCAACCCACAAATGCCAAAGATAGCTTCAAAGGTCATTGAGAAATCTGTTTCACTTTGGTAAAAAGGGAGCAGGGTCCTCCCCTAGCCCAGGCCCCAGGTGGCAACAGTGTCTATTTTTTGAGCCCTCAGCCTAAAGACCCTGGGAGAATCAAGCAGCTGATCTGGATCTCAGCCCTGTGTGGCCATTCTGGGGTGAGGAGGAGCACTGGTGTGGTGGAGCTGGTGGAGGTTCTAGAGTGGGAATTTTACTTAAAGATCCTGTGGTTCCTTCCAGACCAGAACACA
This sequence comes from Bettongia penicillata ogilbyi, assembly GCA_023548195.1. NCBI lineage: Eukaryota > Metazoa > Chordata > Mammalia > Diprotodontia > Potoroidae > Bettongia > Bettongia penicillata. Next base: position 272,726 of record JAJHZJ010000957.1, read on the forward strand.
GACCAAGAGAGGAGTAAACTCCTCTCCCTTCATTGTGTCACCTTGCAGAAACTGAGAACTTACAGGTCCCTAGAGTATACTCTCCACTTGACAAAGGACTCAAAAGTCAAGTAACTGGTTGGGAAAATGCCCCAAAAAGGGGGAAAAATAAGAGTATAGAAGGTTTCATTCCTGGTGAACAGGTACTTACTTCCATCCTTTTGGAGGAGGAAGAACAATGCATAACATCAGAGGAAGACCTAAAGTCAAGGTGTCTGCCTCCAAAACCTCCAAAAAAACATTCAATGGTCTCAGGCCATGGAGGAGCTCAAAAAGGATTTTGACAATCAAGTAAGAGAAGTAGAGGAAAAATTGGGAAGAAAAATGAGAGTGATGCAAGAAAATCATGAAAATCAAGTAAACAGCTTGCTAAAGGAGACCCCAAAAATGCTGAAGAAAATAACACCTTGAAAAATAGACAAACCCAAATGGCAAAAGAGGTACAAAAAGCCAATGAGGAAAAGAATGCTTTAAAAAGCAGAATTAGTCAAATGAAAAAGGAGGTTCAAAAGCTCACTGAACAAAATAGTTCTCTAAAAATTAGAATGGAGCGGATGGAAGCTAATGACTTTATAAGAAACCAAGAAATCACAAAACAAAACCAAAAGAATGAAAAAATAGAAGACAATGTGAAATATCTCATTGGAAAAACAGCTGACCTGAAAAATAGATCCAGGAGAGACAACTTAAAAATTATGGGACTACCTGAAATCTATGATCAAAAAAAGATCCTAGGCATCACCTTTCATGAAATTATCAAGGAAAACTGCCTTGATATTCTAGACCCAGAGGGTAAAATAAATAGTGAAAGAAGCCACTGATCACTTCCTGAAAGAGATCCCAAAAGGAAAATTCCCAGGAATATTGTAGCCAAATTCCAGAGTTCTCAGGTCAAGAAGAAAATAATGCAAACAGCCAGAAAGAAACAATTCAAGTATTGTGGAAACACAATCAGGATAACAAAAGATCTAGCAGCTTCTACATTAAGGGATCAAAGGGCTTGGAATGTGATAATCCAGAAGACAAAGGAACTAGGATTAAAACCAAGAATCACCTTCCCAGCAAAAAATAGTATAATACTTCAGGGATAAAAAATGGTCACTCAATGAAATAGAAGACTTTCAAGCATTCTTGATGAAAAGACCATAGCTGAATGGAAAATTTGACTTTCAAACACAAGTATCAAGAGAAGCATGAAAAGCTAAACAGGAAAGAGGAATCATAAGGGACTTACTAAAACTGAACTGTTTACATTCCTACATGGAAAGATAATATTTGTAACTCTTGAAACTTTTCTCAGTATTTGGGTAGTTGTAAGGATTATACACACACATGTACATACACACACACAGTGTGTGTGTGTATGTGTATAGACAGAGGGGACTGAGTGAGTTGAATAGGAAGGGATGATATCTAAAAAAAATAAAATTAAGGGGTGAGAGAGGAATATATTGGGAGGAGAAAGGGAGAAATGGAATGGGGAAAATTATCTCTCATAAAAGAGACAAGAAAAAACGTTTTCAGTGGAGGGGAAAAGAGAGGAAGTGAGAGGGAAAAAATAAAATTTACTCTCATCACATTTGGTTTAAGGAGGGAATAACATGCACACTCAATTTGGTATGAAAATCTATCTTACACTACAGGAAAGTAGTGAAGAAGGGGATAAGTGGCATTGAGGGGATGATAGAAGGGAGGGCAAATGGAAGGGGAGTAATTAGAAGTAAAAACTTGAGGGGAGGAATAAAGTCAAAAGAGAGAATGGAATAAATGGGGGGCAAGATAGAATGGAGGGAAATATGGTTAATCTTTTACAACATGACTATTATGGAAGTCTTTTGCAAAACTACACATATATAGCTACATTGAATTGCTTGCCTTTTCAGTGGGGATGGTTGGAGTGGGAGCAAGGGAGAGATATTGGAACTCACAGTTTTAGGAATGAATTTTGAGAATTTCTTTTACATGCAATTGAGAAATAAGAAATACAGGTAATGGGGTACATAAATCTATCTTGCCCTACAAGAAAAAGAGAGAGGATGGGGATAAGGGAAGGGAGGGGTGTGATAGAAGGGAGTGCAGATTGGGGGAAGAGATAATCAGAATGCATGGTGTTTTGAGGTGGGGGAAGGGAGAGATGGGGAGATAATTTGGAATTCAAAATCTTGTGGAAATGAATGTTGAAAATTAAAAATAAATTAATTAATTAAAAAATAAAAATTAGAATTGGATAAGTGGAAACTAATGACTCTGAATCATAGAAGCAAGAATCAAGCAAACAAAATCTAAAGAATGAAAAGATAGAAGAAAACATTAAATATCTTATGGGTAAAACAACTGACCTAGAAAATAGATCTAGGAGAGATAATCTAAGAATTATTGGTCTACTGGAAAGCTATGATGAAAAGAACAGCCCAGACATTATCTTCCAAATAATTATGAAGTTAAATTGCTAAGTGAAATTGCTCCAAAGTCCTAAAAGCAGAGGGCAAAATAGTCACGGAAGGAATCCACTGATCACCTCCTGAATGAAATCCAAATTGAAAACTCCAAAGACTATTGTAGCCAACTTCCAGAATTATCAGGTCAAGAAAAAAATACTGCAAGCAGCCAGAAAGAAAGAATTGAAATATCGAGGAAGTACTGTCAGGATCACACAGGACCTTGCAGCTTCTGCATTAGACAATCTGAGGGACTGGAGTATGATATTTGATAAAGGACTACATCCAAGGATCAACTATGCAGAAAAATTGAGCATAATCTTTCAGGCAAGGAGATGGGCACTTAATGAAATAAGGGACTTCCAGACCTTCCTGATGAAATGGCCAGAGCTCATTGAAAATATGATCTACAAGACTCAAGAGAGGCGTATTTATTACAACATTTAAAAGAGATATACATGGACAGGGGGAGTGGGTATAAATTAACAGATGTGGTGATAAAAAGGCTAATTAATGGGTGCAAAGCGATTGTAGTGGAAGAAGAGGAAAGGAGGAGACAGAAAAAGGTAAATGACATCACATGAAGAGGCACAAAAACATTACAGTAAAGGGAAAAAAGGGAGGGAGATGAGCACTGTTTGAGTTTTAATCTTATCAGATTTGGTTCAAGGTGGGAATAACATACTCTGTTAAGTACAGAAATATAACCTACCCTACAGGAAGTAGGAGGGGGAAGGGGAAAGAAAGGAGGGGGGAAGATATAGTGAGGGAAAGAAAAAGGAGGGGAGCTGATAAAAGGGAGGGAAAATTGAGGGAGGTGGTGGTCAAAAAAAACCTCTTTTGAGGAAGGGAAGGGAGAAGGGAGAAATAAAAGTATAAACAGGGGTGTAATAGGATGGAGAGAAAGACATAGATAGTAATCGTAACTATGAATGTAAATAGAATGAACTCTCCCATAAAACAGGGGTGGGTAGCAGAATGAATTAAAAACCATAATGTCACAATATGTTGTTTACAAGAAATACATTTGAAACAGGAGAATTCACATAGGGTAAAGGTAAAAGGCTGGAGTGGAATATATTACACTTCAGCTGAAGTAAAAAAAGCAGGGACAACAATCCTAAATTCAGACAAAGCAAAAAGCAACAGATCTAATCAAAAGATATAAGGAAACTCTATCCTGCTAAAAGGCACTATATACAATGAAAGTCCTCTATCTCATTAAATATCCTTTTTCCCTTAAAGGTTTATACTCAGTTTTGCTGGGTAGGTTATTCTTGGTTGTAGTCATAGCTCTTTTCTTTTCCAGAATATCATATTTTAAGCCCTCCATTTCTTTAACGTTCTGTTGTTCAGTTCATTCAGCAGACTAGGTCCTTCCATCCTTCACTATCTCTCAAAGTATGTTCACTGTTTCCATGACACTCTCTCCATCTCATCCTCTGCCACCATCTTATCCTTTTACCTTCAAACTTTCCCAAAATTGGGGTCTTTTCCAATGAGTCTCTTCTTCTTATTATGTGGTCAAAGTATTTAATCTGTAGCTTCAGTACTTGACTTTGCAGTGAATAGCCTGAATTGATTTCTTAAAGTATTGACTGCCCATTCTTAAAAGTCATCTCTAATACCACAATTGGAAAGCACTGATTCTGCAGTGCTCAGCTTTCCTTGGAGCTCAGGTCTCACAGTAATATATGGCTACTGGAAAGACCATAGCTTTAACTTTACAGACTTTTTTTGGTAAGATGAAGCCTCTGCTTTCCATGTGCTGTCCATATTCACCATAGCTTTCCTTCCAAGGAACAAGCATCTTCTAATTTCAAGACTGCAGTCTCTGTCTGCAGTGATCTCTGAGCCCAAGAATACAAAATCTGACACTGCTTCTATTCCTTCTCCCTCTATTTGCCAGTTAGTGATGAGACCAGTTGCCAAATTCTTATTTTTTTATGTTAAGCTCCAAGTTAGCTTTTACACTATTCGCTTTCAATCTTTTAAGAAGCTTCTTAAGTTCTCTTTGCTTTCTCTTCTTTAATGTTGTAGTTGATTACTGTGGCTCCACAATATTTGAGTGGTTTCTTTTGGTCTGTTTGAAATATTTTCTGTTTGAACTGGGAGCTTTTGAATTTGGCTATGAGTTTTCATCTTGGGATCTCTTTCAGGTGGTGATTGATAGATTCTTTCGATTTCTATCTTAATCTCTGTTTCTAGGATCAGGTCAGTTTTTCTTTATAATTTCTTGAAATATGATGTCTAAGCTCTCTTTTTGATTGTGGCTTTTGGGTAATCCAATAATTCTTAAATTATCTCTCTTTAATCTATTTTCCAGATCACTTGTTTTTCCCAATGAGATAGTTCACATTTTCTTCTATATTTTTCTTTCTTTTGACTTTTTTATTGTTGCTTGACATCTCAAAGAGTTATTAGCTTCTGTTCTCCCAATTCTAATTTTTAATAAATTATTTTCTTTAGTGAGCTTTTGTGCTTCTTTTTTCCATTTCATTAATTCTGCTTTCTAAGAGGATGTTTTATTTAGTAAATTTTTGTGCTTCTTCTTCCATTTGGTCAACTCTTTTTTTTGTTTTGTTTTGTGTTTCCCTGATCAGTCCTGGGGTTAGCTTGTTAAGTGTGGGGAAGAAGTAGTCTGGTCACAGGAGATCTCCTCAGCTGAACTGAGGCAAAGGCAAGCTCAGAGGATAGTGATCCCATTTTCCCTATTGTCTTTCTGATTCCCCTGGAGTGCTGAGGCACACCTAGATGCTAATGTGTGTTCCCACCCCTCCTGGGGCTCCTCTCCTGGTGCTGCGGCTTGCCTGGGTCCTAGTGCGAGTTTTCACTGCCCTGGGTGCTCTGTCCTTCCGGTTTGCCTCTGCCACCGTAGGAGGAATCCCCCTTAGCTATTTTCTCAGCCTCAGGTGTTATAAGACTACTGGCCCCTTTGCTGTTTCCACTGATCCAGGATTTTTCTGGGGAAATATTTTATGGTTCTTTCATGGTCATCAAGGGGGGAGGAGAGAACATTTACTGATCACTCTGCCATCCTGACTCCCAGAAGTTCAAGTAGGTGACTTACCGAAGTTTAATCTTCGGGCCGAAGGTCTCAGGAGCTGCTGTGCTGATATCTGGCACTCTGCGGCTCTCACTGGCTCAGTTGGGCTTGTCTCCCGCCCTTGGTGCTGCTCCGCCAGTTCCGCTTGCTGCTCTCAGGTTTCTCGTGACCCTTCTGCTCCGCTGCATTGGCCATGCTGCACTGTGCATTGTGGACTCACCCCCATAGAACAGGTCCTTCCTGTGGACCTTCCAGTCTAACCTAGACTCCGAATCCATCACAGTCTGTCTCCCACTGGATTCCGCACCTTCAAAATTTGGTCAGTTTCTCCTTTCAGAGGTGTTCGAAGGAGTTTTTCTGAGAGCTTAGGTGAGGTGTTGCTCTTACTCCACCATCTTGGCTCCATGCAACTCTGTTTTTAAGGTGCTATTTTTTTCAGTAGTTTTTGTGCATCTTTCCCCAAGCTATTGTCTTTTTATAATTTTCTTTCCTCACTTTCATTTCCTTACCTAATTTTCCTTTACCACTTTACTTGATTTTGAAAATAATTTTTTTTAACCTCTTCCAGTAATTCTCATTGGGTTTGTGCCCAGTTCACATTTTTATTTGAGTCTTTGCTCATATATGTTTTGATTTCATCTTCTGAGTTTGTGTCTTGATCTACCTTGTTACTATAGTAACTTTTTTGGTCAAATCCTTTGTTGTTACTGTTTACTCATTTTCCCACTCTGTCTCTTGACTTTGAACTTTATGTTAAAATTGGGCTTTGCTCTCGTTGGGGATGGGCACTTCAGGCTTTTTCACACTACTGTTTGCACAGCCAGTCCTGGGGGTTTGGAAGCTTTCTGTGCTACCAAGGTAGTGTGATCTGGAGAGATGTGTAGTCACTGCTCTACTGTTCTATGTTCTGGTCCCTACTGAGGGAGAACCATTGATCCCTTGGAATTGTAATTGATATTGCTCCTCAGAGCCCCTGTTCCCTCAGGACTGGAAGAAATATTGCTTCATGGAGATCCTCTTCTTAACTGAAAGTGCTCGCCTCTGCTTTTGAACTATGACCCATCTGTGAGTATAGGCAATAGGCTTGCCAGACAGCATCTGCTCCTGTGACCGCTGCTAGCATATGGGTACCCTGCAATCTCTTTCTGACCAGTTGCCAGGTACCTCTCTATCTCTGGCTTGAGACCTCCTAAAGCTGCTGCTGCTTCTGTCTCCACCACCTTGTCCTACTTCTTGTGTTTCATCCACACTGTCTCTGGGCCCGCCTCCAACCTCATGACACAGAACTCCCCTTCCAACCTCCTGGGCTGGAAGAATATATCACCCTGACCTTTAGCTGGCTCTACCTCTCCAGAGTTTGATTTTAGGCATCATTTCAAAGTTCTTCAGAGGGGAATGTTGGGAGAAGTCAGCTGAGTACTTCCTCCACTCTGCCATCTTGGTTTTGCCTCCAGAAGTTCCCTGAAGGACTCTAAAGCCTGTAGTTCATTTCCTGGGATGGTATAAGGAGAGAGGCACCAAAGAAAAGAATTCTAAACTGAGATATTCCAGAAACCTCTGAAAGTAACTCTCTCACCCTGAACCAATGGACCTAGTAATACTCTAAGAGCCGATATACCAAGGGAGATGGAAATCAGCAGCAGGAGCCCAGGTAATCAAGGTCAGGACCAAACAGGATTTTATCACTCCCTTTAAGAGAATGAGAAGAGGCAGAACCCAGCCTTGACACAAAAGTACCAAATCGGGACCTGAGGCCACACATATGAATAAATAGGAAAAAACACAGAACACTATGAGGGCATACTAGGAATCAAGGGATGCCTAAGAAATATAGCCAGGAATGGAAACAATTATACACACACATTATACATATATACAGACACACACATATACATATATATGCATTCATAGGTACATACATATACACATACACATTTTATATATGTGGATGTGCCTGTGTGTGTGTGTGTGTGTGTGTGTGTGTGTATCACACAGAATTTCAGAAGAGAAAAAAATGGCTTGACCACTGACCTACAATAGTACCTTGAAAAAATTAAGCTAGAGAAAAAGTGAAGTCATAAGTGAAAGAAGACCTTTGGAGGAAAGAATTGGAAAGAGAATAACTTAGAACAGATGGTGGAAAATTTTACCCAAGTAATAGATTCTCTAAAAATTAGAAGTAAACAGAACTCAATGACTTCATGATACAAGAAATATTAGGGGAAAATGAAAAGATTTAAAAAATAGAGGAAATGGCAAGATATCTAGTATCAAAAAGAACTGGCTTGAAAAAATCAAGGAAAAATAATTTAAGTATCGTCAGACTCCACCAAACCATAATTTAAAAAAAGATGGATACTATATTTCAAGAAATTATGAATGAAAATAATCCATATCTATTAGAACTAGTGGATAAAAGGAATATGAATTCCATAGCCAAAATCTTGAACTTCCATGGCACTGAAAAAATACTGCCGACTACCAAAAAGAACGGACTCAAGAAACCACAGTTGGAATAACACAAGAGTTGGGAAGTGCTCTGACCAAGAAATGGTTAAAAATAGAGAAAATGTTAAGAAGGAATTGAAAGTCAAGATAACAGAGAAGGTGGTTATAGAGCATCTCAATGAATTCAAGACACATGGGCTACACAAAATTCCATCTTCAGGGTCTTCAAATATCATGTGGATGTGATTGAAGAGCAGCCAGCTAGATCTCAGGGAAAAATAAATGTGCAGACCCAAAGCAGTGTCAAAGGATTAGAGATGAGAAAACTGTTTTCCTGTTCTAAAAAATAAAAATAAGGAAGAAAGAGTTTACTTTGAACAGTAAGACAATGAGCTTGGCTTCAATTTCTGGGAAATTCTAAAATACATAATTAAAGGAATTGTTCATAAAGCACTTAAAAAGAAAAAGAGTGATTGCTAACAAGAAAATGGGTTTATAAAGCAAAATCATGCCAACACAAACTGCCAAAACTCTGGCAAGTCATAGGTTAAGAGACACAGATTGGTTGAGGGGTAATTGTGGAGCCAGGAAGACCCAGAATCTCATCCTGCCTCTGACTCTTAGTAGCCTGTCTCTCTGTCAGACTGTCTCTCTGAAGCTCAGTTTCCTGATCTGTAAAATGGAGATAATAATGCCTGTGGTCTCAAAACAGTGTGCTGTGATAGATAGATTAAAAATACACACACACACACAGACAGATTATCAAGTGTACAGCTGATACTAAGATGGGAAAACATACAGAAATGTAGTATCAGTGTTTTAAAATCTTTCAAAGGCTGTGACAATAGCATATGTCCACCAAGTATTCGACTCACTATAACTCCATTTGGGGTTTTCTTGGCAAAGATACTGGAGTGGTTTGCCATTTCTTCCCTAGTTCCTTTTACACAAGAGGGAACTGAGGCAAACAGGGTGAAGTGACTTGTCTAGGTTCACACAGTTAATAAGTGTTTGAGGCTGGATTTGAACTCAAGTCTTCCTAATACCAAGCCTAGTACTCTATCCACTTTGCCACCTAGGTGTCCAAGATCAAGTGTAAAAAGAGTAGATATAAAATCTTGTATTTTAGTTTTAAAAATCAATTGGATAAGTTTGGGGTGAGGAGGTATGGCTAGAATTCGGTGTATGAAACACTTGGGAGTTTTAGCAAACTAAAAGCTCCACATTAGTCACCAGGATGACGTAGCAGCAAAGAAAAGTCAATAGGATTTTAAGGCTACATAAGCAAGCACAGTAAGGCGCTCCTTATTGCCTTTAGGGGGACATGGAAAATCCTCACAGTGGCCTTTAAAACCTTTCAGGATATGGTGTCCACCTCTCTTTCCAGTCTGATTCCATCTTATTGCCATCACAAACCTATCATTACATTCCCACTGACCTGCAAGCTCTACATCATTGGAAACATGTCCCTCCTCACCCTCAGCCTCATAAAATGGCTACAGAGCTGAATGGAATCAGGAAGACTCGAGTTCTAATCCTGGTTCAGATGCTGGCTGTGTGACCCTGGGCAAGTCCCTTCACCTCCACAGCCTCTTCTCTAAAATGAGGATAATTAACTGCATCTGTGGTCCAGGTTCATTGTGAGACTCACTTGTAAGGCACTTTGCAAAATCTGAGGCAATTTATATGAGCTATTAGCATTTAAAGAACCTCTGGCTTCCTCCAGATCACAGCCCAGATACTCCCTGTCACATGAGATCTTTCTGGATTATCTCAGCTTGAAATCACTTAGAATAGGTTTTGTATTTATAGATATGGAAGAGTTTTGAGGTATTACTTCAATTAATAAGCAATTATTAAGTGCCTACAGTATATCAGAGGCTGAGCTAACTGCTGATTTTTATCTTTGGAACCCCAGCATCTAGCAAAGGATCTTGAAAAAACCATTATTAATATTATCATTACTATTATTAAAATAATAGCAGCTGGTACTTATGTAGCATTTCAAGATTTGCAAAACCCTTGATAGATATTAGCTCACTGGATCCTTACAATGACTCTGTGAAGTGAGTGCTGTTATTATCCCCATTTTACAGATGAGGAAACAGGGTTACAGAAGTTGAGTGACTTGCCCAGGGTCACACAATTAGTTAGCTAATATGTAAGTATGATTAGAACTCAGCTCTTCCTGATGCCAAGGTTGGCATTCTATCCATAATGCCTCTGCATTGATCAGTCAGTAAGGATTTATTAAGTATCTACTGTATACCAGGCAGTATTCTAGAACTTCCCCCTCCCACTGCTTTATATTCTCTGTATTTAGGAGAGTGCTTAACATGTAGTAGGTCCTTCATAAATTGAGGCTGAATAAGTAACTCCCTAAGCATTTGGGATACAGAGACAAGCCTGAAATAGGCCCTGCCCTCAAGATGCTTACTCTCTTTTGGAAGGGGTACATGTTAAGTATAAAACAAATGAATAAAGGCAACTTCATGAGGAAGGCCCTAGCAGAGTGGTGGGGAACCTGCGGCCCTCTAGGTCCTCAAGTGCGGCCCATTCAGCTACATGTGGCAGCTGAGGTGAATCAGGAAAGGTCTCATGTAAAAAATGGCTTTGGAGTTGAATCTTGGTGAGAAATAAGGCTTCTTAAAAGTGGGGTTGAGGTAGGGTACCCCCTGGCATGGAGGACAGAGTGTGTGGCAGGCCTATGGAGGGAATGCATGGGAGGGATGGAGAGATGGGCTGGAGCCAGGCCCTGGAGGGCTGGCAAGGCCATGGTGGGTACAGTAGCACTCAGTAATCCCTAAGAAAAGCTTGTTATAGTGAAAACAGAATTGAGTCCCCAAGGCTAGTGACTCATTGATTGCAGCATGTAATGTGTTGTCCTACTGATGAGATGAGTCAACCTGTAGGTACAGAGGCATTCACTTACTTTAGCCAAGGGATGGAGAGTAGGAACCTAAAGGAACACAGGTGACTTACGGAGCCCTGAGTGCCACCTCTGTCCTCTGGCTGTGGTTACAAGCATCAGGGACACCTTTGACACTAGTGATTTGTGGCTACCTTTGACTGCCTGGCTTGGAAAAGTCATGGCAGACTGGAAACTCAGGGAAATTCTGAACAGGGAATGGAGCCCCAGGAAGGATGTCTGGGTGAGAGCGTCTGGGCTTGCTTCCTCAGTTGGGTCATTGCACCAATCAGAGCCTTGAAAACTAAGGGAGCTGTGGGCTCAAGTACATCGGAGACTGGGAGTGGAGAGAAGACAGCACTCATCTGTGATCATCGAGGGGGCTTCAGGAGGCTGAGGTGGAAGCTGCTGTTGCCAAAAGCTGATCCCGAGCCAGCCAGATGAAGAGCTCTCATCCTCGTCAGAAGACGACTTCTAATCTCACCTCTGATACTTATTACACTGTTACCTTGCAGTCTCTCAATCTTTCTATCTCTCCTGCCCCCATCTCCCTTCTTCTCCTCCCCTCCTCTCTGTTCTTCTCCTCCCCTCCCCTCTTCTCTTCTCCTCTCTTTCCCCTCCCCTCCCTCTTCTCTCCTCTCCTCTCCTCTCTTCTCTCTCTGTCTCTCTCTGTGTCTCTGTATCTCTCTCCTCCCACCCTCTTTCCTCCCCCATCTGCACACTCTCACCTCCCTCCAGGACTGCCCAAAGCTTGCCCCCCCCACCCCATGCCCATAATATGCTTCCTCCTCCTCACCTCTATCTTTACTTTTCTTCAAAGCTCAACTCAAGTGCCCCCTTTCACATGAAATTCTTCCCAATTCAGTTGCCACTTCCATCTCTCTGGAATTTTTTTGATTTATATTGAATATACTCTCTCCCAAACCATCCTCCATACAGCCATCAATGCAATTTTCTTAAAGTGCAGGTACATCCATGTCACCCCTCTCTTTTCCCCAGATTGGTAAATTCCAGGGGTTCCCCATTACCTCCAGGATCAACTACAAAATCCTCTGTTTGGCACTACAAGTTCTTCATAGCCTAATCCCTTCCTACCTTTCCAGTCTTCTTATATATTACTCCATTTCAACCCACTCCATAGTCCAGTCATATTGACCATCACTAAAATGCTCCATCTCCTGCCTCCATGTTTTTGTCCTTGCTGTGACCCATGCCTGGAAAACACCCCCTCCTTTCTCATCTTTGCATCTTAAAATCCCTGGCTTTCCTTCAACACTCAATTTAAATGTTGCCATCTAAAGGAGGCACTCTTTGGTCTTCCCAGCTGCTTCCTCTCCTAAGGTAGTTTGTATCCACTCTGTCTGCATCTCACATGTACTAGCATATGTCCAGATGGTCTCCTCTATCAGAAGGAAAGTTCCTAGAAGTCAAAGATTGTAGGATTTTTATATTTGTTTGCTTTGGGTTTTGGTTTGGTTTTTTTTGTACTTTGCTTTGCATTTCCAACACATAGCAAGAGCTTAGAGACAAGTGCTAATTAATAAATGCTGTTGGCTGACTGGATATTGAGACGAGGTGTCCCAAAAGTCATAGTGCAACTTAATCCTTCAGTAGCTGAAAGCTGCACCACGACTTTCAGGACATCCTGACTCCGAAAATAGTCTCCAGACAGAATGTTCATTCCTTAAGAGCAGGGACTGCTTGACTTTTGTTTCAGCCTCCCCAGAGCTTGGCACAGTGGAGCTTAATAAATACTTAGTTATTGGCTGACTGATGGATCTCTTTATATGACACTGTTTGGTAGCAGAGTGGTTAGAATATTGGAAGGTCTGAGGTAATCCTTATAAGCTCTGTGACTCTGGGTAAATGACTTAATCTCTGTCTACCTCAGTTACCTAATCCATGAAATGGGAAGATTCATAATAACACCTACTGCTCAGTGTTATAAAGATAAAATGAGGTGATGTATAAAGTCTTTTGCAATTTTGTCTTTCTTTGTTTTGAGACAATTGGAGTTAAGTGAATTGCCTAGGGTGACACAGCTAGTAAGTATCTAAGTAGAGACTTGAACTCAGGTCCTCCTGACTCCAGAGCCATTGCTCAGTCTCCTGTATCATGTAACTTCCCCCATGTTTTTGCAAATCTTAAAGCATTTTATAATGGGAAAGAGGAAGCTGAGAAAGGAGGAGGAGAAGCATGTCTATCCTGTTTCCTCTTCTAGAGTACAAGTTCCCCACAGGTGTACACTACACTTTATTCCTCTTGATCTCTTGGTCTTATAAGATGCTAAGCACTATGTGAACATTCACTAATTCCTCAACTATAAAGCCTGGAAAATAGACATGTCAGCAGACAAGGCTGAGGATTGCTCTACCTAAATAAATTAAGCAAAAGAATAATCCATTCTCAGTTTTGGCTACTTAAAATATGGCACCATCTGGACCTGAGAGATGGACTAGGTGACCTCATGTCTCCTCTAGCCCTCCAACATCCTCATTTTATTTTTAAAGAGCCCACCTGGAATGTTTTCTTGCAGGAAGGATCCCTCAGAGGTAAATCAGAGCATGCAGGCTCCAGGGGGGCTGACAACGCAGCTGTTCTCAGGACCCAGGGACACGGCCCCCAGCCTGGAGACAGCTGGGAGCTGCCACATGTCTGCAAAGAGGCTTGCTTGGCCATCCCCATGAGCCCTGCCAATACCTCTTGGGATGCTGCCCTTTTCTGGTTCATGAGCCATCATGCCTGGGAAGTATTTGAAAGGTCCTTGGCAAAGCTAGTGGTCACCACAGCATTTCTCAGGCAGCAATTAGGCCTCTTTTCATCTGAATGGTTTTAGCATCTTCTTTGGAGTTAATGCCAAAAGCAACACAGAACAGTGTCCTAGAATGAGTCAGAGGTCCTGGATTCAAATGCCACCCCTATCACTTATGACTTGATGGCCCAAGTAAGTCACATAACCACCCTGGCTCTTAGTTTCCTCTTTATAAAATGAAGGAGCTGGACTAGGTGGTCTTGAAAACATTTTTAGTTTCAAGGCTATGATCCCACTCGTATAACCTTGGACAAATCCCTTCCTCCCTTGTACCTTCAGCATCCTCTTATGAAATAAGAGTTAGACCAGACTGCTTCTCAGATCCTTTCCAGTTCTCAACCTATGATTCCATGACTTCTCTAGGTTTCAGTTTCCCCAACTGTAAAATAAGAAGGTTAGCCTAGATGGCCTCTGATATTTCTTCCAGGATGCGGCCTCAGATTCCATAACATCTTTGGGCCTCAGTTTCACCATCTGTAAAATTAGAGGGTTACATTAGTTGACCTCTATGGCCTCTTTCAGCTCTATATTTAGGGACCTATGACCCTGTGACTGACTCTGGGGAAGGTTTTCTGTTTCCTGACCAACTTCACATGTTTCATTTTCAAGGTCAGTCTCCATTGCTTCAGTCTTTATCTTTTCTCAATTCAATTCAACATGTCTTAATTACACACACACTGTACTGGGAATTTGGGAAACAGAAAGCAGCCTACTTTGCCTAGAAGTCACAGTGTGATGAGTGAGGGGGAGTAACATGAAATCAGGTTGGAAAGGTAAGTTGGAAGCTAATTGTCAAGGATATTACACATCAGACTAAGGAGTTTGGATATCTAGTCCAACTTCCATTTTATAGATGAGGCCTAGAGAGCTTAAGTGATTTACCCAGAGTCGCACGACTGGTAAGTGTTTAAGGAGTGATTTGATCCCAAACCCAGTGTTCTATTCACTAAACCTCATACCCTCTCAAATTTTTAAATGAGGCAATTAGGTGACATTGGCGGATTGATCACCGGACTTAGAATCAAGAAGTTGATTATTCAGTCATTTCAGATAGTATCTGACTCTTCATGACCCCATTTAGGATTTTCTTGAAAGGGATACTGCAGTGACTTGCCATTTCCTTCTCCATCTCATTTATAGATGAGGAAACTGAGGCAAACAAGGTGAAGTGAATTGCCCAGGGTCATGCAGCTAGTATGAGGCCAGATTTGAATTCTCAAATTGTGAAATGATTCGACTGTTTTGGGGAACCATCTGAATTATACCTAAAGAGTTATTAAACTGCCTATATACCCTTTGACCCAGAAATATCATTACTTGGTCTCTTTCCAAAAATGATTAGGGAAAAACTAAAAGAACCTATATGTTTTAAAATGTTTAAAGTAAATCTCTTTATGATGGGAAAGAACTGAAAACTGTAGGAATGACCATCAATTAGGGAATGGCTGAACAAGTTGTGGTATATGATTGCGATGGAATACCATTATGCTATAAGAAATAATGAGCTTGATAATATTAGAAAAAATATGGAAAGACTTGCAGGGAATAATGAACAAAATGACAGAACCAAGAGAACACTGTAATACAGTAATAGCAATATTGTTTTAAGAATGACTGAGCGGATGAGTCATTTTTCTTATATAAGAACCCAGATTAATTATAAAGAATAAGTGAAAATGCTATCTTCAAAAGAACTGATAAATAGAAGTGAGTATAGAATTTTACACACACATATATACACATATAATACACACACACACACACACACACACATATATATATATATATATATATATATATATATATATATATATATATATGACTAATAGTAGCCATCTCCAGGACAGGGGGAGGAGATAGAAGAGAAAAAGAATTTTACATAATAATTTTATTATCTATTTAAAAGGAATAGTAAGTTACACATAATAGCGTTGCAGTTTCATGTACAATCATATTTTTTATTATAGTATGCTACGGAAATTCTTGTTTTATTCCATAAATTAAAAAAAAGATGATGAGTCTTCCTGATTCCAAGTCCAGGGCTCTATCCACTGCACCACCAACCTGCCTTGGAATCAGGAAGCCTTGAGTTCAAAATTTATTTCAGTTACACACCAGTTATGTGACCTTAGGCAAGCCATTTTAACTGCTGCCTGCCTCCGTTTCCTCATTTGTAAAATGAAAGAGTTCTACCTAAAGGACTCAAAAGTCTTCCTCTAGTTCTACAACTATGATCCTATGAATATGGATGTAGCAATTCTAGATTGCTATAGAAAAATTAGTTTTTCATTTTTTTAATTTTTTAATTACTTTCTCTCACTCCTACTCTCCTTGACTTAAAAGAACAAAGAAAAACTAAAATGTTGTAATAGATATGCAGTCAAGGGAAACCAATCCCCACAGTGTCCATGTCAAACCTATCATATCTATGTGAAGGCTGGTTTGAAAAGGGATAAAACTAGAGACAGAGAGACCAATTATAAAAGAAGGCTGTTGAAGTCATCTAAGTTGCAGGTGATGGTGACCGAAAGTAGGGTAATGACTGTGTGTGGAAAGAAAGAGACACACACAAGAGGATGCTGCAGAAGTAAAACTCAATCCGATTTGTCAACTGATTGGAAATTATGGATGTGAGAAGAGTGAGAACTACTGGCTGAAGTTAGGAAACTGGTGGTTGGAAAGATGAGGGTACATTCAACAGAAATAGAGACCTTTGCGGAAGGGACAGTTTTAAAAGAGAAAATGAATTAATTCAGCTTGAGATGAGGTGAATCTGAGGTATCCAAGGGATAGAGATCCAAAAAGAGATGTGGAATTTCTTACCTATAATAGAGTAGTTGGTGATATAGAATCGTCACTAAGAAGAAACACCAGGGATAGAGAAATAGATTTGGACGTTACTGTAGACGTGATAATTAAACCCATGGGATCAGATGACATCAAGGGCAAGAGGGTAGAAAGAAGAGGACAAAGGATAGAGTCATACTTTTGCACTGGTTATCTCTTCTGACTGTAAGACACTTCCACCTCACCTCCACATCCCAGAATTCTTTATTTCCTTCAAAAATCTGCTCAAGAACACCTTTTACAAGAACCCTTTTTCTTGATCTTTTCCTCCCCCAGTTGTTAATGTTTCCATCTAAAATATTTACTTTACTTTTATTGCCTATATAAATATGTGCACAGAATATAGAGAGTACAATGTAAGTTTCTTGAGGACAGCAGGGATAACTTTGTATCTCCAGCTCTAGTATAAGAGCAAGCGCTGAATAAATGATTATTGGCTGATTGCAACATGCACAAAGCTATTCAAGGTGCTGAGGAGGGAGGTGCAGGATTTCCAAAAGAAAACAAAGTGTGATTCCTGACCACAGAGTTTCTATGTTGAAAGTTACATCTGAATTAATGGTTTCTGAATAAGGGCAGCTAGGTGATGCCATAGTGTACAGAGCACAGGACCCTGGAGTCAGGAAGACTCCTCTTCATGAGTGTAAATCCAGTCTCAGACATTTATTAGCTGTGCAGACCTGCGTAAGTCACTTCACCAATTGCCTCAGTTTCCTCATCTGTCAAATGATCTGAAGAAGAAAATGGCAAACCACTCCAAGACAACCCCGAATGGGGTCACTGCAAGTTGGACATGATGAAAATAACTCAGCAACAACCATCTATGTATAAATAGAACTTCAGCAATTCAAATCATTTACTATGGAATGATTAATCAGCAAGCATTTATTAAATATAACAATAGCAATAATAATATCTAGCATTTACATAGCACTTTGAGATTTTCAAAGGACATTATTTATGATATCTTTTTTATCCTCACAACAGTTGCAGGAGGTAGGTATTGTTATAGTTATCTCCATTTTACAGAGGAGGAAACTAAGGCAAAGAGAGATTAATTGACGTGCCCAGGGTCACCTAGCTGAACTGACTCTCAGTCCAACATTTCATCCATTGCACAACCTACCTGGTTCTCCATGCCAGAAATAATGATAAGGGATGAGCACACAAAGAAAAAGCAAAGAAGTCCCTGTTCTCAAGGAATTTACATTCCAAAGAAGGAGACAATATATATGTTAGAGCATGTATGACACAGAGTAGATGGAAGGGAGGTAGCCTTAGGAAAAGCTAACCAGACTAGGTAGAGTTTGGGCTAAATCTCACAGAAAGCCAGAGGATCTTGAGAGTCAGAGGTCAGCAGGGAGGGCATTCTGCCTATGGGAAGAAAGGATGGCTCATGGCATGCAAGGAGGAAAGCACCACATGATTCGAACTGGATATTCTCCAAAGCCTTTTTGGTCAGTTATTTTGTTGGCTAACCTTGATCCCACATCCAAAGAAGTTCCCCATGGTTCTGTTACTCACAGAAAAGATGACTAATAGATATATCTCATTGTTTTTTTTACCTAAATCTGAAAGAATGCCGAAATAAAACCTCATCACTAGACCTAGAATCTCTGGAATTATTTCATTCTCTGTGTCTTACTTGTTGATGCTGCTTTCTCATCAACAGGGAAAAGAACAAGATAATTCCTAAGGTCTTTTTCTATGAATTCAGCTATTTCCCTTGGTTGAAAAACATTAATTGAAAACTCTTTGTGTGTAAAGCATTGTGTTGGGTAAATATGGGTCTGCTGAATTTAATTATCTGTTGGGATTGGGGTAAGAGGGAGGGTAGAGAGAGAAGAGAAAAAAGGAAAAAGAGCAGATATAACCCCTATCTCCAGGGGATCAAATAGCTATTTGAATTTCAACATTTTAATCAATGGCTTAGATGATGGTGTTGTTGTCATGCTTATCAAAGCTGTGAATGAAAGGAAAATGCAAAGGACAGCTATTTTGGTTGCTGTTGTTTTCAATCATGTCTGACTCTCCGTGACCCCATTTGGGATTTTCTTGGCAAAGAAACTGAAGTGGTTTGCCATTTCCTTCTCCAGCTTATTTTACAGATGAGGAAACTGAGGCAAACAGGGTTAAGTGACTTGCCCAGGATCACACAGCTAGCTAGCATCTGAAGTCAGATTTTTAACTGACAAAGATGATTCTTCCTGACTCCAGACCCTGCTCTCTTTCCACTGCACCACAACAGCTATTACACTAAATGTTCTAATCAGAGTCTGAAAAGATCATGGAAGGCTAAGAATGACAGTCTGGATCTGATAAGATAATATTTAACAGAGAGAGAAGTGACTCACTTGGGTTCAAAAATGCTACTTGCACAAGCATAGGAGATGGGAGATGTAAGTAGATAGTCATTCATGTAACCAAAGCCTGGACCTCTCAAGGGGACCATGAGCTCAAGATGAGCGACCTATGTTATGTGGCAGCCCCAAAAGTCATGATGATGTGAAATTTCACTAACAGGAGGGTCCTTAGAGGCCACGGTCATCAGTCTGTTGTACTTTGCCAAACTCCCTCCTAAAATTCGATTTGACCGGATCCACATGGAATTTGTCCAAAGGAGACAACATCTCCAGCAAGATGGAGAACCTCATTACCCATGAGCCTCAGTTGATGGAAGTGAGGATATTTAGCCTAAGGAAGAAAAGACTTAGTTGAGGGTCAGGAAGTAAGAGCAATGTCTTCTGATTCTGAAAAGGTTAACCTGTGGCATTGAGATGAGACAGATTCTTCTTGGCCCAGACGGGAAGGACTAAAACCAAGGGGAAAGCTGTCAAAGAGCTATAGAATGTTCCAGCAGTGGAATGACAGGGAGTTCTCCATCCCTATAATCCTTCATTAAATTAACAGTCATTTAGGAAGTGAGTCCTAAGTGCCAGACCCTGGGCTAGATTCAGGAAATACACAAAGTAAAAAGTTCCTGCTCTCTCGTAAGAGTTCAGTGGAGAACAGTTGACCATTTACAGAGATGTCATAAAGGGGAATCCTGTACTAGGAAAGGGGTTGGAATAAACAATCACTAAGGTCCATTCTAACATTAAAATTTTATTATTCTTACTACTTTGGATAGGTCATCTCCCCTTCCCTGAGCTTCAGTTTCTTACTCTGCAAAATGAAGGGGTTCTAGGCAGCCCCTACAGCCCCTATGAATCTTGGCTCTGTCTTACTGGTGACCTTGAGCAAGTCCTTTCCCTTCCCTGGGCTTCAGTTTCCTCTTCTACCAAATAAGAGGGTTGGAGGAGACAGCCTTTGAGTTTCCTTCCATCTCTAAAGCAATGATACTGTGATTTGGTAGTGTAACTCACTAACAGCACTTTCTCTTCTGGGTACTTTAGCATACAAGCTGTTCTATGAGACTCATACACTTTGATGTATGATGGGCTGATGGGATATGATGGAGGTGGTTGAACAATAATGATTCTGTGGATTAAAAAAAAATAACTGCATGTCGTCTTCCAACACAATTCCTGCTACTTCTACATTTACCACAGATTTATCAGAGGCAAGTGGGACTTTGATGAACCATATGTGGCAACAGCATCAAATCCACCCTGTCTTAGTTGCCACATAAGGAAGAATTAGTTGAATATTCCAGAGGAGCTAAAAGCTTCTACTACACAAAGAATGGAGGTTCCTACCCAGACCAGGAGAGGACAGAATGAGGATTGGACTGTGTCTGGGCTACTCCACCCTTGGGAGAAAGTCACAACAGGGGCCACATTTTCTCCTCAGTAACTGGAGTATATGCAGTTATCATTCCTTGTCAATAGCCTCAGGCCCACAATAAGTCTTGGTGTGTAAATGTCAGGTGGCTTTGCTTCTCCTTCAAGACTTGGCTCAATCACTGCCTTCCCTAAGAACCCTGAAACAACCAGTAGTGAGGCCTTTCACTTTCCAAAAGCACTTATTTGTTTTTGTACGCAGTTTTTATATACTCACATATGGACATGTTGTCTCTCATCCTCTCCCACTGTGTGCACATATGCATACAATAGAACATAAGTCCCTGGAGAGCAGGAAACTTCACATTTCTGGCACACAGTAGGTACTTTATAAATGTTTGGTTATTGACTAATGATTCCCACTCCACCCCAAACAACCTGTAAACTACATGAAGGCAAGGACTAGTTTTTCTTTGCCTTTGTATACTAGCACATTGTTTGGTATACAGTAGGTATCTAATAAATGTTTATTAATAGATTGATCCCCTTCCACACCCCAAGAAAAGAAAATGTAAACTCCTTGAGAGCAGAAAATACTTCACTTTTGTCTTTGTGTGCCCAGAGCCTAGCATAGTGCCTGACATATAGTAGGCATTTTCTAAGTACCTACGGATTGACCAATTGGACATATAAGCTGAGGAACAAAGACCAGGCAGCGGGTGAAGAGTTCTATACACCAAGACTTTTGAGAGACTCTGTATATGTACATATTAACTCCCAAGGAAGTATATAAGCTCTTGAAGAGCAGGGCCCAGATGACCTTTTCCTCAATGTTCCTAGGGCTAGGCTCAGTGGAGTTTAATAAATGATTGGTGATTGATGGATTGATTTCTCTCTTTCTATGACACAATTAGGTAGCAGACTGGTTAATGTTAGACTTGTAGTTAAGACCAGAGTTCAAATACTACCTTTGTCACCAGCTGGGAATATCCTTAACCCCTATCTCAGTTTCCCCATCTGTAAAATGGGGATAATAACACTTTCTAGTTATCATAAGGACCAAATGAGATATTTATAAAGTGCTTCATAAACTTATATGATTACTAGTTACTATTACTGTTTCTACTTTCTTTTCCCTCTAATTCATTATTCAGGCCATTGCCAGACTTATTTTCCTTCTCAGGCCACTGTGTGATTCTGAGACTTGATTTTGCAAGGCTGTTGAGCTAAAAGGGACCTTAGAGAGCTTATCTGTTCCAATGCCCTCATTTTACAGATAAGGAAACTGAGGCCTAGAGAAGAATCAGAAGAAATCACAGGACTGTCTGAAATTATCCAATCTACTCCTCTCATTTTACAGGTAAAATGATTTGCCCAGGGAAACACAATTAGAAAGTAGCAAAGCCAGGATTTGAACCCAGGTCATTTGATCCTAAATTCTGTGTTCTTTCCCCAAGACTATGCAATCTCTAGGGCCTTCTTCAGCCATGAAAGTTCTATGACTCTAAGCATTTCTCCCATAGGTCCTCCTTTCCTAAGCACTCCAGCAGATCCCATTCCCTCAGTCCCATGAGAGAAATGTTCCAGTGGCAAAACATCTCCCGTTGCCTCTCCCTCTCCTCCATAACCACCATCTTTTACCATTGTTGTAAACAATTGTGGGGACAAAACCAGAAAAATAACTCAAGCACCAGCAATCTGACATTTTTCCAAGCAGGACTAGATGCTATATCTCATGCTGTCCCTTTATGGGCAGGCAGTGGGAGAGGAGGCAGGGGAGGCTGTCTGGTGAGAATTAATGACTGATTCTACCTTTCCCTTTCTAGTCAATTAAGTGGGACCCAGAGTTGGGTGAGAAGCATCCTGGAAGGAGAGCAGAAGCAAAGGGTTATTGTCATTAGTAATATTATAAAAAAGGCAACTCAACAGTGAAAGGTTTCCATTCTTTTGGTGGGCAATGTTTAAAGTCAAGATGGGCAGTTGAGCTAAGAAAAGTCTCGACTGATGAAAGTCTGGACCATTTGGAACCTTCACCACAATGGACTGTTCTCCTTCCCATGCCCTCAATGCTTCATGTACTTCATTATCCACTGCCAGGCTCTCTCCCTACCACTATCACCCAGAAATCCCTCTTCCTTTGTGATTCATTCTACCCAAATTTACCATCCAATCCAGATCCTGGAAGCTGTTACCTACCAACCCCCAGGACACTTTCCCTCGTTTTTCAATGAGTTTAGTGTTGACCTCAGTTCCTCTCTCCACACTACCTCCCACTCTCATAGTCCACTTCCTCAACCTAATCATTTCCCATGATCCTCTACTTCATCTCAGCTGCATTTAGATATGGTAAAAACCTTGATCTTGCCATCACCCATAAGCATGCCATTTTTATGATCAACATATCAATGATCAACTATGATCAAATCTAACATTCCTTTATCTAATTTTAATCTATCATGTTATCTCACTCCATACCTTACTCCATCTAAATCTATTCTTTGTCCTCAATATGACCTCTAATCCCTCTACTACTTAATTTTCCAGGCCACCAGCCCTGCAGTGTAGCCTGGCTACACTTTCTTCACTTCCTCCATGTTCCTCTGTCCTATTACTACTCCCTCCTTGCCAAAACTCAACACTATATTATTTCCACCATATATCTTTTTTATTCCTATTCACAAGATGTTTAACAGAGCTCAAGGAAGTCACAACTGTGCTAACACATCTATGTTATACATTCTGAACTGGGCCCTCAATGTGGCAAGGCAATCCTTCTACTTCTCCTAATTAATTTTCTATGCCACTTCTCACAATGGTTGTTCCAAATCTTCCAGCCTCTCATCAAGCCTCTCACAGAGCAGCCTCTCCCTTACTCAGTAGCTGAGGACTTCATCTGATATTTCACCAAGATCAAGGATAAATGTCTCTGACCTGAGCTCTCTCTCCTTTCCTTCTTCCTTGGCTCACAATCCTACATCTTCCCTTTTTACTCCAGTCTCTGTGGAAGAGATGACCCTTCACTTCAGTAAGACCAAATCCTATTGTCCACACTGTCACCCCCAACTTCTCTCCTACCTTCAGTCTTTCCCTAACTAGTGGTACTTGCTCTGCTGCCTTTAAACTATTTCTTCTCATTCCTCAAAAATCTTTCATTACATTTAATCATTCCTGCTAATTTTAGTCTTTATCTCTCTTTACTTTCTCAATTAAACTCCTTAAAAAGGCCATCTACACTCAGTGGCTCCAATACTCTCTCTCTCTTTGAGATTGGAGACTGACTTCATCATTCAGCTGAAGCTACCCTCTCCAAAGTTACCAGTGATCTCTTGCCAAATCTAATGACCTTTTTCTTAATTGTCATCCTTTATGGTCTCTCAAGTAACTAGTGGAGCAGCGGATACAGTGTTGGACATGGAGTCAAGAAGACTTGAATTCAAATTCAGCCTTAGACACTTATCCTAGGTAATTCACTTAACTTCTATTTGTCCCAGTTTCCTTAACTGGGCATAATAATTGCAACTAGTTCTCAGGATTGTGATGAGACTCAAAACAGCTTAGCCCAGTGCCTGGCACACAATGAACTCTTAATTACCATCCCCCTCACATCAATCCATTCTCCACAGAGCGAAAGTGATTTTCCTAAACTGCAAATCTGATCCTTACTCAATACTTGCCCCTACTCAATAAACTTCAGTGGCTCCCATTTCCTCTGAGATGAAATAAAAATTTCTGAGTCTGGCATTTGAAACTCCTGGTCCCTTCCTATCTTCCCAGTCTCCTTACACATTAACCCCCTCCACACAATCCTTGACCCAGTCTTTCTGCTGTTCCACATACATAATGTGGGAAATGCTCCATCTCTCATCTCCATACTTTTTCACTGGCTCTCACACTTCAAATATTCTCCCTTTTCATTCTCTTCTTCTTTGACTCCCTGGTTTTCTTCAAGAATCAGTTTGTGCAGGAGCCAAGATAGAGGAATAGAAAGATACATATACTCCAGTGCTTCCCCCACAGCCCATAAAATTTCTGTAAAAATGATAACAAATTCTAGAGCAGCAGAAGCCACAGAACATCAGAGCAAAAGAAGTTGCCAGCCAAAGGTAACCTAGAAGGCTGACAAGAAAGGTCTATCCCATGGGACACTGAGCAGAGCAAAGCCCAACCCTGTCCCTGTGGCACTGGGATGAATAGGACCTGAACAGATCTCCAGGGCAGAGTTCCCATCAGGGAGGGTCCCAGATACCTCAACTCACAAGCAACAAAGAAAGCTCCAAACATCCGTGGGGGAAGGCTTTCCCAGCTGGGCAAGAGGAGAACAGAGTTACTCCAGCAATAGCCCCAAGTGACAGCAGCAGCAGACTGCAGGCAGCTATGGTGGCCAGGAAGCAACCTGGGTCCATTGTCCAGGCAGCTCAGCTTAAAGCCTCTAGCGAAGGGAGCAGATGATCTAAACCTCAGCCCTGAGCAATGGCCCCACGCCCACCCAAAGCCCCGGGGGAATCCAGCAGCTGAGTCAAATCTCAGCCTTGAACATGAGACTGAGAAGAGGAGTGTGAATAGGACTATCCTCTTGACAAAGGATTCAGAAGTCAAGTAGCTGGCTGGGAAAATGCCCCAAAAAGGGGAAAAAAAATAAGACCATAGAAGGGTACTTTCTTGGTGAACAGGTGTCTCCTCTCATCCTTTCAGATGAAGAAGAACAAGGCATACTGTCATAGGAAGTCAAGGCCCCTGCCTCCAGGGCTTCCAAAGTGAACTTAAACTGAGCTCGGGCAATAGAAGAGCTTGAAAAGTGAGTTAGCAACTTGCTAAAGGAGAACCAAAAAAATGCTGAGGGAAATAACACCTTTAAAAAGAGGCTAACTCAATTGGAAAAAGAGGTCCAAAAAGCCAATGAGGAGAAGGAAGCTTTAAAAATCAGAATTAGCCAATTGGAGGAGAAGGTTCAAAAGCTCACAGAACAAAATAGTTCTTTGAAAGAGAGAACTGAATTCAGGGAAATGAATGACAATGAGATAAACCAAGCAGTTAAAAAACAAAACCAAAAGTCTGAAAAAATAGAGGATAATGTGAAACATCTCATTGGAAAAAAACTGACCTGGAAAATAGATCCAGGAGAGACAATTTAAAAATTATAGGACTACCTGAAAGCTAGGATCAAAAAAAAGAGCCTATACATTATCTTCCATGAAATGATCAAGGAAAACTGTCCTGATATTCTGGAACCAGAGGGAAAAATAAATATTGAAAGAATCCACCAATCACCTCCTGAAAGGGACCCAAAGAGAGAAACTCCTAGGAATATTGTGGACAAATTTCAGAGTTCCTAGGTCAAGGAGAAAATACTGCAAGCAGCTAGAAAGAAACAATTGGAGTATTGTGGAAATACAATCATGATAACACAGGATCTGGCAGCTTCAACATTAAGGGATCGAAGGGTTTGGAATAGGATATTCCAGAAGTTAAAGGAACTGGGTTAAAACCAAGAATCACCTACCCTGCCAAACTGAGTATAATACTTCAAGGGAATAAATGGTCATTCAATGATATAGAGAACTTTCAAGCATTCATGATGAAAAGACCAGAAATGAAGAGAAAATTTGACTTTCAAACACAAGAATCAAGGGAAGCATGAAAAGGCAAACAGGAAAGAGAAATCATAAAAGACTTTCTAAAGCTGAACTATTTACATTCCTACATGGAAAGAAAATATTTGTAAGTCTAGAGACTTTTCTCAGTATTTGTGTAGGTGGAGGCATTGTACATACACACACACACAGAGTACAGGTTGTGTTGAATGAGAAGAGATGATATCCACAAAAAGAAAAGAAAAAAAATTAAGGGGTGAGGGAGGAAAATGCTTGGAGGAGAAAGGGAAAAATGGAATGGGGCAGGATATAACTCATAAAAGAGATAGGAAAAATCTTTTTCAATAGAGGAGAAAAGGGAGAAGGGGAAAGGGAAAAGTGAAGCTACTCTCTCCACATATGGCTGGCTTAAGGAGGGAATAACCTGTTCCCTAAATTTGGTATGAAAATCTATCTTACACTACAGGAAAGTAGGGGAGAAGGTGACAAGTGGAGTGAGGGGAATGATAAAAGAGAGGGCAAATGGAAGAAGGGAGTAACTAGAAATAAACACTTTTGGGAAAGGACAAGGTCAAATAAGGGAACAAAAAAACAAAGTACAGAGTAGGATAGATGGCAATATAGTTAGTATTACACAACACGATTATTATGGAAGTCTTTAGCAAAATTACACATATTAGTTTGTATGGAATTGCTTGCCTTCTCAGTGGGGATGGGTAGGGAGGGAGGGAGGGAGAAAAGTTGTAATTCAAAATATTAGAAACGAACATATAACCAGGAAAAAAGAAACACAGGTAATGGGGTGTAGAAATCTAGCCCCACAAGAAAAGAGAGAAGATGGGGATAAGGGAAGGGTGGGATGTGATGGAAGGGAGGGTTTGAGGGAAGGGGTAATTAGAATGCAAGTTATTAGGGGGTGAGAAGAAGGGAGAGATGGGGAGAAAAATTGCACATGTTACAAAGTGAGGTAAAAGCAATTAGTATTAAAACAATTGACTGAATTAATTACTGAGACTAAATCAGAGACATCTTTAGTTTGGGGTAAAGAATTTTAGTCTAAGTTTCCTAGAGGCAGATAACCTCGGGTAAAATTTGGCATTGATGGAAAAGTTAAGGTTTTAATGGTAAATTTAATTTTATGATTGTTATTTAATCAGGAGCTAGAACATGTATAGAAAGGCATGTAAGCCACTTAAGACTTGCCTCCAAAGATGTTCCTTAGCCTTAGTGAAATTATAGCCATATCTGAAATCTGGTTATTGGAACTTGCTATTCTAAGATTCTATGTAACTATTAAGTGACTGTTCTTCTGAGTCTAATTCCAAGTATGGATAGCAAGAAAGGCAGTCTGAGCCTCCAATCTATGATGCCAGTAGGCCTGTGAGATGCTGGTATGAACTGAAAAAAGTGATCTCATGGGAAGGGTGGGAGAACTGTTCAGTCTGGGCTGACGTAGGATTCTCCTGACTCAATTTCCCCACTGACACCTGGCAGACTTTAAGCCTGACTGAATGCAAGTTAACAATCTATTCCTGCCTGGAACCGACATGAAGTTGCTCCTACTCTTATTGGCAATTTCCTATAGTCAAAAGGTTTGTAAGCTTAATACCAGATCCATGAAATTATAGATTGTAGGTAGGAGAACATCTGAGGTTAAGTCTAAAATTAAGCTATTAGGCTTAGGACTTTAAACTAATAACAATAAGTTAGGGTCCTTTAATTCTTAGTAATAGTGTGGAGACAATTAGGTCAAGGGCTTGTGAAGTTAGCATACAGTTATTATTAGTGTCTCAGTTGGTTAATGTTAAAAAAAAAAATCATTTGTGGTCTATATTGTAAATGCTTTAAAAGATGTATCACCTGACTGAAAGTTGGAATTGTTTTATGTGACATGAACTGTGTTAAAAATGAAAAATAAAAAAATAGAATCAGCTTATGCTTTTCCTTCCAGATGAAACCTTCCTTCCTCCTCCCAACTACTAACACCTTCTCCTCCAAATGAATTTGTTTTCATTTTGCATATCTTCCGGATGTATTCATATGCACATGTTGACTTCCTTTCTAGAGTGGGCACTCTTTAAAGGCAGGAACTTTTTCTTTCTATCCTCAGTACTTAACAGAGCACTTGGACCATAATAAGAGCTTACTAAATAGTCATTGACTGATCAACTAGGAGTCTTCTATTTCACACAGTGTTTTGCACACAGTAGGTGTTTAATTTATGGATGTTTAGTTTATTGAGTTGATACATGAATACTGAGTAGAGTTAGCACCAAACTAAATCAATCTAAGTCTGGTAAACCTTTCTTGGTTTATATGAATATGAAAAGGATGAGTGATTTTTGTCAATCTAACAAACTCCCACTTTGGAAATTTCTTCTACCCTTTAACTCAACCTACCCATGATTTTAGGGGTTGGGACAAGATTAATCAACCAATAAATACTAAGGGCCTACTCTGTACCAGGCATGGTACTAGGTGCTGAGGATAGAGAGAAAAAAAAATGAAAGAAATGATCCATGAATCTTCTAAGGAGCTCCTCTTCTATCAGAAGATGGTCTCCAAAGTCCCATCTAGTTCTCTCTATGAGCCTATGACTTGGTAAATAAGTTCTAGGGTAATTCCCAAGCCACATAGATATTCAGAGACTTGTCAATGAATGGTAAAGACAAGATCTAAAACCAAGTCTCCCTGATCTAAAGCCCAATGCTCTAACCACTATGCAATGCTACCTCTTTTTGGTTTAAGGGATAGGGATAAGGACTGCACCTGTAATTTATTTGGTAGAAACAACTTCATCTACTAATGGTGGTTGATACCTTAGACTTACAGTCCTATAGTGATGCCCATAACAGTGAAATGTTGTGACTAGCCAAGGGTCACCCAGTTAATATGTGGCAATGTTTAGTATAAGAGAGGTTTTTTAAAAGAACCTTAAAAAGATGCCCAGAACCATTTCTGAAAGGTCAATAATGTATCATTACTGACACATATCTATCATTACTATCACAAAAGCTAAAGGCTCAGAAGGGATCTGATAGAGGATCACAAAATGATGCAGAGAACAAGAGGAAGGTCTGCATTGACCAAAGTCTACATGATTGGTCCCCATGAAAGAATATATAGCAACACTCCACTAAGAAGCTAGCAAGCATGAAAGAGTCATGAACCCCAAGAGGTTGTCAAGAACATGATATAAACAGGAATTCCCAAAGAAATCATGTAAATTCACAGAGGAAGCCACAATGCTTTATTAAGAGGAAGTTTATAAAGGTACCACCCACCTGTGGCTGATACCAGCAAAGACAACTATAAAGCACCTTCTTATACAGAAGGTGACACCCATGTCATTACATTCATTTCATTCATGAGGAAATAGTAAGATTTGTTCTATGTCTTAATCATCATCAGACAAACATAATGTGTCACAGTCAGATCTCAAATCCAGCCTCTCTCATCAAGGGTCCTTGGCCCCACCATCAGCCCAGCCTCTCCCATCAAGGTTTCTTGGTTGCTACCATCAGCCAAGCCACTTCCACCAAGGTTCCTTGGCCCCAACCATCAGCCTAGCCTCTCCCACCAAGGCGCCTTGTCTACCAACATAAGAGACAGAGCCTTTTGTTAGACACAGCCATCCTGACTTTTTCTCAAATTCCTATGATTGAGATGGATGGATGTGACTCCAGGGAGGGCAGTCCTAAATCCACTGTAAGGTCTTTGAATCCCCAGTGTTTAGCATAATACTTGTTTAATATATTCTTGTTAACTGCCTGAATGACTGACAAGGCTCACTATTGTTCAAATTAAGAGAAAAGTACAGAGAAGATATTTTGCCAAAACCTTAAATATTCAGAAAGTTGATTCATTCAAAGGTGCCAGTATACAAGTCAATGCACACTCAACCAGTAGCACACCTGCCTTAGTCCTAGGGAGGCAACGTAACGCTCAGGCTACAGCCAGACTCAGGTTGACATTCATGCTTATGCTCAAACATTCTCTCAGGGGGGAAAATGTCTTACCTGCCAGAATATACTATCTATCGTGTTCCCAAGAAAACCATCTCGACCTTCTGAAGACACCAGCTTGGGACCCAGGATTGTCATGAATTCATCAAAATCCACCTGGCCATCCCCTGGAGGGAGAAGAAATAAACATGAGCCAGCCTGCATAAGGATTTGAACTACTAAACACAATATAAGGAAGAAACCTCCTCCCACCCCCTGTGCCTCTTCCCTAGCTCTAGATTCTTTTTCCCAGCATGTCATTTACAGATAGGGACATGAAGGGAGGTAAACAGTATCATTTTTTCATGCTTTTATTAAGAATTAGCAAGTTTCTAGCCCTTTGAATGTACAAGAGATGCCTCTCAACTCAGAGGAGGATTTATTTACCCTTTGAAAAACTTACCATTAGCCAAGCAACTTTCAGGCTAATGTGGAAGGGGCAAACAAAGTCCAAGGATCATTTTTCATGATCCAGTTGGAATCAGCGGGAGTAGTAAGTATTCTAGCCCTTTTATAACGATAGCTCAAGAGAAAATTGTAACCAAGATTATGTCATGATCCCTCATAGTGGCCAGAAACCTGAGCATGGAAAATAGGGTTACAGATCTGGAATCAGTAGAGAATTTAGAGACCATCGGTTCAACAAAGTCCCTCATTGAGACCCAGAGAAATTAAATGAATCACATACAGCTAGTTAATATCTGAGGTAGGATTCAAACTCAAGTTTTCCTGACTCCAAGACTAGTTCTACATCCACTGCACCAAAAAAGCAGTCTAGAACTGGACTCAGATGACCTGGGTTCAAGTTCTGACTCTCCTATCAAATATGTAGTATTAGGCAAACTTAATTTCTCTGGCCTCGATTTCTTCATCTGTAAAATGAGCAGGTTGGACTAGATCACCTTTGATGCCCTTTCTAGCTCTAAGTATGAGATTATTGGTGATATTTCAGGTCTTTCTCTATAGAATCATAATTGTCTTCATCCTTCATTGCCAAAGAAGACCATGCCATCAGAGAAATGATGACATGATTTGCATTTGACTTAGGATGCAACCTCTATCAGTGTCTTTCCTCTTTGATTTCACTCGACCATTTAACCTGGTGGTCATCTGTTCCTCCTTGATACTCTCTTCCCCCTTGTTTTTGGTGTTGCTGCCCTCTCCTTCAAACTATATAATCATATCTTCTCAGGGTCCTTCAATCACCCCTCACAAACCCTAAGAAGACATGTACCCCCAAGCTTTGTCCTAGGTTCTTTTCTTTCTATATAATCTCTCAATGATCATCTCTAAGGAAATGACTTCCCAAATTAAATATCTAATCCCATTCTCACCACAAAGCTCCAGTTTCAAATTTACATTTGGCTTCCAGATATTTCCAACCATATGTCTCTCCTTTCTCTACCCCCAATTGAGCATATTCAAAACTCATCATTTTTCTTTAGGAATCCTGTGCCTCTTCCCCATTTCCTGGTTTTTGTTGATAGAACCACTATCCTCCCAGTCACTGAGACTTAAAACCTACATGTTATCTTGGAGGCAGTGTGGCCTAGATGATAGAATGAAGACAGGGAGACCTATGTTAAAATCTTACCTCTAATACCTACTGGTTGAGTGAGCAATCTCTGAGCTGGTACAGTTGACTTTAGAGGTTATTTAGATAACCTCTAAAGTCCTTTCAACTCTGAATCTATGATGCCATAATCCTTCCCCTTCCTTCAAGTGTTACCTCCCATAAATTTCCAGGTCCCAACTATTCTGTCTCTACCATTTGCCTCATATCTGTGGAAGTCCACATACAATAAGACCTCCAAAGTGTTGCCCCTTCGAAGAAAGTGCTGAAGAGATAGAGTGT
The DNA here is from genome assembly GCA_023548195.1 of Bettongia penicillata ogilbyi. Lineage (NCBI taxonomy): Eukaryota > Metazoa > Chordata > Mammalia > Diprotodontia > Potoroidae > Bettongia > Bettongia penicillata. The sequence continues at coordinate 304,436 of JAJHZJ010000957.1, forward strand.
GAGTGAGCTGCCTCCCCACAGCAGGAGTTCCGTGGAAAGTCACTAGCTGGCCAAAGCAAGGGTGGTCCTCATTCCTGAGTGTGTGTGTTCTTCTGAAGAGTAGTTAGCAGCCTGGGATCAGTTAAAGAATGCTTGCAAATGTGAATTCATATACAGGAGGCAGGCACTCAGCTACACATTGTAATGCCTTTCTGGAAGAAAATTTCTCAGCCTCCTCACATGGGGATTGCATTAGCCCCCCATTACACAGCCACCATTTATTAAATGCCCACAGGCATTGTGACAAGCCCGAGAAGCTTGTATTCTAATAGAGAAGACAACATGTATGTTTGTGCATATGTGTGTGTACACGCACATACACACACACAAGGCATGGATCGCGCAAACACGAGGTGACCTTGCATCCAAAGGGGCTCGAAGGAGTTCCTCACTAGCTCTTGACTAGACTATGATAATTCCCTCCTAACTGGAATCCCTAAAAAAGTTCATTCCTACTCTAGTCCATCTGCAAAATTTTAAAAGTAAGATTCAAATACATAGCCATCCCATCATTCGAAAGTCTTCAGTATCTCCCTAAGGTCTATGTGACAATGTGCCCTTTCTACTCAAGAGCTCCCCCACTCTTACCTGGGCCCTCCTGACTCAGGTATGTGCCCTAGTCACCATTAAACTATATAACCTGCTTGAAGATAAGATGGTTTTGGTTTTCATTTCTACACCTATCATTTTGCCCATAAGGAATGGGGGAGCTAAGGCAGAATGAATTTTAGTCATCTACAACCTTGAATACACTCATCAGATGATGCTAGCATTGGAATGTCAGCAGACCAATTTTAACCATAGTCATTTTCCATGGATAAGAGACTGTCATGGTTCAAGTGCTCACAACTGCATGGACTGGGTGTCAGGGCCATTCATATTTGCCCTTAGTCCTCTCCCACATAAGACTTCAAAGTCTACTGTGTCCCACAACAGGACTTGGTTTGACAGCCAATGGCTGGAGTATTCCTGAATAATACCTCTGAGAGTGCTTTTTGGTGGACTTCCTGGATGACCAATTAGAGATATATTCCTTTGCTTTCATCAGATCATATGATAATAATAACTAACATTTGAATAGAGCCTACTATGTGCTAGGTACATTATAATTATTATCTCACAATAGCCCTGGGAGGTAGATGTTATTTTCATCCCCATTTTGCAGATAAGGAAATCAAAGTAAGCAGAAGTCAAATGACTTACCGAGGGTTAAAAAGCTAGTAAGAGTATGAGGCAGGATTTGAACTCAGGTGTTCCTGAATGTCAGACCCAGCACTCTATTCACTGTGCCATGTTGCAGCCTCATATCACCACCACCACCACCACCATCATCATCTGTAAGATTTGCAAAGTTTGAACAATCTTGGAAAGTAGGTGTAATTATTATTCCATTTTCCAGTTGAAGAAACTGAGGCAGACAGAGGCTAAGGATGTCACAGAATGAGGTATCCAAAGCCATATTTGAATTAAGGACTTCCTGAATCCAGGTTCCTTTCCCTTCTTCTCTACTATTTTTCTCTTCCTTTTTTTCTTTTCCTATTCACTTCTTTTCATTCATCCTCTGACTAGATTATTTGAGCTACACCTGTCTACAGAAAATGACTTCCTCTTACCTGTGACTATTTACAGTGAAATGATGATATCATAAGATTATAGATTTAGAGTTGGAAACTTCTTTTCACCTGAAACTTCAAATAAACTTAATACAGGCACACACATCTATATGCACACATACAGAGAGAGAATGACAGATGAGAGAGAGAGAGAGAGAGAGAGAGAGAGAGAGAGAGAGAGAGAGAGAGAGAAAGGGAGGAGAAAGAAAAGAGAGAGAAGAAAAAGGAGAGAGATTCAGAGAGGGAAGGAGGGAGAGAAACAAGAGAGACAGACAGACATAGAGAGAAAAGGGGGAGGAGAGAAAGGAGAGAGAAAATAGAGAGGGAAATGAAAGGCAGACAGACTCCTAATTAGAACAGAAGTCCCATGAGAGCAGGAACTATATTGCTTCTCTTTCTCTTTGTATCCCCAGTACTCTGACATGGGAATAGGACCGGAACCTGTGACTTCAATTGTATAGGGAGTTACTGAGTAAGAAAATTCATTCCTTTTACCAGTGCAAGTTGGTGCCTTCTCTACAGGTTATGGCTATTAATAGGAATAGAGAATAGGACCTTAAGAGGTCTTCTAATCCAACCCACTTATTTTATTTGTTTTAACTTAATTTTATTTTTTCAATTAAGAAAAATCTATTTTTCTCCCTCTTATCTACCTTTTCTTGGAAGAAAAATAACCCTCTTGTCAATTGCAAATTATTTTTTTAATTATTTTTCCTAACTATGTGTAGAAACAATGTTCCTTGAAATTTTAATTCCAAATTCTCTCCCTCCCTCCCCTCCTTCCCTTTGAGAAGGCAGGCAACTTCATCTTTGACTCTTGTAACAAATATACGTAATCAAACAAAGCAAGTTTCTACAATGGCCATGTCTAAAAGATATACGTCTCATTTTGCATCTTGAGTTCAGCACCCTCTCTGTTAAAAGGAGTGGAAAGTATTTCATCTTTGGTCATCTGGAATCATGGCTGGTCACTGCATTGATCAGAGTTCTTAAGCTTTTCAAAGTTGTTTCTCTTCATACTGATGTTGATGTATTAATTTTTCTCCTGGTTCTACTCTCTTGACTTTTCATCAGTTCATCTAAGTCTTCCAAGGTTTCTTGGAAACTGTCCCAATGATAATTTCTTAAGGCACAACAATGTGACATTATATTCGTATACTATTATTTGTGCAGTCATTCTCCAATTGATGGGCACTCCCTTAGTTTCCAGTTGTTTGCTACCACAAAAAGAGCTGCTATAAATACATATCTATATGAACCAGCCCACTCATTTTAGAGATGAAGAAAGTAAAGCTTATGGGGGTTAAATAATTTGTCTAAAGTTATACAGGTACTAAGTGGCAGAGACAAGATTCAGAATTGGGTCCTTTGACTCCAAAGCCATCATTCTTTCCACTGACACATCCTAAACACTCTTTTCCATTGCCTGGACCTTTCAGTGTTTCAAATATGCCTGAGAAATTTGTTTTAAGAAGTTGGAGGAGGAAATAATGTTGGGCCACATTTCAATGATCTATGCCAAAATAGCTGCCTTTGGCATGGGGTTCTCATTCCCACAGACCTAACTGATGGTCCCATGTAGAAACTGGAACTTGGAGTGGGCAAAGGGTACCCTAAGAAGGAAAATCAAGGTCCTGTTCAAATGGGTCTGTGGATGTCATTTCTCACTACCATGCTGCACCTGGCCCTCAAACTGAACCATTTAAAATGTGTAAATGTTTGACACCATTTAAAAGGTGGAATTTTGTGAAGGCAAATTCCTAATTTGAGTTGAGTGTCAAAGCAATGGTCCTCACTCAACTGTTCCTAGGGAATGCTAACACTTCTCTCCTTCAGCAGAAGTGTTACAGACAAGGCTGTGCTATTCTAAAAGTCCTCAAGACTTCCTCTGATGACTTAAGCATTAATGGTCCAGGTCTGCACAGCTCTCACCTTCTCACCACCCCCACTATCTGTAAATGATCCCAGGCCTTCCTGGGCATTGTCACTTATTAATTACAGGCACAAAGCTCATCTTAATGCAGTGTGCAGTAGGAATAGAACAGACTGCAAGGAAATAAAGAATATTTGTAGATAAGCAGGAGGTTGCTCTCAAACAGCTTTCCCTAGGCTTTAAGAGAAAAATCAATGCATTTTAATATGATTTTAACAAGGACTGGCATGAAGTAGTTGCATCTGTCAGCCTGTATCTTTGTCAATGGCATATCTTCATAGCTTGTCCACCATGGATGCAGAAGACTCAAACCAAAGCCAAGGTAAAAAATAAATCCAATGTCCTTATAATTATATCACAATGTCAGAGTGGCTAGAGTATTGGACATGGGTTCAAATCCTTCCCCTACCATTATGAGCTGTGTGATCCCAAGTAAGTCATTTTACTTCTCAATGACTTGGACAACTCCCAAGGGTGCATCTCCTGAGTCACATGTGGTTTGTGATCTGCATTGATGGAGAGACTTCTCATATGGGAATTCCATTACACTAGTGAATTCAGAGACATTGCATGATCCTTTATTTGTTTTGTTCAGATCTGTGATTTCATTAGTGGAGGGAACTCCCTTTAGCAATGAACATTGATGACTGCTCTGTATCTTGTAGTCTAAGAGGATTGTCTGGGACCTGGAGAGGTTAAGTGACAGGTCTCAATTCACAGAGCCAATCCGTATCAGAGGAACAGGTCTCCATGAGTCTGAGGCCAAGTATCTATCCACTACACCACCCTGTCTCCCATACACCTCACTGCCATCCTCATAGGTTTATTTTCTGAGTTACTTCCAATTGAACCAGTTCTGCCAAATTTTCTTATAGAAAGGAGAGGATTTAGAAGGACCATCAGAAAAGCTTTCCCAATGAGAACTATTGAGGATTCTCCATTTCCTATCTCCAAACCTTGCCATGGGCTCCTAATGTACTTGTCTTGATTCTTCTACCAGCTAAAAAAGAACCCTCAGATTCCAAAAATCTAAAAGCAATCAACAGCATTTGAGCAACACTCAAAAACCATCTCCTTCTGCAAGTCAAGTGCCTACTGTGTGCCAGGAACTGTGCCAAGTTTTAGAATTGATCCAAAATAGAAACCAGGTTTTTTAGCCTATTGCCCACACTAATTTATGGGGTATATATGAATTGGTGACACACGTCATCTTGAATTATCTCTTAAAATTTGGAGTCATTTGTACATAGCCCAGTGATTTATCTGTCCTTCTTGACCTAAAGTGCAGCATGCAAATCAACTTATTTATGCCTTTAAGATTTGCACAATCTATCAATTAACTGATTCAATTGAGACATAGGGACTTTATCATAACACACAATTCACATGGTCATCTCCTAATGAAACCAATCCAGTGTTCAAGATACTTCGTGGGTATACATTCAATCAAAACCACAGCTTGCAAACCCCTACTGATACTGGTCAGCCAGAGGACACAAGTTCAAAATGAAGGAATGTAATGAAACATCATGGCAAGAGAATTAGCAAAAGCATATTTTCCCCATAAGCCTAGGACATACTTTCCTACAAAAATATACTCTATAAGTAGGAAGAATGGGCATGTCTAGGGAATATGCATGGAAAAACACACATGTATTGAATATGTGGGGTCAGGCTACATAAGGAGAGGGGCAATTGTCCTCCACTACTCCAAAGGGAACGGTATCTTCTGGTTATGTTGATAAGATGCTTTGCTGCATGGATGTGGGCTCCCCACTGCTCTTGTCTCATGTACACTCTCTACCAGCCATGTGATCTCTAGATTTGGAGTAGGCTAAGTTGTGTCTGTTGCTCATCACTGGTCTTGCCTGTCATGCAGATTCTGCTTGGCGTGTGGTCTCTGTCTGGGGCTGAGATGGAGTTTGTTGTCTCTTCATGGTGTTGCTTCCCACTGGTCTTTCATGTTTGCTATTTGATGGCGCTCCCCTGGATCCCTGGTAACCATTTAATTAGCTGATGGAGCGACAACCTTGTCATGCCCATAGAATGAACTTGTGAGAAATGCAAGGTTGTCAGAGATGTAAGGCAATCACTGGTATTTTCTCTTTTCTACACACCGGAAGCCAAGCAACTCATCCGGCCACACCAAAAAACCAGGAGAGTTTTCATATTCATTCTGTATATGACACATACATATGATCTCCTCTAGATAGGCTGGAAGCTGCTTGGGGGTAGAGGGAATTCCCCCTTTTGTCACGGTATCTAATAGAGTCTCCAGCATCAGTAGGTTCTTAAAAAATCTTTCTTGGCTGACATAGTGGCTACTTCATATATGCTTGTTGAGCAAGACTAGTAACTGGGAATACAGAGGAGGGAACAAAGGTCATAGAATCTGAAAACCAGGATCACAAGGATGTGCAAGGTAGGAAAATGTTTAGGTTCATGCTACAATAAATGGCAAGGCTTCAATGTTCCTCATGCAGTTTTTCTGACTGTATTTTTATACCTGACTGTGCCCAGCTGGTGCAACTATCCAGACCCCTATGAATTGGTGCCACCATTCAGACCCCTTTGAATGCCATTTGACTAGAGAGTTCCTGCTGCCCCTGCTCTCAATGATGATAGCCAACTAATTAGTGGTAGACAGACCCTAGCAACAGCTTGTTGCTCCCCCTGAGTTCTCTGTAGAGTATGACTCACTGACTTGTCCTGTTTTCTAGTGTTTCACATTTGTCAGCTATCTCCCTTCTTCAAGGGTGGGAAGCATGGCTTATACTTCTCTTATATTCCACATCTCCCATCCATCCACAGTGCTGGGCACAGAGAAGACAACCAATAAATCCTTTCTGATGGGAGAAAAATATATATCAGCAGCCTCATAAATAGCACCTGTGACATAACACTTCTACTATTAAGAGATTGCCCTTCTTATTGGTATTTATCCTTTGTTTTTGAAGAGGATAAATGATATCACGGGTGATGTCGTGACTCGTGTGTGAACTGGGTTTAAGTGAGGCAGAACTGTGCAGTCATCAGCCTCACTTTCTCTTCTGGATTCAGAAGTCTGTTCGCAGGAAAAAATTCAGGATGACTGGTGATGGCCCAGGATGTAGTGGATGATCTTGGGGTCTTCAATATCTAACCAAGATCTAAGCTCTTTACAGTACCTGCTTTAGCTGACTTCATGGTCTTTGGAACAAATAATTCTTATCCATCCATTCCGCTGAGGGATGTCTTCATATACTTGGGGTAGATAGCCCCCTAACTCACCAACGGGTTTGAGATCTCAACCCAATTTAACCTACCTGCCAAGATAGTTTTACAGGAGTTTGGCTGCTTGCTCAAGCTACAGTGTCTTGGAGCCATAAGTGAGAGTTCAGTGCCACGTGAATACCAAAAGTGGATGAGCAGCTCTGAAGAGGACATGGCAAATCCTCACACCAGAGGTGCTAGTCTTCGTGAACACCCCATATACCCCACCCTTCATATTAGACTTGTGTTGTCTAATCAGAAATTACTTTGTAGATATTTGATAGAGAAGTATGGCAGAGAGTAATCCCATACTATCAAAAGTCAGGATGCCCTGGGTTCAAATCCTGCCTCTGATGCATACTGGCTGTGTGAGCCTGGACAAATCAGTCAACTTCAGTACCCCAAGCAACCATAAAAATATTGATTGCAGAATAATTGCCAATATCTATTGGTAGAGGGAATTTCCTCACTTAACAGTTAATTATATCCATGTAATCAGGTCTAGGCATGCATATACATGGATACACACAAATATGCAGACATATATATATATATGTACACACGCTATATGTGTACATAATTTCATGTATATATAGCACGTGTGTATGTAAATAGATATACATGTATATATGTACACATATATATATATATATATACATATATGTGTAAGGGTAAGGATCTACTCTCACCCCACTGGTGAAGTCCCCATATCTCAACTGGATTAATTAAACAATGGACTGATCAAGTCTTATAAGTGTAACCAAGATTATTTGCACCCTGTACTTTCTTTACCAGGTGTGGACCTCTTTGATTAGGTCAAGAAGGATGGAAAAGTCACTGAACTATGTACAAAGCAGCAGCCAGTCCAATTGTGAGCTGATCAAGCAGTGAACCAGTTTAGTGATAGAAGGAAAGGCAGCCCTCCTCTCTCCTTCCTTCTCTCCCTCCTTCCTCCCACTCTCCTATTCCTGCCTCAAGCCTCTGATTAGAGCTAGTCATCTGAGAAACCAGACCAGGTTCAAGCAGTGCACCCAGCTGGGATCAGACAGACTGATCCAGTAGGAAAGAACTGTCCACCTGGGAGCGGCAGTCAGTCACTCAAGAAAAGACAACGTCAGGGAGTGTGACCCTTTGTGTCAGAGAATGATGCTGTCCACACACTCTACAAAGGCACTGACTCTCAGAGCCCCAAAGAGAGCTCTGCCCAAAGGGAACCTCATGAGGACACTCCAAAGGAGGAAAAGGCTTTTCAGTAACAAGGAGCTGGGAGCTACATATGTTCCCAAGGTCTCTCTACGCATCCTTCCTCACTACCTTTGTACATTTGGAAAAAACATAAAATATGAGAAATTGGACAATTTTACATGAAAGTGGGAAGATCTGCCATGAACCAAGGAGCAACCCAACCAGAAGCTTGCACCTGCTTTCTCATAGCCTTTCCAGCATTTGTCATTTTCCTCTTCTGCTACCTTGACCCCTCTTACAGGCATCAACCTCAAAGTTGATTTAATTTTCATTTCTCTAATTATTAATAGTTTAGAGTATTTTTACAGGATTGCTAGTAGTTTGCATTTTTTCCTTGAACCATTTATCTATTGAGGAATAGCATTTTATCTTGAATCAATTCCTTGTATATTTTGAAAATATTAAAAGATTGAATCAATTTCATTTCTGAATCAATACTTTATATTGCTCAGAAATGAGACCTTTATCAGAGAAACTTGTTGTAAAGATTTTTTCCCAGTTATCTTTTTTGTACATTAATTTTGTGTCCACTCTCCCCACTGAGGCTATGTGTATCTATAGGAGAGTGTGTTCTAGACTGTGGGGAGAGTATTTATGTAACATTATACTATTATGTTAAATGTGTTATTCAGTTGTTTCAATCATATCTGACTCTTTGTGACTTCAGTTTGGGGATTTTCTTGGCAAAGATACTGGAGTGGTTTCCCATTTCCCTCACCAGCTCACTTTACAAACATGGAAACTGAGATAAAAAAGATCAGTGGATTTGCCCAAGATCACACAGCTAGTAAGTGTCTGAAGCTGGATTTGAACTCAGGTCTTTTTGACTCCAAGTCTAGCAGTTCATCCACTGTGCCACCTAGCTGCCCCATCTTATTAAACACTTTTCTAAAAAAAAATTAGGTCAGCCTGCTAATCAATGGGAAGTACGTGGAGAGGGGGAGTGAAGCTTAGTAAGTAAATAGCAGAGCTGTTATTTAAACTAGGTCTCCTTACTCCAAATCCAGATGTCTTTCCACCAAACCACTGGGTGTCATGGTTATATGAAATCTCCAAATCCTCCATATCATGCAGAAACCAGCTTTCAGAATCACAAAGGTAATGCTCAGAATCAACCAAATTTAAATATCATTCAATCACATTTAAATGCATTTGACAAATTGCACAATCACCCATCAAGGCACATTATACTAAACAGAAAATTAAAAAGGTAAAAAAAAAAAATTACGCTGTCCCCTCTCTTCCCCTCACCTCCAAGTCATCGTTGCTATCTTCAACAAATTAAACTCCTACTATGTGCTAGGCTCTGGGTTTGTTGTGTTCATCCTTCATTGCCAAAGAAGACCACTCCATCAGAGAAATGATGACATGACTTGCACTTAACTTTGTTTTGAGTAAGGAAGGACTATGCAGGAAGGGCTCTGAGTTTACAAATACAAGGGATGAAGCAGTGCCTACTGACAAGAGTCTTATATCCTAATGGAGAGATGACAAATATATAGATGCGCATTTAAAAATATACGCAGCTCATTTATAAAGTTAATGATACAAATATATTCAAAGTAGTTACATACAAGGTAGTTTGAGAGAGAAAGCATTAGCAGTTAAGGGAGGGATGGATTAGAAAAGGCTTTATGGAGATGGTACCTAGGTTTCATCTTAAAGAAAAAAGTATACTTTGTGAAACAGGATATATCAGGCATGAGGATGACCCATGCAAAAGTCCAGGGACAAAAAGGTTTTCCAGAACCTTCCAAGAAAAATAATCTTGAGATATGAGCACTGGAAAGATACTGACAGGAAGGCAGGAAAGAAGCCCAATATTAGACAGGTGTGGACCCCACGGGGTCCTTGGTAGCATGTATGAAGGCTGATAGCTAGAAGCTGTAGAGGAATTCTGTGTTGTCTCTTCAACAGCTGGAAGAGGAAGTCTCTCTATAGGACCAGATTTGTTTTGTTTGCTCCCATCAATGAAGACTCTAACACTGAAAGGAGGAGGGGAGACTGGGGAAGGGAAAGGGGATGGACAAATGAGCCTCAGGAAAATTATGCAGGTCCTTTAACTTAGGACCAGATTAAGGCAGAACATGGAGTCTAATTGAATGAAGAAGAGGATGGTTGTGCTCCATCATCTTGCTCAGACCATGTCTAGAGAACTGTGATCAGATTGAGAATTGTCCTTCAGGAAGGACAATGAGCATTGGTTCCTAGGATCTGACCTCTAGTCATCCCAGTCCCATCAAGACCTTCCCTGGATCCCTCTTCCAATCACCCTGAACTACTTGGCCACCCCTAGATCCCTCCTACAGTCTTTCTCTCTGTAAGCACCATCTTGCCTCCATGAAGGTGCTCAGAGTCATTCTGGCCCACTTGTCAAAATGAGGGTCACCAATGCTCAAATTCTATCTAGCCTGCTTACACTAGCATTACAAAGTGATACAAATACTCAGATTCCTTAAGAGCCTACCCAATATGGTAGATCTTGAATAAACTTTGATTTACTTTGGTTGAAAAAAAAAAGACATTGAACAGTTGAAAAGTCACCAGATAATGACCTAGCCTTGAGACCAAGCCAGAATCTAGGTCACCCAAGTTAGAATGGAAAGCCCTGGGGATGGTTAATCTGGAGAAGGCTCAGTTGGGAACCTGGGAGTTGTCTTCAAGGTTATCACACCAATAAGGGATTAAAATTGTTCTGATTGGCCCTAGAGGGCAGAATAAGGAGCAATGATTAGATTTTTCAGAGAGACATATTCCAGCTTGAAGCATGGAAATCCTAGCCAGAGTTGTCTAAAAATGGAAGGCAGTAATACCTCTAGATATAGGAGCTTTCCCTTTATGAAATATTTTCCATCAAGACCCTGATGATCAGTGTTTGGGCATGTTATAAAGAGGGTTTTCTTTTCCAGTACAGACTAGGTTAGATGGCTTCAGAAATCACTTCCAATCCTGAAATTCTGTGGTCTACGCAATTCTATTTTTTTGGTTATGTTAAATATTTATTGATTTAAAAATATTTCTAAAGTAGGTTATCACTCCATATTTTAAAAAATTAGAGGGTAGAACACAACATCTAGCAAAGTTATAGCCTGTTTACACAGGTTGGCCCCCATTTTTTACTGAGTTCTATTCTCCAGAAGAAAAATGTCTATAAATCAAGGCATTCCTAGAGCCCTGTCATTCCCAAGATTCTAATATCCTCCTTCATGCCTGAAGGGCACCTCACCATCCTCTCCCAGTCAGGGATTATTATGACTTCCTGCTGGGCATGTGCTTCTATTTTCTAATGTCTCTATAAACTACAATTCTCATCTGACCCAAGATCCTTCATGCTAGTAAACACCACAGAAATTATTCCACCTCCAGTCATGATGTTATCTGCTTACTCGAGCACAAAGCTATAAATACCTGAGTAGCCCCTGAGAGCCTGTGAAAGCTAAAACAATTGGGATTGGTTAGACCATGGCCAAAAGGCATAGCCACGGATGGATCTCTTTAACACTGTGACCCTATATCCCATGGAAAACCACTACTTCAAAAGTTAGCAGGTAGCTAGCCTGGAACTGTGAAAAGAGCCTTGGCACTCAGGTCAGAGCAACCATGTTTAAATCCCACATCTTAAACTTACTACCTGTAGGACCCTGGGCAAGTGACATAACCTCCTCACCATTTGTACAAAGGAGGGAGTTGGACTAGATGGCTTCTGAGATCTCTTCTATCTCTGGATCAGTGATGTTAGAATCTCAGTACTTTGAAACCTGGGTAAGAAAGGTAAACATTCCAGGACAGCTAGGTGGTATTGTAGATAGAGTATTAGGCAAGAATCAGGAAGACTTCTCTTTGTGAGTTCAAATCTGGCTTCAGACACTTACTAACTGGGTCACCCTGGGCAAGTCACTTAACCCTGTTTGCTTCAGTTTCCTCATCTGTAAAATGAGCTAGAGGAAGAAAATGGCAAGCTACTCTAGTATCTTTCCCAAATGGGGTCACAAAGAGCCAGGCACAATTGAAAACTGACTCAACAAACATCCCAGAACTTCCTTGAGATCATATTCCCTTTGTGACACTAAGTTGGGATGAGCAGAATGTAAGATGACAGCAGTGTACAATAAACACTATGTATTTTTAAAAGAGGAAGAGTCTAAAATAAATACGCAACTCCCAGGAATGTCTCCATTTCCAACTGGGCTGTCAACAGGGCAGGGTGGAATCATGCTGGAAAGTTTCAATCCCACTGAAAACTGCCAGTGTCTGAGTGCAGGCTTTGCTCCTAATGTGGGATGTTTTCATAGTTCTGATCACCAGACTTCCTCATGAAATGCACTAAGGAAACCTAAATGTTGTAGGCTCACAATCAGATGCCAAACAGAGACATATGTAGAATCCATTTCCTATAAAAAAATGTCTATTTAAAAAATAAAAATCCAAACAGAAAGGTTGAGACAAACCGCACTTGGGAATTTCTGGAATAAAATTTAACCAGCTCTCATCATCAGGACTTCTTGGGGAGCTGTTTTCTTCACCTTCCTTTCTCCAGCTCCTCTCCCCTCCTCTCTTCCCTCCCTCCCTTCAATGAATGGTCAAACCTTTTCATCTGTAGTTTTCGCTGTCAGGCAAAATTTTCCTGATGATGATAACTAACATATATAAAGATTTATATTTATACAAATGTTTACTGATTGACTGATAAAGTATTTTAAGATCTGCAAAGTGCCTTACATAAAGAGTACCCTCCCTCAAGTCAACAACCGTTTATTAAATGTCCATTGTGTGCCAGGTGCCATGTTAAATGCTGGAGACACAAAGAAAGGTAAAAAACAGTCCTTGTTCTTGAGGAGCTCACAATCTAAAGGGGGCAGAGGGGTGAGGAGGAACATGCAGCCAACTACCTGTAGTTTGTCATTTCCTTCTTCTCCAATTCATTTTGGAGATGAGGAAACTGAGGCAGATAGTGTTAAGTGACTTGTCCAGGGTCACACAGCTAGTATCTAAGGCTGGATTTGAACTCAGGTCTTCCTGACTCCAGATCCTGCTCTCTATTCACTGTGCCACCTAGCTGTCCTAACCAACTATCTATATGCAAGATAAATTGGAGATCACCATGGAGGGAAGGCACTAGAATTAAGGAGGATTGGGAAAGACTTCTTGGAGAAGGTGAAGTTTAACTGTAACCTGACAGAATCTAGAGAGGCCAAGAGATAGAGATAAGGACAGAGAGAAATCCGGTCATAGGAGACAGCTAATAAAAAATGCACAGTCAGAAGATAGAGTGCCTTGTTCAAGAAGGAAAGGCAATGAGGCTGGTGTTGCTAGATCACTTGGAGGAAAGAATGATGCAAGAAGAGTCTCTGATACTATTTCAGTATTTGAATTCATAGGCTTGGTTCCCAATCAACAATTGAATCCTTCTCTCAGGATTCTAGAGGTTAGGGTTCTTAGTACTGTCACTACCAATGAGATTCCCATCAATTATCGGCCAAACAACTAGAGTTTAGGAAAAATGTTTACTAGATTGATATACCATGGAGAACTCACACAGGGCAAGTATGGTGGTCAAAAGAAGCAATACAAGGACATTCTCAAGGTCTCTTTTTAAGAACTTTGGAATTGATTATGTGACATGGGAGACACTGGTACAGGACCATTCAGCATGGCATGCCCACATCAGAACAGAGTAGAATTGAAACAGCTCAGAAAAAGCACAAGATGTGAAAATGTAGAGTATCTGCCCCACCCAAATGTTCACATGGTGTATTTATGCCTGACCTGTGGGAGAGCATTCCACAGTCAGATACACTGCAGCTTGACTCTAGCATAGTGATGTCATTTTATTCTCTTCAAGAACAAAGGACAACAACCGCTAGAATGGTCAAATGTTACAAAAATAATGCCTCTGAATTGGGGGTGCATAAGGGTAATTAAGTGGTACCATATAGTATCAGGTTTGGAATCAGGAAAACTCATCTTCGTGAGTTCAAATCTGACCTCAGGCACTTATTAGTTTGGTGACCCTGGTCAAGTCACTTACCCCTGTTTGCCTCAATTTCTTCATCTAAAATAAGATGGAGAAGGAAATGGCAAACTGCTCCAGTATCTTTGCCAAAAAAAAAAACCTAAATAGGATCATGAAGAGTTCGAAATGACTCAACAAAATCAAAAATCTTCTTACACACAAAGGTCCCTTGGGAAAGTGGGCTCAAACTTCGAGTAAAATGATAAGGAGGCACATAGGTAGAAAACAGTGGCAAATAAGTAATAGATTTCCTGGTTACTCTTAGGTATGGCTTTCTCCTGGTTCCCAAAGGTCAATGCCTTTGTGGAAGCCACAGCTGACACTTCTCTACACTCATGAAGTTACACTCCAGGAAGCTACCTGTCCTTTGCATGTCCATTATTTCCTCTATGGATATGACATATATCCCAGACGATAATAGGCATTTCGTCAATAAATATGAGAAATGCTTGCTAAGTGATTAACATTAGAGATATTGAGGTGAGAATATGCAGCATTTATTTTATACTTTACTTGATACCAATATAGGTTATTGAACATAGGTTTGTAGTCTTATCTCTGTATGAATTAACATAATGCTGAAGTTAAGGAGAGGCTTCAAAGATACATTTTATTTTGTTGAGTCAAATATTTTTTCAATAATAAATGAAAAATGGAGAGAATTGGAACTCAAAGTTTTAAAAATGAACGTTAAAAAGTTTTTATATGTAACTTGGAAATAAGACATACAGACAATGGGGTACAGAAATCTATCTTGCCCTACAAGAAAAGAGAGCAGATGGGGATAAGAGAAGGGAAGGATGTGATGGAAGAGAGGGCAGATTGGGAGAAGGGGTAATTGGAATGCATGCTGTCTTGGGGTGAGGGGAGGGGAGAGATGGGGAGAAATTTGAAACTCAAAATCTTTTGGAAGTGAATGTTGGAAACTAAAAATGAATTAATTTTAAAAATATTAAAGCAAAAAAAAATAATAATGAGTGACAATCAAACAAAAAAGTAGACCGAATAGAAGCTTTTAATTCTTTGTACTTTTCTATTGTATCATCATAAAGATGTGATCTATTGAAGAAAAACATCTATGAAACCCTCTCATTATGATCTTCTCATACTTTCAAAGTTGTCCTTTATTATATAGGTATGTATGTGTATATATATGCATATATACATACACAAAATTGTATATATGTATATATATGTAGACCATTATCATAATTTTAGAGAAGAGAGAGAGTTGAGATATGAGTCAGCAATATCAGTGACATCTCAGTCACCTTTTCTGGTTCCAAGTATCATTGGAGATTTTTCCATTTGTTTGGAATGTTCCCCTCTTTTAGCTATGAGAATCTTTAAAAACTGGAATGCCTCTACAACAGACTTCATCTGTGCATATTTGACCAAGTCCAGAGGCTTTCCCTCTTCTGTGCCGCCTCTGCTAAACTTTCATAGAGTATATCAGGTTGGGGTAGTTGGATTCCAAAAATGCCAGGTCTATTACCGTCATGAATGGAAATACACTATTACAAAAAAACACAGCTAGATAACACAGTGAGCTCCCATTTTTCTGAGGCTTTATGGTTTACTAAGTGTTTACCTCACATTAATCCTGTGAGATTAGCAGAATGAGAGAGGAGCTGTCCCCACTGAGGGGAAATGGAGTTTTGGAGAGGAGAAATGATTTGTCTACGACCACAGAGCAAGGAAGGGCCAGACCTGGGATTCAAACCCATGTCTAATCTGATTCTAAGTCTCATGCACATCCCATGAAAACACACTGGTCCTATTGTAAATACAGCATCTTCTCATTTTATCTCTTATTCTAATTGGATGTTTATTTTGACCTCTGTTCCAGTCACTGTATGATTTAATTTTACTTATGCCACATACATTTATATACACATACAATATTTCTGTGTGTGTGGATGTATGTGTGTGTGTGTCAGAGAGAGAGAGAGAGAGAGAGAGAGAGAGAGAGAGAGAGAGAGAGAGATGGATGATGTAAGCAAGGGGCTTGGGAGCCAGGAAAAACTGAGTTTAAATCCTGCTTTAGACACATACAAGTTGCATGACCCTGAACAAGTCACTTAGCTTGTCTCATCTTTAGTTTCCTCTTCTGTAAAATGGGGATAACAATAGACAGCACTTACTTTATAGGGTTATTGTGATGATCAAGTTAGGTAATAAACACACTTTACAAACCTCAAAGAACTATGAAAACTCTAGCTATTATATTATATACTTTTATGTACTACTATGTACTATATTATTATTATACCAGTTTTCAGTAGCTGAGAAGAAGGAACAAAAAAGGCAGATTATTGAGTAGGGGGCAGGTTTGGGAACTGTCATTTGTGAGCACCTGAATAACGGGAAAGGAACTGAAGACTAGAGAGACAGTGTTTTTG
Source organism: Bettongia penicillata ogilbyi (assembly GCA_023548195.1). NCBI lineage: Eukaryota > Metazoa > Chordata > Mammalia > Diprotodontia > Potoroidae > Bettongia > Bettongia penicillata. The sequence continues at coordinate 320,933 of JAJHZJ010000957.1, forward strand.
TTGAGCTCGTTAATTATCAATACCAGGAAAGGAGGAAAACAAAGCCAGAATAGGTGTCATGAACTGGGAGGACAAAGCAGCATTGAGGTACCAGAGGACACTTTAAAGATGAAAAGTGGCTGTATGAGGAATGATGAGGTCAGAGAAATGCAAGCACAGGAGATTGTGATTAGAAAGGAGGGTTTTCAAGACCTCTGAGGGAGAAGGGGTTGAGGTGACAGAGAGGTCTAAAGTGTGGTTGAGATGGACTGGAAATAGATTCCATGGGTGTTAAGCAGGTTGCTGGAGGATCATGGGCTCATAGCCCTTGAGCTAGAATCTAAGGCTGTGACAGAAGCTCAGAGGCCAGCTAATCGAACCCTCTTATTTTACAGATGAAGAAACAACCAAGAAGAAGTGACTTTTTCAAGATCACACATATGATAGGAATCAATTAGGCTAGAAGTCTTGGATGGCTTGAGAGTTCTAAGAAAGAGAGACTGGACCCTAAAAGTTACTTCTAATTCTAATTTTAAGCTTTAAGAACCCAATTCTAATGACTGGCAAACTATTTCTCTTTTTTAAATAATGTTTTGGTAACAAAATCTGAATGGATTATGAAATAACCCTTTGTGACAATTCTTGCATTCCTCCCTACAAAGAATCAACCAATCAGTAATTTTTAGCTGAGCAACGGACCTCAACTAAAACCTCCCTGAGGACAGGAACCCTGTCTTGTTTTACTTTTGAATCTCCAGTGTCTAGAAGAGCAAATATAGTAAGTAGTATCTTAGGCACTTAGTAAATGTATTGAACTAGACACCAAATTCACAGACACAATCCCTGGACATAAGGAAGTTCTAGTTGAACTTGGGAGACAAGATCAACAGGCAAAAAACCAGTAAATAAAACAATGGTTCACACAAAAAAGACTTGGGAGTTTTGGGGTTTATCACAATTTCAATATGAACCAGAAAGGTAATCCCTTCGCTGCTAAAAAACAAACTGCTACAATCAAAAGGCATATTAATAGAAATGTAGCATCCAGGGAACAGCAACCTTGCTTTTCATAACCTGCTAGTTAGACCACATCTAGAGGGTTGTGTCCATTTTTAGGGACCACACTTCCAGAGGGATACTGACAAGCTGAAGGAACATCCAAAAGATACTGATCAGGGTATTGAAAGGGCCATCTTAACGGAAGAGCTGAAGAAAAGGAAGAATGTTTAGCATGGGAAAACAAGTACAGGGATAATGTGATAACCTGGCTTCAAAATAGGATGGATGGTCATCAGTAGGAGAGAATAGACCTGCCTTTTAGATGACAAAATTAAAACCAATGGGCAAAAGGGAGATTTCTACTTAATAATGGAAGAATTTTCCCTCAAAAAAATTGTTACTATTGACATTTTTCATTTTTATATCACCTTCATTTCCAAATATGTTCTTCCCACTCTCCTCCCCAGAGAATCATCCTTTATAACAAAAATAAATAATAAATGAACAAACAAATAAAAGGGGAGAAAAGCAGTTCAGTTAAAATAAACAATATATCAACCAAGTCTGATGGTTTATGCAATGTAAAGAAGGACTTTCTGAAATTAGAGTTATTCAATAATGAAACAGGCTGCCCTGCAAAGGCAATTCCTACAAATGGAAGAATGCAGGAAGAGGCTGAATGATCATCCATGTGCAATGTTGTAGGAAAGATTCCTGGATTTAGTGGAAGTTTGCACTTTATGACCTCTGAGATCCCTTCCAACACTTAAGATTATGACTCATTTACATATAATATTATTACATATTTATATAATAAAGGATTAGTTGAATGGTACAAGAATGTTTAAAATAAGTTAAAGAAGGGAGGGAATTGATCACCCATCATCTATTAAGATCCTCCAAAAGCTGGGGTGCTCACCTCCAGAGAACCTACTAAAGTTGGCATGTTCACTCAGAAGACCCCATAGCAAGAATCGCCCAATCGAGAAATTTGTTCTATATTCGTAGCAATTTTAACCTGAAATGATATGGAGGAGGACATTAAAGTTTGACCCTTCATGGATTCCAGCTGCCTCATCTCACCCCAAGGCTCTTCAATCTTTCTTCTGTAACTCTTCACTAATTATTTTAGCAAAACACTTGTCACATTTGAAGAAATTAACTTCTCCATCAAGGACAATTTGATCAGTCAACCAAACCAACATAAATTAAAATGTGTGGGAAGGACAGATGAAGGTGGAAAGCTTCCGAGGAATTTAACGCTAATATTTGATTCTCCTTTTCTTTGTTCTAGGGGAAAACATGGAATATTGGAAGAAAGTCTTTTCTTTCATCTAATCTCCTCAATTGACAACAGATAACAGATACAAAAGAATACTGGAATTATCACGTAAAACAGCTTCATGATCTACTCAAATCCTGTTACCAGAAAATTGTTATTTGAAAAAGAGGAATGGTCTTCCAGATGGGAATGTTGGATCCTAGAAACTTAAAATTTCAGACCTGAAAGGATCTCTAGTGTCCAATTTCTGCATAAATCATATATGCCTTTTATTACACTCTTGAGACATAGCCTCAGATTCTGCTTGGATCTTCAAAGATGGAGAACTTACTGCTCCCCAGGGCAGACTGTTTTTTCTCTGAACTAACTGAAGTCTTGCTCTCAGTAACTTCTACTCATTAGCTTTATTCCCTTCTGTCTGGGCTTCTGACTTTGCCACCATAACTCAGCTGCCTTTTCACCCATCTTCTGCCATGTGTGTCCCCTTTTGCACTGGGGAGTTCCTTCCAGGACCCTCAATGAGTCATCTTTCATTCTCCTCTTAGCTATCACTCTGAGTCTGTTTTCTTTGCCCCATGCCCCCCATCCCTTTATTCTGCATTTCAGTTCCTTTTTTATGTGTTGTCTTCTCTCATTAGAATGGAAACACCTCAAGAGCAAGGACTCTTTTTGCTTGCATTTGTATCCCCAGAGCTTAGGACAATGCCTGGCACATAGGAAATAATAAATGCTTGTTTCTTGCTTGCAACTTACCTTAGTTCTAACACTACCCTCTAGGGCCAACTAGACACATTGAAACTCTCTTTCATATGATATTCTTTCCAATATTTGAAGACAGTAGTCATGGCCCCTTAAATCTTCTCTTGCCATACTAAATATATCAAGCTCCTTTTATTTATTCTTCTATAATATAATTTTCTGTCCCCTCACCATCCTGTTCACTTACTTCCCTCTATAATTCTCTAGGTTGTCAATTTCCCTTCTAAAATGTGGTACCCAGAAGTAGATATGATATTCCAGATATGATCTGCATTCTCAGTTACTTCCTTTCCTTGTATATGTATATATGTGTATACATGCATATATATATATATATGTGTGTGTGTGTATATATACATATTATATGTATATAATATATATATATATATATCTTCTATATGTCCTTTGAAAATCTGAGTTCATCACTGAGCTTTCTGGGAAGGCATGTTGATTTCTTTAGACCCCCTCCCCCTTTGTTCCTCATTGGTATCCATTGTCATTGCACAACTGGGAGTTTTGTCCTTGAGTGCTTGCCATCTTTGGGAGGAGCAACAGTTACCCCAATGAAGATGAAGGTAGTTTTCCCCTAAAAGGCAATGAAATTGTCCTCAAGACTTAATTGGTTTGGGGGACTAAAGCTGGAACCATTCCTTTTTTCCATATTGTTTAAACATAAAAGTCCAGCTCATAAAGAGTCACCAGTTTTTCAGACTTGACACATACTATTGACTGGACATATCACCTTGGCAAAGACTAAGTCAGAGGAGCTGTTCCCAAATGAATCAATGCTGTATACTTGCTGAATAGCCTTTCGATGGTATTGTTTAGTGAATCCCCTTTTGTTAAATGTTAGATGGCCTACCAATAACTCATTTTGTTCCATTACTGAGCCTGAGGCACCAGACTGGTCTGAGTCAGACCTGGCCCAGAACACCATCCCTATTCAGCCAAATTCCCTTTTGGAGTCACACTACTTAGCTGAGATTTTAAATTAAGTAAAATAAAAGACTAAAAAACACTCTAAAAGCCAAGACTCTAGTGCTGGCTCAGCCAATTTCTAGTTTTGTGACTTTGGGCAAGTCCTTTAGTCTCTTGGCCTTTCGATTTTGTCCCCCGTACAATGAGAACATTGGAATGGATGATCTCTAAGCTAACTTTTATTTTCATATTCTATGTTTCTGAGATTCGGTTATCATTATTTCATTCTCATATTCATGGCCAATGGAATATAGGTAGAAATAGTCCTAAGGTAAGTTGCTGTCCTACTATAATTATTTTCTTCTTAATGTTTGGCAAACTATTGTAGAGATGAATGAAATAATGGATTTGGGGTTTTGCAATTGAAATGTTTAAAAAGTCAGTTATTCTTCTATAGACTTAATGAAAGCATTTGTGGGGCAACTGAAGCACATAGGATGGTGGTGACAATTTACAGACATGTGTCATCTTACTGCACTTCACATTATTGTGCTTTTTACAAAAATTTGAAAGGTTGTGGCAACATTGAGCAGCTCTACCCGTGCTATTTTAGCAATAGCATGCATGCACATCACGTCTCAGTGTTACATTTTGGTAATTCACATAATAATTCTTTCATTATTCTTACACCTGTTATGGCAATCTTTGATCAGTGATGTTACTATTGTAATTGTTTGGGAGTGTCACAAACCATAACTACATATGACTATGAATTTAATCAATAAATGATGTGCATGTTCTGGATTTTCCAACAATCCACCATTCCCCATTTCTCTCCCTCTCCTAGGCCTCCCTTTTCCCTGAGAAACAACAGTATTGAAATTAGTCCAATTAATAACCCTACAATGGCCTCTAAGTGTTCAACTGAAAGGAAGAGTCAATCAATTCAACGAACTTCCTTATCTTATTTTAAGAAATCGCAACAGTCACCTTGACCTTCAGCAACCACCACCTGATCGGTCAGAAACCATTAACATCAAGGCAAGACCCTCCTCCAGGAAAAAGTTTTTGACTCACTGAAGCCTCTGATGGTGGTTAGCATTTTCTAGCGATAGAGTATTTTTTAGTCAAAGTATGTACATTTTTAGACATAAACTATTTCACATTTAATAGACTACAGTACAGTGTGAGTATAACTTTTATATGCAACAGGAAATCAAAAAATTTGTGACTCACTTTATTGTGATGATCTGGAACCAAAGCTGCAATATCTCTGAAGGATGCCTGTACCTTGCTTTTGCTACTTCCCATCTTTTGATTTATACCATCAAATTAAGAGCTTTTTGTTCCATATAGTCTGAAGGTTTGGAGTATTTAGCAGGGCTATATCCATTTAAAAATGTTCTTTCAGTCAATGTTATGTTTAAGTGATCATGTATCACAGTTTCCTTTAAAATACTATCATTTCCATATAGTTTACTGAATTCTTAAGTATATTTGGAAGGGAGGGATATTGTTACCATCATGATAATGATGATTCAGATGAAGTGGCCTAAGGGATACACAATGAAAAATCTTACTTCTTTTCCTGCTGTCATGCTTCAAGGTCTAGTATTCTGATTTCTCTTAGGAGACATTTATGGCTCTGTCATCAATAAATTTGTGTGTGCTGTTTTTTTAACCCAGACATATTTCTTGCTTATGCTATTTTTGGAATAATAACTAATAATACCTAATGTTTATAAAATGCTTTAAAGTTTATAAAGTAAAACATGAAGATTTTGCTGGCTCTAAGGTCAGCTTTCTATCTACTATGCTTCATTACCTTTTCAACATTCTAATGACTATTGCCATAAAAATTTTAAAGAATATTGTAACAAAAAGACTACAGCAATATATTTTTAATTATCCACAATGGCCAGGTTGGGTTTATACCAGAGATACACAGATAGCTTGAAAGAAATATTAATTAATCACTTGAAAAAATAACATAGCTATATGATTATATCAATCTGAAGGGGGGAAAGCCTTTGCTATGTACACTTGCTTAAAAACCTAAAATGCATAAAAAGCCCATGTTAATATAATACAAATACATCCATGTGCATATATTTATACATCTATAATACAGAAACTTACATAGTATATGCATACATTTTATGTGCATGTATGTGCATATATATGTATATATACACACACACTTATTGGTGTATGTGTGTCCAAAACTATCATTAGTTGCAATAGGAAAATGATAGAAGCTTTCTCAATAAGTCCTGGAGTAAAGCAAGTATCTCTCCACTTTTATTTGAAATTAATTAAAAGTGCTCATGAAAGCAATAAGATAAAAGAAAGAAATTAAGGGAATACATATTTGCAGAAAGGAGATAGAATTATTTTTATCTGAATCTAAAGGATTAACTTAGAAAACCACAGAGAATCAGCAAAGAAATTGAGTCAATTAATAGCTTCATTAACTGGAAGGATAGAAAATATACAAAAATTATCAGCACTTCTTGAGAGCACTAACAAAATACAAGAGAGTTTTCTTAAGGAAAGGAAATAAAAAAGGGAATCCTATTTCAAGTAAGTGTGAAATGCACAAAGTATCTGGGATTTAATCTACTAAGATATATTTCAATACAATATATTTCAATTTAATCTACTAAGATATATTTCACTACAATATATTTCAATACAATTACAAAACACAATTACAAAAAGGAATTAAGAATGAATTCAATTCTTGGAATGGTATTCGATATAGATGACTAGGTCACATCATTATAATAAAAATGATACTACCAAAATTAATTTACAGGTTTGGGATTATACTGAGGAAACTAGCATGGGAGCACTTTATAGAGTTAAACAAAAAAGAAATAGGATTCATTTGGAGGAATAAAAGATCTAAATTCTCAAGGGAAATAAGAAAGAAAATGAGAATAAAAATGGAATCGTACTTCTGAAATTCAAATTAAGTTATAAAAAATATCATCATAAAATGTTCATTTGTTTAAAAATAGAAAAGCAGATCCATAAAATAGACTAGATAAACAAGAATGAGAAATCCAGTCTGATAAGCACAAGAATATAAACTACTTTCCTATTAGCATTAGGATTTCCTATTTCACAAGAACTATTAAGAAAACTAGAAAGTTGTTTGACTGAAAACAGGTTTGGACTAGCATTTTCCATCATATAATGCAAAAAAGTGACAAATGCATATTAAACTTAAATATAAAATGTCACATAATAAAAAAAATGGAGTCAAATAGAAGTATCATTTTAGGGGGAGAATTTTTGACCAAACAAGAAACCTAGGTCATAAAAAACATAAAGGATAATTTTGATTATATGACATTGAAATGCTTTTGTACTAATAAAATCAATACTGCTATGATAAGGAGGGAAGCTGTCAACTAGAAAAGGTCTTTGCATCAAATCTCCCTGATAAGTATCTGACATTCAAAATACATAAGGAATTAACATATGAGATCAAAAACCATCTCTTATTAGATATGTAGTCAAATATTATGAATAAAGCACTCAAAAGAATTGCAAATTATTACCTTAAGAAATATTGCTTTGTATTACTACTTTTAAAAAATGCGAATTTAAACAAGTCTGAGATTTTACCATACATAGCAAAGAGGTAAAGATAACAAAATAGAAAATGTTAGAGGTGTTTCAGGAAAATAAGCACACTAATACATTCTTGGTGGAGCTATAAGTGATCCAACTATTTTGGAAAGCAAATTGACATTATGATATAAAAGATAACTAAAATGTCTATTGCATTTGCTCCTAAAATTCTCAATGCTAGGAATATGTTACAGTTTAATTAACAACAGACAAAAGGCTATCATATATGTATATATGTACACATACACTATGCATCATACATGCACCAATATATTAAATGCAGCACTTTGATGCTGACAAAGAAATGGAAACAAAGTAGATACTCATCAGTTGGAGAAAGGTTAAAAAACATTGTGACACATAGACATGATAGAATATTGGTATACCAAGAAGAATTTCAAGAAGCACTGGGGATCTTAGATGAACTGGTGCAATTAAATAAGCAGAACCAGAAAAATCAATATCTACAATGACTGCAATAGAATAAATGGAAAGATCAACTCGTGCAAAAAACCCTAAGTGCTTTATAATTATGATAGCAAACCTGATCTCAGAGAAGAGTAAGAAAATATACCTCTTTCCCCTCTTTGCTGAAGTGGAGAACTAGGGATGGGGTCATTGAATATACTATTAGAACTAGGTAGTATTTTGTTTGGTTTTGGTACATTCTTTTCTCTTCATTTTTGACTCTCTGTTGTAAGGCATGGATCTCTGTGTAGGAAATGGTAGAGAAAAGTAAAATAAATGTAAAATCAAAAGGGAAGAAAGGAAGGAAAGTAGGAGGGAAGGCAGGAAGGAAGGAAAAGGAAAGAGATAGGAATTCAACTGACAAAGAGGAAAGGGGCCTAGAGGCAGGAAAATACAGAGCATATAGCAAAATCACAGTAGTAGCACAGTTTGACTAGAGCACAGAATATGTGGAAGGGAGTAATATGACATCATCTAGAAAGATGGAGGAACCAGATGGTGGAGGGCCTTGACTATGAAGCCAAGGAAGTTGAATTTTACTCAGTACACAATGAGGTGTCACTAAAGGCATCATGTCCAAATTTGTGCATAAGTGAGATTCGTCTACTAGTGGCATGAATGTCTTGGAGAGAGCAGACAGAAACAGAAAGGCCAATGATGAGGTATTGTAATAATACAGGAATGTGAAAATACCATCTCTACTAAAATGGCAGCAATAGAAAGGAGAGGATGAATGGGAGAGGCTCAGCAGAGGTCAAGTTGATAGCCTTGGTACCATCTAAATGGATATTACAGTAAAAGAGAAAAAGGGATGAAAGATAATACCAAGTTTTAGAGCATGAGAGGCTAGGAAATAGTAGTGCCACAGGGAGAAATATTGATGTCAGAAGAAATAATAGGTTTTGAGAGAAAGAAAATGAGTTTGGTTTTCAACTTGTTAAGCTCAAATACATGCAAATGGAAAGGTCCTATGGGCCACTGGACAATTGGGTCTGAAACTAGATGGAGAAAGCAGAGTTGGAGATACAGATTTATAAGCTGTTTCCACAGAAGTGACAGTTGAAACTATGGACATGAATGAGATTGGCAAAGTGCAGAGGGAGAAGAAAAAGCCCAGAAAGGCAGAAACTTAAGGGTAGGGAAGCAGATGTCTCCATGAAGGAGACCAAGAGGATGTTAAAGAAAGAAGAGGAAAACCAGGAGCATGTGGTGTTTCCACAGCCAAACAAACAGGAAGAAAATATCCAGAAGGTGGAATGGTTGGTTCTGTAAAGTGCTGCAGAGAAGCCAAGGAGAGGACTTCAAAAAAAAAAAAAAGTCATTGAATTTTATGAATTTTAAGGAAGCAGTTTCAAAGTCAGAAAGGGGATGGAAGATGTAACTTCCTCATTGTAGCCAACTTTTTTCATAAAGTTTGATCATGAAGGGTAGAAAGGGAGTTGGACAGCACCTATATAAGATCAAAGGGTCCAATGAAGGGATTTTTTTCTTTAATATTGAGGAAAGTTGTACCTGTTTTAAGCAGGCTTTTCATTGTTCCTCAAACAAATTTTCATTTCTGATGAAAAAAATAGATATCCCAAGAGATTTAATTGGTTTACCTTCCCATATCTCACCAGCCACACGACTTTTGGAATTCGTTGGCCTTGTCTTTCGTGCCTTCCTTCCCCAAGTTACTCATCACTGGGAGTTCTCATTATCCCGCAGGATTGAATCTACCTGGTACTCACATCTCATCAATTTCTCTTTCACCCTGATTGGACCTTCTATTTTACTTTGAATCAAGCTTGTTTGTGACTGGAAGGCAAGGCCATGAGCCTCTATTTAAGGAGCAAATTAACACAGTTTTTCTTCCATGTTTCCCACCAGCCCTACTGCTTTTGGATTTTGGGAATCTCACACAGCATCCTTTCTTCCTCACTGACTTTTTAGCCTCTTTTGTGCTATCTTCCCCCATTAAATTATAAGCTCCTTAATGGCAGAAAGTCTTTTTTTATTTATATTTGTATCCTCAGTGTTACAGAGGGCACTCAGTAGATGTTGATTGACTTAGATGTTGATTGACTTAAAAGCCAATTCATTTCCCACAACTACAAGGCTAGTGCCCCTTCTCAAATAGGGAAATGCTAGTAGGTGGGTGGGAGCTGTCCACAGTGGAAGTTTCTTCAGGAGAACAGGTTAATAGGATTCTATTCACAAGCTTCAAAATACAAAGGCATATTAATTTCACTAAGGGTTGAAAGGAGCATGGACTTCATTGGACAACTAGCTTCTTTATTCTCTAACTGGCCTTAGACTCTTCCAGCTCCTGACATGATACTGTACCTGCCTCAAGACCTCATTGCTTTGCTTTTGTACTCCTGACCCTCCTTCCTCCACCTTGATTCTTGCTTCTGCATCCTTGAAAGCTGACTGCAGCAGATATTTCTGCTCCGGTCAGGAGGACCAGCACTAGACTCCTGTCTCCATGCATTTGCATAGTTGGCCCCCTAACCTGGCACTCCCTCCTCATCAAATTCTCTTAGAATCTCTTGTTTCCTTCAGAATTCAGCTCAAGCAACACCTACATAAGGCCCTAACTAATTACCCCGTTGGTGGTGCCTCTCCCACAAAAATTTGCCTTGTATTCATTTTGTGTATACTAATATGCATGCATTCTGTCTCCTTCCTGTAGAATATGAATGCTCTGAAAACAGGGAATGTTAGATTTTTTTACCTTGGTATTCTCAGCACCAGAACAGCACCTGACGCATAGTAGGGGTTGAATAAAGGTTTGTTGAGAGATTGATTGTTGAGACCTCAAGGAGGAGTTACAGACTATAGCCACAAATTTTGAGAATTTGAGTGAATGTACAATCACACAGCAAGAGGGGATGGGATGGTTTGTAAACCAATTCACTTACCCGCTGGTTTCCAGGCCACTGTCTCTTTTGCTAAATGATTCCATTTTATTTTGAATCAAACTTGTTTGTGGCTATATATGTCCACTTAGAACTCTCTTCTTGCTTCCCTCACAGTAATTCCTTAGGCTTGACACACATCCAGTAAAAACAACAGTAGCATTTGTGTGGCATTTTAAGGCTTGCAAATCACTTCATAAACACTATCTCACTTGATCTTCATAACAACTCTGGGAGGTAACTACTATTATTACTGTAGTTTTATAAGTAAGGAAACTGAGGCAGACTGAGTTCTCGTGACTTGGGCAGGGTCATACAGTTGGTTAGTGTTTGAGGCTGAATTGCAACTCAGGACTCCAGGACCAGTGCTTTACCCAATAAATGGAGGGGAGGAACATGAAAAACATCCGGTTTTCTTTGTACTTGCTCTTCTCAGTCCTAGGGACAGGGGTTTAGCACAATGTGTTGCATACAGTTAAGTGCAAAATATATGCTTGTTTAGACTGCTAGAAGTGGGACCTTCTTAACCTGGATCCCCCATCTCCAAAGTCAGAATTCTTTACTTTTCTCTAATATTAGCTCCTAATAATATTTCTGTCAGTCCTCTTCAGATTCTTCTCATCTTGAAATAGACCTTCAGGTGCTCCTAGAGTCAGTTGTTCTAAAATTATCCCCTCTTCCCCTTTTCAGGTGCTTAGTAAAGAGTCTCAGACTAAGCCTTGCAACGTTCTCCAAATGAAGCTGTTCAGAGTAGCACAGGCACAAGTGAGTGGCAAGGGCCCATGGTTACCATGGCAATCCCAGCTAATAAATAGGTACACAAACAAGAGAACAATCATCCCATCTTTAGCCAATTGTCCTGCCCACTTACCCTTTCCTTTCTTGGGTGGAGGATGGGCAGTGATGGAGATGGAGACCAGGTTAAAAAGAAAACCATTATTCCTTGTTCTTCAGAACCCACCCTGGAAAGTCACCTTCGAAGTGGCTACAAAGTTCCATTTCAGGCAGTGCCATACAGTGGGAAGTACACTGGCCCTAAGACTCCTCTCTGCCTTCAAGATGAGCCCAAGCCTATATTATAGGTCCTTTCTGATTTCCCTTTCCTTACAGCTGGTGTCCTCCTCCTTGACAACCTTGTTCGGACCTACTTGGTATGCATCTGTCTTCATGCTCTTTATATTTATTCTGCAGGTTCTGACATATTTCCTTATTGTCTCCCCATTAGCATATAAACTCTGTGGGAGCAGAGATGGGTGCATTCTATGTATCCCCAATGCCTGGCACATAATGGACACTTATTTAATAAATAAATGCTTATTTTATTGGAGTCAGAGGATCTGAGGTTAGATTCTGCCTCTGACTCTTACTATGTGATCTCAAGAACACTATTTTTTCTTCCTTGAACCTCAGTTTCCTCATCTGTAAAATGAGGAGGCTGTACCAGATAACTTTTTGAGTCTCTTTCAACTCTATATTTATGATTTGTGAGCCTATGATTCTCCCTGGATCTATACTAGAGAAAGAAAATCAATTTAAATCCCTGAGTCTGAATGTTTACACACTGTGTAAATCCCTGGGGGCTCTCCTTTGCTGTTCATCTCCTATGTACTCATTCCATCCTGCCTTGTAGACCACAGAACCATAGCTGTAGAGCTAGAGGGGACTTCTGTGCCATGTCTCTGCCCTTCAACAAACATGAAATGTCTAACATGGTCTTAGGCATTGAGGTGAAAAAAGACATAGCCAGGTGGCTCAGTGGATACAGCCCAGTCCATGACAGGCAAGGTGGTTTAAATGAACTGACAATTGTTAATGTTGCCTGTCCTTCCTTGTCTAAGGGGACCATGGCATCAGGGAGGTGATGCCATGACATGCAAGTGCATTTAAGCAATGGAGGGCTGTGCAAGGTCACCAACCTCACTTTCTTCTCTGGAGCCATCTGGATCCAGTGGCCAGATATAGATCAAGATGGTTGCAGATGGCCCAGGAAGTAGTCTCAAGACTGAGCTTGTAAGTCCTGTTGCCTCAAGGGGAGTCAGATTTTGTCTAAATGAGAGATGGTTTCCTCTAAAAACAAGCCTGATGTAACAAAGATGTAGAAAGAAGCCTTGTGTTCAAATCCAGCTCTGCTTTTTACTAGATGTATGAATTTGGATAAATCGCTTCACCTCTAAAGCCTCAGTCTCCTCATCTGTAAAGGGGAGATTATAACACCCTAGTCACATGAGATCTTGTAGATAAAGTATTCTTGAAATCATGTCATATTGCTCTATATTTACCTACATGTTGTATCTAACACTAGAAAGAAAGCGTCTTGAAGACAGGATCTATCTCCTTAGTACACCTGCACCATGCACAGATAATCTCCTTAATGTTTATTGAATTCGTCGACTAAGATTTAGAGCCAGGAGTGATTCCAGAAGCCATATAATCCAACCCCTCTTGTTTTATAGAAAAAGAACCAAAGCCTCAGAGAGTCAGTACCACCAAGCATTTATTAAGTGCCTACTGTGTGCCAGACACTTTGCTAAGCACTTGGAAAGAAAAGAGATGCAGCCACAGTCATGAGTTTTGAACCAGAACTCTAGGCGGCCAGAGTCACTGAGTAACTTTCTCACTATACATGCTACCTTGCCTCTCATGGGTCTATTCAAACTAAATTGAATCCAGCCTTCTAGAGGGCCAACACAGGCATTATCTAAATGTGGGCTCCTAAGAGTCGTGGACAGCAGTCTACACAGCCTCAACTCTTTTTTTGAAAGTAAGGGAACCCTGAACTCACAGATAAGGATTTGGCTTGAGTTTGTAAGTCAAGAAACTCTTCAACCTTAACAAATGCTTACAGAGTTCCAATGTAGGACTCCATTAAAGGCAGGACCTGTCAGAAGTAATTGGGGAATTCCCCTGGACAGGAGAAAAGTGATCTGGCTGGACTCCAAGAAGAAAGAGCAAAAGCTTGAGGAGAGGGGAGAGTAGCCCACACCTAAAAGTGAAGCCCACCATTCAAATGAGTGGTTTCATGAATGTCAGTAAGGAAGAGTAACAAATGCCAAGAAATGGTCACTCTGAATTCAGAAGTCAAAGAAATGATGGAGATGAAGATGTGAGAGGCCAAGAAGTTGGTACTTTGTCCAATTCAAGCTACCTTCCAGAAACTAGGATCCTTTCAATTCCGAAAGTCTGCCTACCATACAGTATCTGGTGCTGCCAACTGGTGGGGGCTCACTGCAGCACTGTAGAATCCCTTATTCTTGGTTCTCTTTGGAAGCTTGACATTTGCCCTCTGGATACAATCAATTTTTATGGAAATACCAGTTCTCTTATTATAGCTATATTGAAAATTCAACGTTGCAAATTCAACATATTCATGCTAAAAAGACAGTGTGGAATTATCTGGTGATGGCAGAAGAGGCAGAGATATGGGAACTTCTCCCAGGACTCATGGCTCCTTCATTCAGTGAGGTGACAGAGACCAGCCATATATGACCACATGTCCAATCTCTATGGCAATCTCTACTGACTTCCCATGTCTATAGAGTAAAGAGGTTTATTCATCAATACCCTTAGTGTGAGGCCTTTTTCATGGTCTGCTTCCTCTTCAACTTTGTGTCTCGATGCAGTCATTCCCCAGGTGCTCTGTCTGACTCTTTAATGGGCAGAAGGCTCCCCATCCCACAGATAAAATTATTCTAGACAGGCCCTGACAGCTAGCTTTGGATTCCCTGTTGCTCTCAACTCCTCCACTTCGACCATCCTTGCCTATGAGACATATATGAAGGGCCAAAGGTACGATGCATAGGTTTCTCAGTGTTGGAAACGTTTCCCAGAAAATAATATCACTTACCTTGCACCAATAAACGAGATGGCAAGCATCCTGCCACCAGGACCTTCACTAACCTTTTACAGGAACCTTAGATTTAGAGGTAGAAAGAGCTTATCTAGTCCAAAACTTTCATTTCTCAGATAAAGAAGCTAAAACCTAGAGGTGAAATAATTTGCCCAGAGTCAAAAAGGAAGTAATTAGTAGAATCAAGATTCAAACCCAGGTTCTCTGAATCTAAACAAAGTGCTTTTTTCACTGTACCCATTCCACAAACATTTAATAAGTGCTGGATGTGTGCAAGGCTTGACCGTGCTACACACCAAGGATAGTGAGACAAGAATTAAACACCCTCTGACCTCAGGGATCTTTATAGTAGGTAGATAAGTAGATAGACGATTGATAGATAGATAGATAGATATCAATAGAAACATAGAAAGATAGGTGATAGATAGACAGGTATAGAGTAGACAGACAGGTACAGGTAGACAGGAGATATATAGATATATACATCATATCCACAAGTAAAAGCAAGATAATTTGAGGAGAAAGGAACTAAAACTGAAGGACAGTCCCTAGAAGACTTTTCTAAGGAGGTGGAACCTCCTTCTACCTTTAACCTAAGCCTTAGAGGAGGTGTACAATTGATTGTCACTAGTTAACAGGAAACATCAAGGACAAGAATTCCTGAGGGAAGGAGAAAACAGCCCCCCAGCACAGGGCTCTGTACATGTTGGGCACTTAATAAATGTCTGGAATTGCACTGAAGTGAACTGAATTATTGAAGCCTGAAACTGACCAACGACCCTTCAAACACTCTCTTTCCCAAGTTTAGAAATGCCTCCTAGCTCTTAACAGCCAGAGAGGAAACTTGCTTCCACTCAATTGCTAATTGACCCTGAGGGTTTTGCTAGCAAAGTCTCTTGAGGAATGCAGAGAAAGAGGAGGACAGGGGATCTGGGGCAATGGAGCAGAAAGAAAGGATTATGGAGTCAGAGCAGGAAGGGGACAGAAGACTACTTAGAAAATGAAGAGGATAGAGAATTAAGCTAAGCGAGGTCCTGTAGTGGAGAGATTGAGATTTCTATAAATTCCAGAGTTGTATTTAAGACTGCAAATGGAAATGCTTCCTTAAACTGTACTCTACAAATAAAACCTGACTACAGATCTCTCAATTCCACACCTTATTTTCAAGGTAACCAAATTCCACCATAGGTAGAAGAAGAATAAGGATAATACATAGTGTTTAATGCAAAATTTTCCCCAATGAAAGTATTGTGTAAGAAATCAAAGGATATGAACAAAGTATTGCTGGAAAAATGCAAATGAACAACAACTTTATGATAGCATGCTCCATAAAAATGGCATGGAAAGAAATAGTCATTGCTGGTGGCACTGCAGAAAAGCAGGCATTATAATACATTATCAGTGGAACTGGCTTCATTCTAGAAGATATTTTGGAACTAAGCAGGAAAAAAAGTCATTAAACTGTTCATATCCCTGAACTCAGCTAGGTGTATACTGCATGGTGTTCAATTTCAGAAAGAAAAGTCCTAAACAGAAGAAAATATTTAGAGTAGTATTCTGTGATAGCAAAAACAAAAGAGCTATAAACAAAATAAATGTCTACTATTTAGGAAATGGCCAAACAAATTATGCTATATGAACAAAATGGAATGTTACTGTATCACAAGAAGCTATGAATATGAGCCATTCAGAGAAACATGGGAAGACTTGGGAAGGGGGGCTTGGAGCGAAGTAGAACCAGAAAATAACAATACATATAATAATTATAACAAAATCAATGGAAAGAATAACTAGACAATTGAAATTGAATGCTGTGAAATTATAATGACCAAACTGGACCCTCTAGCTTTTTTGTAAAGGTGGAAGACTATGGTTGTGGAAAAAGTATATCAGACAATTTCAACATATTAATTAATTTTGCAGAACTGCTCCCACCCTTCTGACCCCTACAGTAAACTTGGTGTTGGATAATTTTTAGTCACATAAAGCTAGGTTTGAAAAACATTGTTGTTTGGTTGTTTTAGCCATATCTGACTCTTCATGACTCCATTTAGGGTTTTCTTCAAAAAATACTGTGGTAACTTGTCATTTCCTTCTCCAGCTCATTTTACAGATGGAGAACTGAGGCAAACAGATTTAAGTGACTTGCTCAGGGTCACACAGCTACTAGGCTTCCAATTTCAGGTCCAGCACTCTATCCACCATGCCACCAAGAAATCAATCAAAATTTATTTTTAATATAAAAGAATCTCAGATGCCTAAAACACACCCATACTCAATTTCTAGAGAGAGTTGGCAGACTACAGATGTGAAATATTACAAGCATTATCATCCAGTTGCTTTGTCAATTGATTTTGCTTATTTTGTTCTTTTTTATAAGTGATATATCAGTGAGTGGGAGGAAAGCAATACGTCACTGCATCTTACTTTCCTCATTGTCAAAATAAGAGCATTGGGCAAGATGGCTTCTGATGTCCTTTCTAGCTTTAGATCTATGATCCTCTGATTACAGATATCCAATGGAACATATGGAGAAATACTTCCCCCAAAACAACCATTTTTTTTAAATACAAAAAGAAATTAGACAGTACAGGACATTGAGCAACCCTCTGAAGCAAGAATCCCCTGAGCACCTGTCAAGTGCAAGACTATCGAACCAGCAAGCCCCGGAGTTGACAATGCTTGAGGCTCCCTCAGCAAGGGAAGATAGAAGATAACTGAAGCTCAAGGCCTCCAGGGAATGAATCAAGTCCAGCTCTTCTGGCTAGGCTGCCTTGGCCCCATGCCATGTTGGCTCTGAAAAGCAGGACCTATGCTCCCTTCCCTGATTCCACTTCCATTCTATCTCCCTCCCTATCTCCCCTTCAGATTCCCTAACACTCAACTTTATGATGGAAGCAGAACATGCTCCCAATAAAATCCTTAACTTAGCTCTAGAAGAGACCTCACCCATCATTTTGTCCTGACAAACCATGGCAACAGTTCCCACTCCCATCCCACCAAAGCTTCGAAGAGACATTCATTGTCACAGTATAGGTCAATGGCTCTTCAAATAACCAGCTGCAGCCAAGAGGAAAAAATAAAATAAAAAATAGTTTCTGCTTCTGTGTTGTTGTTTTTTTTTAAGAAAGAGTCCAGCTTGCTGAAACCCTAATTATTTCTACTCAGAGGCTCCCAGAATAACCCAAAGCTTTTTGGCGGTCAGTCATCATTCCAGAAATCAGAAAAGCTTTGCCCAGGCATTTGAGAAAAGACTGAAATTTTAAAAACAGATGAAAATCAAACAATAAAAACACAATAAGGATGGTGAGGTGTAGCTCTATCTCACTCTCTGCATGCAAGTTCACAAGCACCCCTGCTTGGGCAAGACCTGGCAACCTCATTTGAAATTGCAAAAGAAACAAAAGAGGCAAATGCATTCAAATGTCAGTAAATGAAGTCCTCTGAATCTGCTAAGTGTTATCTGTTCAGCTCAGACAGGAAGGAGTTTGCTTATATACAGCTTTGCTTTTGAATCTGACCAAGGTGTGTTGAGACCTTTGACCCTGAGAATTCACTATTCAATGGTCAATTCCGTTCCCATTGGGGCGATTTGCATGGGTGGAGCCTCCTTATGAAAGTCAGTAGGGGGCCATGCTACTCCTATAATGGAGATTCTTACTTTAAAACTCGGATCAAGGCAATGATAAACAAGGTGTCTAGAGGATTAATAAAGCATACCACCTACCTCCTGTCAGAAAGGTGAGTCTTAAAATACAGAAACATGATTTTGGACAGAAAAAGTGTGAGAATTTGTTTTGATGGATCATACGTAATTACTATGTGGATTTCATTTTTCATTTTTTATTGCTCAATTGGGGGGGCTGTGAAAAGGAGAAATAATACATGTTTGTAAAAATAAAGATAAATCTTAAAAGGGGGGTTCTTGCCATGAGGCTTATGGGCTTGTTTAAATAGATATATGACAGTGCTATAGATGGAGAGAGACAAAGGCAGAGAGACAGCAAGAGGGGAAGAGAGAGAGAAAGATGTGAGAGAGAGACAGGGATATGTTGGTAAATCTTTAACAAGGGACTCTGGGGAAAAATGTACTCACAACACTGTTGATGAACCTGGTAATTAACTGAATGTGGAAGATAAAGGGAAAGGATGAGTCAAAGAAAAGCAGGATATTCTAAACATGAGAGCTAAATGGTAGTATGCAGACAGAACTGGTAAAGCCAAGAGAAATACATTTAGATAAAAGGGGAATGAACTTCTATTTGGGCAGATTGAATATTAGGAGTGTTTGTGGGACATACAGACAGCTGGATATTTTGGTCTCGAGAGCAGAAGAAAGATCAGAATTAGATTACAGATTGAGAATGTAAGTTCCCTGAGGGCAGGACTTGGTTTTTCCATTTGTGCCTCTTTATCCCCATGGCTCAGCACAGCACCTTACACATAGTAGACATTAAATAAATATTAAATTGAAATTAAACTGGATACTAACATAATTAAAACCCTGGAAGCGAGAAAAAAGAGAAGAGAGGACAGTACCAAGCCAAGGAGTTTCTTATTCTCACCAAAGTCAACACCACAGAAATAAAACCTCTTTTCAGATCTAGTTGCCCACTGGAGTGAACACTATCCTGATCTGGGCAATGGCTTTCACAGTTCATTGATGTGTCTTGAGTTACCACAATTTCAGTGAACTAGTGGGAAGATTTTCTCCCTAAATACTAAGGCCCAGAGATAGAGACTAAGAGCAAAAGTCCATTTGAATTCACTTAACTGTTGCATGGACCCAACTGAAGGGTATCTCAGACACATGTTTCTTAATGGTATATGTCTCTGTACTAGCACAACACAAAATCTCAAGGGTTGGAAGGAACCATAGTGATTCTTCAGCACAGCTTTCTTCTTTACACAGGAATCTTCCCTACAAAATCCCTCAGAATTGATTATCAAGATTGTGCTTGAACACCATCACTCAAGAGAAACTCACTTCCACATAAGTCACTCCATTTCATTTTCAGGCAAGAAATTATTACATATCTGAGATCAAAATTTGCCTCCTTTTTACCTCCATATATTGGCATGAGTTCTTTCCTTTGGACCCAAGAATAAGCCTAAACCTTGTGTGAAACTTTCAAATATCTAGAACATAGAACATAATATCCCTCAGTGACTCTAGCAGATTAAAGGATGACCCTTCACCCAGAGGATCTACAGGTATATGTGAGCCCAGTAAGCTAGAGGGCCTGATAAATATCCATGAGCATTGGCACTCATTGTAAAGGAATTCCATTAGCCTTGGTGTTGAGTCTTATATCCTTACCCTATTTTGGTACATTTGTGTAAGGCATGCTTCTTTCACCTACTTTGGTATAAAACCACACAGTCCCTAAAGTAACAGAGACCAGGAAATGTTACTGCTCTACAGGAGGAACAAAGAGTTATTGATCCTTTCTCATCCCTTTCGGAGGTATGAAAGTATCTGATCAAACTTGAAGGAATTCTAGAGCACCTGACTACTGACTGCTGGCCAATGCCCATTTTCATACTTAGTGGCCCTTTGAAAAGGAAGATACTATGGTATCCAAAAAATCAGGAGACAGCTACAAGGAGTGCAACATCTGTGAGCTGTCCTGGATGTTAGAATTCTTTGCATAGGAACAAGCCAAGGAACCCAACTGATCAACCTGATTAAGAGAGACACTGTACCTACAGAACATGATATGAGGCTACCATAAATAAAGAAAGGACATCAGGACACTGATGTGCTGGACGCATGAGATGTCTTGGATACAGAGTGCACCTCTTTACTAGTATGTTCCATGCCTGGTCTTCCCACTAATGCATTTGTTGTATTTGTGAAGGAATGGGATCTAGGTTTATGAGGAAGGATGAATGGAGTTAATTTGCTGTTACTGTTCTCACAATGCCATTTCTATAAACAACTTTATTTTGAGCTAATTGTATCTATTGACTAATTATTAAAAGTGAGCACAGTGGTAGGGGCTCATAAGCCCTAGGAGTACCTTGAACCAAGGGACAGTCATTCTCTTTCCCAGGGTCCCAACTATGAACATGAGTTTGGGATGGGTGTAGCCCAAAGGGATTGTTACACAAGATAGAGATCTCAGTATCCAGGGAGACAAAGAAGGACCTTATGAAGAAGAGGACATTTGAGCCAGTCTTAGAAGAAACAGGGATTCTGAGAAGCAGAGATAAGGAGGGAGTACATACTAGGCACTGAGGAAAACTAGTGCAAGGGAGAATATCTCATGTGAGAAATAATAAGGCAAACCCTTTGACTGAACCATACATGGATAATAGGAAAAAGAGTAATGTATAATGAGGTTGGAAAGGTAGGATGCAGTTAGCTTGTGAAGTACTTTAAATGACAGACAGAAAGGTTTACATTTGATCATAGAAGTAATAGGGAACCACAGCATTTTATGAAGTAAGTGGCTGAGAGGAACAAGAAAATCATTTTGATGGCTATTTGGAGAGACATGAGATAGGGAGACCAAGAAAGAAATTACAGTTATCGACATGAGAAGCAATAAAGGTCTGCACTAGAAGGGGAACTGTGTAAGGACCAGAAAAGGGGATGCATAGAGGCAAACTCCATAAGATTTGGCACCTGATTGACAGGGCTGTAATTTGAATCCAGATCCTCTGATTTCCTCTTTCTTTAAAGCCAGTGTATTTACATCCTCTGAGACAACACAAAGAAAAAACTGTCTTGAGTAGTACATGACACTTCCTTGAGCAAACAGAATTAGAGGCTTGCCCCCATGAGATTCGGATACCAGAGAACATCTCACTAATAATTAGTTGAACACAGCATGAAATATATTACTGTGCAGTGTTAATCATTTTCATTCATAAAAATAAGCTTAGAGAGGCCAGGGTAAGCCAATGTTTTCCCTTAATCTGCTTTCATCAAAGCATGTGGTTTCATAAATCAATCTAGCTTCTGAAAGATACAGATCCTTGTATCTTGAGATCCTAATAAGTGAAAGACCTTATATTAAAGACTTGTGGTTCCATTTCCTAGGAGAATATAAGCTGGTAAGTATGTGAGTGGTAGAAAAGGTTGGTAGGGGGAGTTGAATATATTTGGACTCTAATTCCAGATCTTCCATTGAACCTTGTGTGAGTTATGGAAAATGAAGTCCTAGTTAGAGAAAAGGAAAAAAAAGAAGGAAGGAAGGAAGGAAGGAAGGAAGGAAGGAAGGAAGGAAGGAAGGAAGGAAGGAAGGAAGGAAGGAAGGAAGGAAGGAAGGAAGGAAGGAAGGAAGGAAGGAAGGAAGGAAATAGGTAGCACACGTGGATCTGACCAGCACATTTGTCACAAAATAAAAACTGCCCCAAAACCTTTATTGATTTGAAGAAAGTAACGAAGTCACTTCAGCTGCCTCCTGTCTCCAAGTTAGCTGACCCCAATTCTTTTCACTCTTCACCAGGGCTGAGCCTTTTCCAGCTTCAAAAACAAGTTATACTTCAGCATCACCCAAAAAGGTACAAGAGAAAATAATGAGCTGAATAAGCGCTGGCCCTGCTCCCACCCTCTTGGAGCTCATAATCTAAACCACAGACACGTCCTGCCTGAAATGAGAGACAATGTACAAATATTGCACAAATCACAATGTTTCAATCTACAAGCATTTGTTAGGTGCTTAATGTGTGCCAGGTCCTGGGCTTAGCACTGGCAAAGCCAAGACAAAAATGAAAGAGCCCTGGCCACAAGAAGCTTACTATCAGCTTTAAGGTTTTTAAAAGTTCTTAGAGGAAATACACTATCTCCTCCAAGGCTAATTCTCAGCTAGTCTATATATGTCTGTATGTCCTGCCTTATGTGTACACTGCCTCTCCTATTACAATTATAAGTCCCTTGCAGATGACCTCAGGAAGTCACAAAAAAGTCCAGTTCTCTCACTCCTCTAACAAGGATAAAAAGATCATGAGGCTGAGAAATAAACAAATGATCCAAGGAGAAACTATGGGACCCAAAGGGTAAGGGCATTTTACCAGCCCCTGTCCACGCAGGAAAGACTGGGAGCCCCAGGGAAAGGCTTTTCAGCCAGTAAAGCTTGATTTAGCAGAGAGACTAGAAGGGAGCCAGTGAAGCCTGCAGGGATGGGGCTTGGGGCTGGGGAGGGCAAAAAGGAGTACAGGGAGACACAGCCTGGAACCCACTGCGCTATCATTCCGACCCCAAAGGTCAGAAGCATGAACTGTCTGGATGTGATCCAGGCATATTCTGAATCAGACAGCCCTCAATATAGGCTATAGAATGTCACTAGGGAGACCCTCCCAAATGCTGGCCACACTTGTACTGTACTATAATTCCCTCCCTACAGCCCAGCTCAGCTCTTTGGATGGAGTCACTCCTGATGCTTTTGAAGTCCTTACTTAGACTTCAGATAAAACAGATTAACTCCGTTATTATCCAGACAATATAGATCAATTCCAAAGAAAACATCAACATTCCTTCTAGAAGTACACGGAGTCAGACCCTGTCGCAAATTTCCAGTTCAAGAAGAAAGGTTGGAAAAATGTGTAAATACAAGAAAATATCAATAATCAAAGAAATACTATGGTACCAGGGAAGCTCACGATGCAAACAAAAAAAAAAAAAAAAGAGGAAAAGAAGAATGACTTTGCACCTTCTACAAGCAAAGCCTCAAAGAAAACCATAGATTTGCCACAAGCACTTCCTGGAAGAAATAAAGCAAGATTTTTTAAATGGCCATAAAAATAAAATGAAAGCTCTAGAGTAAAAAATAGGAAAGAAAATAGGGGTTCTAAAAGAAAGAATTGAAAGAAAAATAAACATCTATGAAGAGAAAGTGTAAAACTATAATTAAGTAAAAGAATTACATTGAACCAGACAGTAATAAAGAATTCTATGAGAGAGACAAGGCATACTGGAACAAGATCTCATGACTGGAAAACAATATTAGAAAATGCAAGATATTTTATCTCAAGAACAACTCGTGGAAAATAGGTTAGGGAGAAAGAACTAAAAATCATCAGACTTCCTAAAAGCCTTGACCATAAAAAATGTCTAGACACCATATTTCAAGACTGTAAGTTCCTGGAAGCAGGGACTAATTTCCCTTTTTCCTTGCATCCCCAGAACTTAGCTCAGTGACTGGCACATAGTAAGTATTTATCAAATATTGATTGATTGATTGATTGTTAAGCTCTACAACAATCCTATGGGATGGACCACTTGTTCAGTTATTTTTCAGTAGTGCTCCACTCTTCATGACCCCATTTGGGATATTCTTGGCAAAGATACTGAAGTGGTTTGCCATCTTCTTCTCCAGCTCATTTGATTGATGAGGAAACTGAAGCAAACAGTGTTAACTGACCTACCCAGGATCACACAGCTAGGAAGTATCTGAGGCTAGATTTGAACTCAGGTCCTCTTGGCTCCAGGTCCTGTGCTCTATCCACTGTGCCACCTAGATGTGCCTAGGATAAATCACTGCTTGTGTTTTGATCTACATTTTACAGATAAGGAACCTGGAACTTAAGGAACCTTATAAATTGAAGTAGTTGAAAGATTTAGTTGCCCATGATCACACATCTAGTGTCAGTGGTGGGATCTAAACCTAGGTCTCTCCTATCTCCAGGTCTATCATTCTTCCCAATAGACAACAGTGCTTTACATATTAGCACCTTTCTAAATAGATCACACAGGTTATGCCATGCAGTTGAATGGTGATTGATTCTACTGAGTTAATACATCACTCTGTCTACAGACAGACACTATATATTGTCAATGAGCTAAGCCCAGAATTGAGTAGAAGAAAAATGGATTGTATTGCATTTGGAAAATTATGAAGGACTTCCAACCGACCCTAGTTGCTCCTTATCACAAAAAATCATCTTGTGAATACCAATATATAGCCAAAGATACAGTAGGACTACAAATCATGGAACACAATGTCCAAAGAATCAAAACTACAGGAGACTGAAAGGACAATGGAGCCATTTATGTATGGTAGATGTAAGGAGACTGCAGCCTATTGCCAAAGACAGCTTGGATTCAAGAACTGGTGCTAGCAACATCAACCAAGAAATGTATGATGGAAAAATCACATGGGTCAGTCACATATCAAGAGAGGGGAAAAAGGAGGGACAACCTAGTTTCTGCACTGGTGCCCATAAAATGTTAGCAAACCTAGACAAACACTTTCAGGGTGATGGATAAATCCTCTGGGAAGGATTTGTGGCAGGATTCAATCCAATCCAACAAATATTTATTATGTACACCAAAAAGAAGGAGGCAGAGGGGGTCAGTGGACAGAGCACTGATTCAAGAGTTACAGAACCTTAGTTCAAATCCAAACCCTGCCACTTAATAGTGATATGCCTTAGGGCAAATCACTTAATTGTTCTGGGACTCAGTTTCCTTGAGTAATAGAATAAATGATCTTAAAGGCAGCTGGGTAGCACAGTGGATAGATAGCCAGAGACTTAAGTTCGAATCCTTCCTCAGACACGTATTAGTTAGCTGTGTGACCATGAGCAAGACATTTCACTAGCTTCCTAATCTGTAAAATGTGGATAATGACTACCTACCTCACAAGTTTGTCATGGAGCTAAAATGAGATGATCTATAGAAAGCACTTTGCCCACCTGAAGGTGCTATGTAACTGGTAGCTCTTATCATGAGATAATAATTCCATCAATAAGAAATGTGGAAGGATTGGAATTTCCATTGTTAAACTGAGTACACAGAGGGATGACGTCCTGGGTCCATTTGAGTATAAGAGTCCTAACATTACCATCAACAAAAAGGATAATAGCACTGGGGATTGGGGGACATATCCAAAAGCATAAGGCAAGGTACTTATTTAAATGATGGTACATATGACTATTTCCTACTTTGTACCAAGTTATTCTCACCCTGGCCTATACAACCATTCACATAAGTTCTATGTCTGTCTCACATTGGACACTCAACTGTTCCAATGGATTTATGATTTCATTAACTCAGATGTCCCCCCAATAATAAAGATCCCAACAATCCACACCTGCCTGACCTCTGCATCTCTTAACCATGTCCTCCTCTAAGTGAAGACTACCGTATACAAGATCTCAACAATCTGAGATCTTCCTCAGTTTCTTCCACCTATACAAAGGTAGCACATCCACCTGAAATCTCTCATAGAGAACATGACCAGTACAACATTGCTTTGCAATCTTTTTAGTTCCTTATGCTAAGCATTACAGTCTGCTAACACTCACCAATATCTCCAGTACCTTCATTTTTCATTCTTCTGAGACTGTCATGTTTCCTGACAGCCCCACAAGCAGCTGGCCCTACGTGCTCCAAAAATACTTGTTGGACTATATGACCTTCAAGGCTCCTTCTAGTTTGAAATCCAAATTTATGAATGAGAGAGTGAAACTAAAATGAAATTCAAAGCTCAGGACTTTAAGATAAATTAGGAGACAAATTTAATATTCTTAGAAAAAATGAATATTCTGCCCATTCCTCTGGAATGATGATTTGGGGGATATTCGTAGACCTTGATGTCTTTACAGGGAAGGAGGGAGGCAGAGGAGGTAAAATGGAGAACTCTGTGCCGTCAGTGCTCATGGCATATTCTACTATTGGTGAACAGATGGGGAGAAAGGAAAGCTGAGGAAAGGATTAAATTGAGAAATTACAGTGGGGCCAACAAAAGGTGTGGGAGGCTTTGGGGAACGTTAATTGATCCTGATCATCTCAAGAGGTTTTGGTCCACATGCTGGAGTCTGAGAATATCAGAAATTATAAACATCAGAAACAGAAACACTCCATACGTTTTGAAGGTGTCGGAGCCATTGTCTGCCATGGAATATAATGGGGAGACAGGAAAGATTATAGAAGCTTCCTCTGAGGGACATAGGACTCAGTGATGCAATGGTGTATCTAAGGTGGGGCAGAGTCCAATCTTCAGTCAAAGTCTGAAGTCAGGATAAAAACAACATTTATGTTGTTGTTATTACCTGGATTTTGGGTTTCATCAGTGTGAGGAACTTCCACTATGAGAATTTCCTGCACTGATGCACATCAGCTACTCCTAGTCTTAGAACGGTGGCCTCGAGCAGAGCAGCCAGCAAAATTCCTGAGTGCAGTCAGAACCAGATGAAAATTTAATTAGAAAAGTTTAAAAAACTAAAGAGAATACAATATAAATAGCATTAATTTGTGGTTTTCTAAGTCAATATGCACCCTGCAGGGATCCATTTCTATTTGATTTTGACATCAGGCTGAAACCCTGAGAGATTTGATTTCATACATTTTGAGGCTGAAAGGGAGCCTAGATTGCACCTAGTCTAAATCTCTCATTTCATAGATGAGGAAACTTGGAGGAGGAGAGCGAAGATGAAGCAGTAGAGGCAGAAACCCAATTAAACTCTCTCAATTGCTGTATTTTGTTATTAGTCATTTAGTCATGTCTGACTCTTTGTGACCCCATGGAACACAATATTATCCATGAGGTTTTCTCGGCAAAGATACTGGAGTGGTTTGCCATTTCCTTCTCCAGTGAATCAAGGCAAAGAGAAATTCACATAACTAGTTCACATAGTCTGAGGCTGGATTTGAATTCAAGTTCAACTTGACTCCAGACTCAGTGCTCTATCCACTAAGCTACCTACTTTCCTCCCAACTCTCCTCTCCAAAAATCTTTTTAAAAATGACTTAAATCAAATTCTGTAGCAATGTAGTCATCAAAAGGTTGAAGCGACATGATTTTCTAGCCCAAGACAACAGAGGAGTTCAGCAGGAGAGATCTGTGACATTGGGGAGTGGATTGGTGGGTGTTGGAGATGTCTGCAATAGCAGCAGCAGTAGCTTTAAAAGCTCTCAAGCCAGAGATGGTCAGGGCATTGAACTAGTCAGAAAGAGACTATAGGAGATCCTCAGCTGACACTGGGTACAGGATCAGTGCTGTTTAGCAACTCCATTACCCCACACCAACCAATCCCTTCCCCAGTGTCACAGATCTCTCCTGCTGAACTCCTAAGTTGTCTTGGGCTAGAAAAGCATGTCACCCCAACCTTTTGTTGACTGTACTGCTACAAAATTTGATTTGTCATTTTTTAAAAAGAAGTTTAGAGAGGAGAGTTGGAAGGAAACTAGGTAGCTTAGTGGATACAGCACTGAATCTAGAGTCAAGTTGAACTTGAACTCAATGTCACAGTTCTAGGGTAGAGAGGAGCACTAGCACTTGCAGCTGCTGGAGAATAGATGCCCTTCCTGGGTAAAGACAAGAGAAAAAACTAGGAAAGCAATGATCACACCTTTCCCAAAATAATTCCACCTTTGAAGCTCTGAAAACTTACAGACCCCTAGAACTAGCTCTGAAAACAGCAGCACATGAAACAGCCTGAAGCTTGGGACAGTGCCCCCCCATACCCTAAGATGAGCAGAGTATAACTTTAACACCAGGTTCAAAGTAGCAGGCTAGAAAAATGAACAAACAATAGCAAAAAAAGAACCTGACCACAAAAAGCCATGAGGTTGATAGAGAAGATCAAGACACAGACTTGGAAGATAACAATGTGGAAAGAGTTACAAGCAAAACCTCAAAAAAAAAATGCAATTTGTAAACAAATGCAAAGAATTCCTGGAAGAGCTAATGAAAGAAATAAGAGTGGCACAGTAAAAATTGGCAAGAGAAATGGAATTATGCAAGAAAATTATGAAAATAAAACTAACAGCTTGGTAAAAGAGACCCAAAAACACTGAAGAAAATAACATCTTAAAAAACAGAATTGGCTAAATCAAAAAAAAAGTACAAAATCTCACTGAAAGAAATTAATATCCATAAAAATTAAATTTGGGATGACTCCAAAAGGCATCAAGAAAATAAAGCAATGTCAAAAGAGTGAGAAAAAGTGAAGAAAACATGAAATATATCAGCATAAAAGCAACTGACCTAGAAAATAGATTAAGGAGAGATAATTTAAAAATGATTGTACTACCTGAAAACCATTATATAAAAAAGAGCCTAGTCATCATACTTTAAGAAATTATGAAGGAAAACTTCACCGATATCTTAGATCTAGAGAGTAATATAGAAATTGAAAGAATCTACCAATTGCTTCCTGAAGGAGATACTAAAATGAAAATTTCCAGGAATAGCATAGCCAAATTGAAGAGCTCCCCAGTCAAGCAGAAAATATTGCAATCAGTCATGAAGCCACAGTCAGATCACACAGGATTTAGCAGTTTCCACATTAAAAGAGTGAACGGTTTGGAATAATCTGGAAGGCAATTTGTATATTACAAAAAATAATCTACCCAGCAAAACTGAGTGTAATCTTTCAGGGGGAAATGAATATTTAATGAGAGAGAGAGAGAGAGACAGAGGGAGAGAGAGAAAGAGACAGAAAGAGAAAGAGAGAGAGAAAGAGGGAAAGAGAGAGAGAGAGAGAGAGAGAGAGAGAGAGAGAGAGAGAGTTGGGTATAGAAATCTATCTTACCCAACTGAGAAATAGGAGGGGAAAAGGATAGAAGAAGTGGGGAAGGGAAGGACAAAAGAGAGCACAGATTAAGGGAAGCTGTGGACAGAGAAGGATAAACAAAAGAAACAAAACAGGATGGAGGGAAATACACAATTAGTAATCATAACTGTGAATTTGAATGGTATAAACCCACCCATAAAACAGAAGTAGACTTGCATTGGGGCAGCTAGGTGGCACAGTGAATAGAGTGCCAGTCCTAGAGTCAGAAGGACCTGAGTTCAAATCCAGCCTCAGACACTTATTAGCTATGTGACCCTCGGTAAGTCACTTAACATTGATTGCACACACACCCCCAAAAAAGTGTAAAGGTATCCTGAGACCAATAAATTTGAGAGCTGCTGATCTAGTCCAATGCCCTCTAGCACACAGTAAGCATTTAATAAAAAATTGTTGACTGTTCAGCTGTTTCAATACAGCAAGGGAAACTAATGTCTACAAGCAGGAACTGGATAAGCCAGGATAACAACCCAAGTTTCTGACTCCAGATCTACCGTGTGAAAAAAAAAGAAATGAAGGCAAATATACCTACTTCTCCATTAAAATAAAGGCCAGAGGGAGAGAAAGTCTAAATGTAATCTAAATGGAGAAGAAATTGGGGCTGAAGGAATCAAAAGGAGTTGTGGAGTTTGGCCAAATACCAAAAGGAGAGACCTTGTAAAAAAATGACAAGGACAAAAATGATGAAATTCCTGCCTAGAATTTGTGATAAAGAAGGAGGAATCTGAATATAATTGGAGAGAGACTCTACATATAGCAAAAGCTGATTTCAAAGGGTTCCAAAGAAGGAGAGATAGGTTTCCATGTAAAACTCTTCAGGGAAAATCAGGCCAGAAGGGATGGGGGATGTTCAAGGATGGAAGGCACAAAGGGAAATAGTTCAGGGAGGAGAGGGGGACATCTGAGGTATCTGAAAAGACCAATGTGAATGCAAAATGAATTAAACAATTGGACAGCTTATATTTTTAAAGATATTTACAGAAGATGGAAGCAAAGGGAAAATAAAATGATGGGACAGTCTGTTAAAAAAAATATCAGGAGTCTGGAGAATAAGCTAAAGCTATTGAGAAAAGCTAAGGACTGAAGGCAAGAGGAAGGAGTATTCATTTTGGTGGGAAAAGGAAAATGGTTGAATGCTTGGGATGGATGGAATAGTGATAACTGACAACATAGAGAACCTGGAACTATTTGAATTTCATATTGCTTCTTCTCTCTGACGAGGAGGATGACTTTTGCACGTAAAGAGCTGACGGAGTGCTTGATACTCAAGATAAGGAAGGACATAAGAGAGCACTAAAATGCCTTCACTGAATTCAGGTCCCCTGAGCCTTGGGTACTGAAAGGACCAGCATTTGGGATTGTTTAAGAAAACTGAAAAAAAATGCTGAAAAATAGGAGAAGTATCAGGGGATTAGCGAAAAGAAAATATTGACCCAAATTTCAAAAAAGGGAAGGGCAGGGGCTCCCAGAAAAATTCTAGAATGGGTTATTAAAGAGGTCAGTAATAACCAACATTGATTTAGCATTTTAACAGTTTGTAAAGGATTTTGAGTATATTGACTCATTTGATCTGGACAAAAATCTTGTGAAGTAAGTGCTGTTATTATCCCCATTTCACAGATGAGGAAACTGAGAAAGTGACTTGCCCAGGGTCACATGACTAATAAGTTTCAGGGCAGGATTTTAACTCAGGTTTTTCTGGTTTCAAGTTGATCATTCTATCTATGGGGTCATCGAACTGCCCTGATTAGTGAACATCTAGGAGGAAAAAAAGGAATTGCAAAGAACCAGCATAGCTTTATGGTTATGTCAGCCTAACCTAATTTCTATTTTTTTCCACTAAACTACTTGATTAGGAGGATTAGAAAGTTTATTAGATTTTTAGCAAAGTAATTGATAAAGTATCTGATATTTTATTATAGCACATAGAAAGTATTTAATAAATTCTTACAGCCTGGAAAACAAAAATATGTAGACTAGAAAATAATACAATTAGATTAGGAACTGATTAGATGGACACATGACAAATAAGTGTTTATTACTCAATGAGTAGTCATTAATGGTTCAATTTCAATAAGACAGAAGGACTCCAGGGGAGCCCCCGAGGGATCTATGGTTGGTCCTGTGCCAACATTTTGATCAGTGATTTAGGTAAGGGCATAGATGGCATGTTCATCAAATTCACAGATGATAGCTCACAGATGGACAACTGAAGCAGAATTCAGAAAGATTTTGAGAGATTAAAGCATTGAGGTCTATCTAATAAGATGGCATTTAACTCTCCCAAAAATGAAATTGAATGCTGTGTAATTATAATGACCATTAGCCCTCAAGAAGTGTTGAGAAAAAGCAACTCCCTCACTTCTTTGCAGAAGTGGAGAACCATGGCTATAGAATATACTCATACTATCAAACTACTATGCTCTTTTCTTTCTTTTTTTTAAAAAATTATTTGTACAAGGATGTTTCCTGGGTAGATATATATCAGAAATTAAAGTGATATCAATATAGAAAATTCATTTCTTTAAATGCAAAGGAAATGTAATTAAATAGAATGTAAAATCTTATAGTTGGGTTCAAAAAATCAGCTTACAAGAATAAGATTGGTTGTGGTGGCATGGTTAGGCAGCAGTTTTTCTGAAACAGATCTGGGGTCTTCAGTGAACTCCAAGCTGAGGATGGCATCCAAAAAAGCTCATGTGACCTTAGGTTGTCTTAAGAGAGGCAAACTTATCTGCAACAAAGAGATGATGGTCCCTACATAATCTGCCCAAGTCAGACCTCAGTTAGAGTGCCATGTTCAGAAAATCCTATGTTCAATTCTGAGGATCACAATTTGAAATGCAAGTTGATAATCTGGAAAGGGTCCAAAGTATAACCAGTGTGACAAAGGGCCTTGATCCTGTCTCAAGGCACAGCTAAAGGAAATGGGGATGTCTAGCCTAAAGAAGAGAAAACTCAGGGAAAATGAGAGCTGTCTTCAAGTATTTGAAGGACTGTCAGGTTGAAGAGGGATTATGTTTGTTTGATTTGGCCCCTGAGGACAAAATCAGGCCCAGTGGGTAGAAGCTGCAAAGAAGCCAGCTTGGGAGGATGTCAGGAAAAACTTCCTCACAATCGGTGCTAATCCAAAAGGAAATGGGCTCCCTCAGGAGGCAGTAGCTTCCCTCTCCATGGAGGTCTTCAGGCAAGAACTGAATGACCACTTTTTCGCTATGTTATAATGGCGGTTCCTTCCAGATAAAGGCTGAACTAGGTGGTCAATGGGTTCTATTCCAACAGAAAATTCTGAGATTCTGAAAACGATCAGCTATGACACCTTGAACTGGGCACCAGTCCTACCTAGTCATTTGTATTTCTCTTTCAATGCTTAACACAGAGTCAAAGACATAACTATAGCTAGTATCATTTTCAACCATTTAAAATAAGTTGGCTTAGAGTCCAAACGTCAACTCTGTCACAGTCTTCTCACCCATCATCTCCTTAGCAAATGGGGTACATATTAGAAACTAACCCTAGTTGACTCTCGTGGGATTTATGTCCATAAAAGCCAAGCTAGCCCTTAAAGCCAGTCGAGGAGGCTACCATTGCTGGTGCAGCCAGCAACACAAACAGACTCCCAAGGTATTCCCTAATGAAATCCTTATGCGGCTCAGCCTCAGACTAATTTCAGCCCGATCTACTGCCAACAGTATGACTTCACCATCGGGCATGAGCCGGCACAGGTCCCCAGAGGGGGAAATGTGTGTGGTTAATCCATACAGTGAGACAGCTCCACTCCCTCCTAACCATGCCCAGATGCTCCGGTTAAGTTGACCCTGCTCATACACTCCCTCAGGTTACAGAAGGCTCTTGTTGGGCACATGTAATAATCAGTATCCCCACTTAGACCCACCTAGAAAAGCGTTGCCCCAAACATTCCTCTCCATGGTCCTGTGACCACAGAGCTCCCTGTTGCTGGATGTCAATGGGGAACCTAAATTTAAAAGGACTACCTCTCTGAGGACTACCTGCACATTTCCCCAGGAGAGGAGGAAAGGGTGAAATTGGGACCCAGGTCTTTTATAGGCTGACTGAAAACACCCCATAACATTAGGGGAGATCTGGAGGACTCCTGAATGAGGTTAACAAGACAGCTAATCAAACCTCAAGTTATTTCCCAGAATCTGGATCCCCAGGGGAGAAAAAAGATTACCAATTAATTTTGGTACTAACTCATTTTCAGACACTGTCTTTAAAAAATGTTTTCTTGACCTTTTTTCTACATTATTCTCATTTTCAAATAACCTTCCCCAATGGAGCCCTCCTTTACAGCAAAGAAATACAGCTCAGCAAAAGAAAATGACTCATGGTCCAGTTCTGATATGCCTTGGTCTGTAGCTGGGGCCAATGCCTCTCCACTGAGAGGAACAGACACTTCATCAACAGTTCTCTGGAGTCAAGATTGACCTTGGCATTCATCACAGAGTTCTGATGTGTATTACTGCTGTTTCCTTTCCCTTCACTGGAAATGTACAATATTCGCTTGGTTTTGTTCATGTTACTTTTACTTCCTCTACATCAATTCACAAGTCTTACCAAGTCTCTCTGACTTCTTCACATTTCTTAGGGTGAGATGAGAAATGATTATTAAATAACAAATTATCGGGGAGATCCCAAAAATTTACCCTACCTAGACTAGCTTATCTAGAAGAGTTATTGCCTCAATCAACAAGAAAAACCATCACAAAGAATTTAATCTAAGGTGAATTCCAGTCCTGTTGTATTCCACTTAGACAGATTTGGATGGCGCCACCCTCAAGAATATCCATTCTTCTAAGGGCATGTAAACATTGCATAGGTTCCGTGAGGGATCTTTGGCACTCAAGAATACCACAGATTCTTTTATTAATCATTGCTGGCATGATTAATAAAATGATAATTATTCAAAATTATCTCTCAGACTTTTTATACATCACACATATATCTCAATTTGTTTAGCCATCTGCCAGGTGATGTGGGTACCCACTTTGTTTCCAATGTTTTACTTCTACAAAATTAATCATTATGAACATTTCCCAGGTAGTCATGGGAATTTTCTCTCTTGTCTCTGGCCTCTTGGGAGTAAATTTCAGCTTATCTTAAAAATTCAGCCTAGCCTCAGTTTGCACAGATTCACTTAGGCCCCTGACAAACCAAATTAGGTGATAATTTAATTTATCCTAATAGATGATTTGCATATGTTTACGTTACAGATTCTTTGTAGGAACCAAAATAAAATGTCAAGGAAACCACACTTCAAAGGAAAGGCAAATACTTTTTAATAAACATCTTACTCATGGATAGCAAATGTTTACTGGGAAGTTAGCGAAAAAAACAACAAAACATTTTTTGTACGTTTTTAAAAGATTTTCTACTCTCCACTAAATTGTACAGTCACGGAATATCAAAACTAGGAGGAGTCTTTGAATTCACATAGTTCAACCCCTTCGTGTTCCAGAGGAGGTGAAGAAGGCACGGAGGAGGTCTCATTGCCACTCCCCAACTCAAGAAGTTCTAATAGCTCCCTTTGGCCTTGAGGATAAAATACCAGTTTTTCTGTTTGACTTTTAGAATCCTTCACAATCTGTCTTCAGCCTGCCCTCACTTCACATTCGTCTTCCTAACTTTAGATTCCATTCTGTCCACCCTACAGGACACCACCTTTACCACCTCACAGCCTTTGTACATGCTGATTCCCCAGGCCTAGAATGCTCTCCTCCATTCCTCTGGCTCTAAAAATTCCCACCTTCCTTCAGCTTCAAGGGCCCCTCAGCTCAAGGACCATTTACTAATCAAGGTCTGTCTTTATCACCATGGATGCTACTGTTCACCCCTCTCCTCTCCTCTCTTCTCCTGTCCTCTCTTCTCCTGTCCTCTCCTCTTCTCTCTCTCTCTCTTCATACATGCACATATATATGCATATACATATGTATACCCTGTGCGTATATATATACATGCATACTATATA
Source organism: Bettongia penicillata ogilbyi (assembly GCA_023548195.1). NCBI lineage: Eukaryota > Metazoa > Chordata > Mammalia > Diprotodontia > Potoroidae > Bettongia > Bettongia penicillata. The sequence continues at coordinate 356,242 of JAJHZJ010000957.1, forward strand.
TGTGTACTATATATAAATTATATATACACACACTATATATATTCTTTATATAATACACACTATGTATATTCTCTATATACACATGTATATATGAATAAAACTATATAATCTGTGTATATATTCACACATACTATATACATGTACTATATATACATTCTGTACATATACACATATACTATATATACTGTCTATATATAATAAATATACTATATATTCTCTATATGCACATATATAATATATGTAGATATAAATAAAATATATATACTCTGGTATATATATATACTATATATATGTAATATATACATTCTCTCTCTACATATATATACATATATACACTTATATACATACTCTTTCTCTCTCTATATATATATATATACATATATATTCACTCTCCACACAAATACACACACTATATATGTACATACACATCCTATATTTTTTCTCTACACACACACACAAACACATATCTTATATTTCCTCATCTTTGTTCATGTAGTTTCCCTTTAATATGACACAAAGTCTTTGAGGGAAGAGACTGTGCTGTTCCTCTTTCCATATCCCTGGTGCCTAGCCCAGAGTCTGACACCTAATGGGTGTGCATAAAGTGAAATTAACAGCAGTGTTGGTGCCATCTCTGGAAGTCTAGCTGGTGTGGAGTATCCATAGTTGTGTGTTCAACTGATCTAACAGCATTTATTAAGTATCTGCTGAATGTCAGCACTGTGCTAAGTTCTGGGAATACAAAGACCAAAAAACCTGTCCTTAGCCTAGGAAACTCCACTCTGTGCCACTGAAACTCTCAGCCCCAGTCTGCAGCTCCCCCTCAACCTTCCCTGGCCCTGGCCCACCTCTAGGCAAAGCAGAAGTCCCATGACATCACTGAGGTTTCTCATTAGGTGGGATTGTGATTTGTCCTTCATTTTCAAAGAGGACCATGATATCAAGAAGGTGATGCCATGACATATAAGTGAACCGGATTGAAGTGAGGCAGAGCTCTGCAAGGTCACCAGCCTCACTTTCTCCTCCAGTCATCTGGGTCCAGTGGCCAGATAGAGATCAGGATGATTGGAGTTGCTTGTCCCCATCCTCCCCCATTTAGGTGGGACTATCAATGGATGACGGATTTCAGAGTCAGAAGTCATAGAGGCACCATCTACAATATCCCCAATGATGGCCACCCAACCTCCCCTTGAAGATCTCCAATGATGGGGAGCTAACCTATCACAGAACCATCCTACTTTCAGACAGTTCTAATTTTTAGAAAGTCTTGTTTCTTTGTTTTTATTCATTATGTGGAGCTAAACCATCTTTCTTCACCACTTCCTCCCATTACTCCTGGTTTCATTCCTTGGGATCAAACACAACAGATCTCATCTTTTCTCCTTCACATATTTAAATACAATATTCTTCTCCTTTTCCCTTAGTTTTTTTATAGACATTTTCCAACTGGTCTCCCTTCTTCACATCTCTTCTTACTCAAATCCATCCTTCACATAGCTAACAAAGTGAGTTGCCTAAAATGTAGGTCTAACCATGGGATTACAACTCAGTTAGTTCCCACTCCCTCCAAGATCAAACGTAAAATCCTCCGTTAGGCATTGAAAGCTCTTTACAACCTGGGTCCATTCCTGCCTTTCCAGTCTTCTTACATTTTCCTTCCCTCAACGTCTCCCTATGATGCAGTGTTAGTTGGAGACTACTTCCTATTCTCACGCACAATCTCCCAACTCTGAGTACCCTCACCAGTAGTTGACCATGGCTGGAATTCCCTCTCCTCACTGGCTTCCTTCAGAACTTCATGGAGGCCTTGCTTCATCCTCCCATATCTAGACTCTCTCCTCTGAGATGACCTTTTTCTTACACTGCATTAATGATCTTACATGTATACAGTTACTTGCATATTGTCTCCCCCATTAGAAAATGAGTTCTTCAAAAAGAGGAACTGGTTTTTTGCCCTTTTTTGTATCCCCAGGGCTTAGCACAGTGCCCAGCACATAAATGCTTATTGACTAAGTACACATAATGTACCTATCTCCAATCAATCCTCACTTGACATGGGTTCCAATCCCCCTCATCCCCCTGGTCACCTCTTCTGAATATATTGTCCAGTCTTACAAAAACATCCTTTTTCAAATAGTGGCTCCCCTACTACTCTCTAGATGTGGTCTGACCATGGTAAAATACTGCAAGAGTAATTTTTTTTTTTTACCTTTTGGATGCTGTGTTTCTATTAATGAATAAATGCTTATTGAATGGAGTGGAATGGAAGTGTATGAATTGCCCCATCTTCCCCCAAAAAGCATTTTTGTCAGCCTTGTCAGCCTGCTGACTGTCACAGGAAGGTAAAATTACAATGGGATACTGTGATGGGTCATATTATCATCCAAAGCCAAAACAAATGACACCGTCAACAATGGAGGGCTTGCCACATTGGGAGAAGGCTTTTCATCCCACCCCCATTTCAGCCCCACTTCATAACACCACAATGCCTCAACTTCTGGTCCTCCGAGAAATGTTAATGTCAGAGAAATGTGTGTTCATCCTTCATTGCCAAAGAAGACCATGCCATCAGAGAAACGATGACATGACTTGCACTTGACTTTGTTTTGAGTGAGGGAGGGCTGTGTCACAGAAATAATGCACTGCAGATTCTACAGTTGAAAGTCACCTTGGATGCAAGTCACAGGACCAAGAACCACTCTCCCATTTAACAGATGAGAAAAACAAGGTCAACAAAGACAAACTGATTTACCCAAGGTCATGCAACTGGTTACTGGTAGGCATACGTATAGAACCCAAGTCTCTTGACTCCAGTTTTATAATCTTTAAAAACCTTAACAGAGGTATGTCGGAGCTAGCTGGAACTCCGGAGAGCTAATTGGTGGAAATCAGCAAATGTATAAACCAGGGCTTGATTTTCTTTTGTTAATTATCTACTCTAGACTTAGGAAAATGATAAAGAAAATGTGAATAATATTGTTTAAACTTATAAGTGTGCTTTGGATACTTCTTTCAGAAAGCTGCTTGTTAAACATTTCTGAGCACATCTCTGTCTCACTGCCTCTCATATCTCATCATCCTCTTTTTCTTTTTTCCACTATTCCCCAGCAGTTGGGAAGAAGGACAACATGATGAGTGAATAAAATGAGGAGCTTTGTTGCTGGACCTGTAGAAGTAGACTGCTGAGCCTGAGCAGGCCAGATGTGTAAGGAAACTTTGCAGCTGGCCTGGGATCTTGCTTAGGCCAAGGACTCCAGCTGTTTGTGGGAGGTCCCTATGAGATCAGGCCTTACCATCCATGTCCAGGCGTTGCATAATGATGGCCAGCTCCACCTCACTAGGCATGTAGCCCAGGGAACGCATGGCCATGCCCAGCTCCTGCTTGGAGATGAAGCCATTTCCGTCCCGGTCCAGAACCCGAAAGGCCTCACGGATTTCTGTAAAGGGGAAAGGAAAAGAGGGTCAAATGATTTTCAGGAATACCGTGTAAGGACTCCTTTGTCTGCTCTGACTTCTTTTCTAATACAATCAAGGCACCTCTCAGAATGAACAAGGAAGAGAGGAAAGCGCATTGGACCGCTGGCTTCAGGTCCCCTGCCCCACCCTTTATTTGTTACAGGACACTGAATGGACTTTGATTGGCCACTGTTGTTGTTTCATCTGTGGAGGTGAGGAGTTTGATTAGATTGCATAAGGGATTCCTTTGAGTTCTAACATCATAGGTTCTATATTCTGAGGTTCCTCCTAGTCCTAAGACACTTTGTGCCTCCCAGCTCTGACATCCTAAGGTCCCTCTTAGACTGGGAGGTCCTCAAGGATGCCCAGTGTTTTGCCTCTCTGTATCCCTAGCACTCAGTCCCTGGCACATGGCAATCACATCATAAATGCCAGCTGGCTGACTGACTCCCTGCTCTGACATTCCAACGGCATACAAGCTCTTTGTCACAGGGACTATTGTGTTTTCACACTGTATTCCCAAATGCAGGTATTTAGTAAATGTTTGTTGAGCTGACAGAAAAGAGGGCCAACAAGACAAAGGCTTTTAATTGGGTTGCCATCAGACAGTGCCTGTTAACATCCTTCATGACTGCATAGATATGCTCTAAACCAAGAGAAAATTGGCTCGAGGTCAGACCTAAGAAAGACCTCTGAGTCAATGAGGATTTGAAAGTGCAGCTGTGAGTACCCACTAAGACAACGGCATATAAATGGGGAAAGTGATGGGCTGATGTATTATGTATTAAGCTTTTCTGTAAAAAAAAAAAAATCACTATGAGAATCAAGCTGGACAGCACACATCTGTCTGAGTTAGGGCTCTCTGAAATTCCATTTTCTACCCCTCTCCCTATCCAACCCTGGGCGACCTTGATCACAGAAGGGCCACAAAGAGTAAACCAATCAGAGATTCTCTAACTCCAGGCCCTTGAATGTCTGCACCAAGGATAATCAATCAATTAGAAAATTACTATTAAGTGCCTACCCTCAGTCTGAAGAATACAAAAAACAAAACAGTTCCTGCCCTCAAGGAGCTTATATTCTCTTAAATTCTTGCTCTTATTATTTATCAGGCAACTCTGTCCCAGAGAAATTCTGGGATGGCACAAAGGAACCAGAGTTTAAAAAGCAACTATTAAGGGATGGGTAAAAGCCCCATGCTAGGAACATTCTCTCTCTCCCCCTCTGCCTGTGGGAATCCTCAGATCTCTCCGAGGCTCATCATCTACCAGAGGCTTTCCTTGATCGTCCCAGTTATACATATCCATTCCTGAATATATTTCCTATATATCCTGCATTTATTTAACTGTAGATATATTATCCATTCCAGTAGAAGCTAAGTTTCTAGCGAGCAAGGGCCACAGCACTTTTATATGTGGACCCAGAACTAGTAGATGCTTAGAAAATTCTCAGAGGATTGATTAATGGATTGAACAGGGACATAATTTGCATTATAGAAGGAGAGACCTTGAGGTTATAAAAGATCTTTCCAGAACTTTTTTGAGGAAAGTATGTAACTGCCTGCAGTCCTTGTTTCTGTAGAACCAATGAGGGGAAGTGAGGTTTCTTAAGAGAAATAGTAAAAGGTCTCCTCTGTCTCTGCCTTACCCTGTGAGCTTAGCCCTCTAGAGCAGGGGTTATTAACCTGGTATCTAAGGACCCCCAAGAGGTTTATGGATAGACATCTAAGAGATCATGAACTTGGACAGGAAAAAAAAAATGCATCTTTGTTTCAATATAATTTGTTTCATTTATAACCCTATTTATTTTATTTTGTGAATTTAAAAATAAGATTTTGAGAAGCCATCCATAGGTATCACCAGTTTGCCAGAGGGGTTCGGGACAAAAAACAAGGTGAAGAAATCCTGTTCCACAGAATGTGGCAGAATGGGAGGCAATGGCTAGGCCATGGGTTCAAGGTCTAACTAAGTCTGAGGTTGCCGAAACTAGTCTTCCTACAATGCCATAAGGCCTCAAGCACTGTCCTAACCTTAGGATAAAGAGTAAGCCTCTCAGAACTGGCCTCTTAAAGGAAAAGAGGATGGACCTGCACCTGAAAACACCTGATCCTAGAGAAGTTATGATGAAAGGCTTTGGAACACTGTAGGAGCCCCAGCCTCCCGTTACAGCCCTGGTTCCATCCCCCTAATTTACAGTTGTGTTACAGCTATAAACAGCCTCAGATCAATAAGAGTGTCATAAAAAGGAGAAAGACTTTTATTCATTCAAAGGCTTCTTCAATAACTTTCTCCAGCCTGGCTGAACACTTGACTCTGACATAAATAAGTCCTGTATGAGCTGACAGATGGCCCACCACCACCACTGTCACCCCTCACTCCCATCTCATTTCTGCTGCACCAGCAAGCTCAGAGACCCCACCATCCAGAGACCCCACACCTTGCATCAGGTGGGCAGCCTGGCTGGCCCCTTTAGGACATCAATCATTTTTCTCCACCAAAGGAACAAGTCCCGGGACCACCCCACCCCAGCAACTCCAGTAGAAAATCCCATGACCTAAAAGAGTCTAAGTTCATGGTCAAGAGTTATATTTTCCTAGACAAAACTAAACACCAGACTTGGTCCTTGGTCAGGGAGGCAGCACGGCCTAGGGGAAAAAAATAAACAAACTGAACAAACTAATGACCATTCACTATTTGCTTACTACAGCCAAAGCACTGGGGAACCAAATGTGAGACAATCCTTGCCCTCATGGAGCTCAGAGTCTAATGGGGGAAATGAGTCATCTAGAAGAATGGTGGCCAAGGAGATGTGTTTTAGTTTGGAAAGTCATAGGGAGAATGACTAATATAGACTGGCATGGACTTTCCAGCACCATTGGCAGTACTGATTGATAATGTTTCCAAAGCTGAGAAGGGGTGGGCTTGTTTTTCTCTCTCTATGGCATTACACTTTCCTTTCACCTTTGCACAAACAGTCCCCCATGCCAGGAATGCTTTTCCTGTTTATGTCCAACCCTTGGAATTCTTAGGTCCACCTGAGATCTAGCTCAAGTGATACATCCAACATGAGACCCTTTACCACCCTCTTGGCTGTTTACACTGCCCCCCTCAGCAAACACACATCTTGGGTAACAACTATTTTGGATTCACTTTGCATACATTTTGTATTTATCTATGTATATTCTGTTTCCCCCATAGAATGCAAGTTCCCCTGGGGATAGGAATTGTTTTGTTTTTTGACTTGGTAACATAATTTTTGTAAAATACAAAATGGCACCCAGTGGCCAGTCTTCAGTGACAATGGTGGAGTAGCAGACAAAGGAAGTGAAAAGGCTAAGGATCACAGATTTTAGACCATCTATAAATATTGATCTAACTCTTGGTGTTCTGAAAGTCAGATCTTTGTCCATTGACCAAGGAGTGAATAATCTACTGAAGAACTAGATCCACATCTCTTCTAGATCTGAATAGATGGGTGGCTTGACCATTGCACTGCTACCCAAGGAATGTATGCTAACAGCCCACTACATAGATTCTCTGTGTAGGATTTTTTGACAGAAGAAAGAATACCCATTGGTAAAGGATCATATATTTAGAACTGGGAGGGATCTTAGAGGTCACCTAGTCCTAACCCTTCATTTTACAGATGAGGAAACTGAGGTCTAAGACGACTTGCCCATGGACATTCAGGCAGTAAGTGCCAGAGGAAGGACTGGAACCCATGATCTCAGGTTCCCCAAACTTAGTACTCTTTCCATCTCATTTCAGATCCATTGAAGAACCCAAGTATGAAATATGAATATATCTAAAGTACCTAAGACAGGTATAAACAATTTGTTCCTTTATTTACACCAAGCATGTGCTTTCCTGGTTCTTTCCTGTTTTCACAGACAGGGCAGAGGCAGGATTGAGAATCAATAAATTATCAGTAGCCCAGTACCGCAAAAGATTTTCAGTACATATGACCTATATTCCTCTACCCCACCAGAGAGATGTTCATGCATTTAACCCTGCCATAACCTACAAGTATTCCACTTCCATATTCACAGATTCTGAAATTCTATTCCCTGATCATTTTTTTATCATTCCATCTTTCCCTCTGCCTTATGACTCCTAGTTCCCCTGCTTGATGTCTCCCCACAGTCCAATTCATCCATTGCACAGGTACCAAAGTAATTTTCTTGAAGTGCATGTCTCCCCACAACACTCCCCCTCTCATTAAACTCCGGAGATGCTATACCTCTTCTAGGATGAGATATAAACTCCTCTGTTTGGCATTCAAAGTTCTTCAAAATATGTGACCAATTCACTTTCCATTCTTAATACAATTAAACCCCTTCACATGCTCTGCAATCCAGTCAATAACCTTGATCTCCTTACTGTTCCTCATACATGGCACCCTATTTCCTGTCTTGTTTCTGTGCTGATTGTCCCCAATAACTGGAATGCACTCCTCCTCCCTCCCATCACAGAGAACCAATCCCTAGTGAAGACGCAGCTCAGTTGCTACTTTCTCTAGGAAGCCTTTTCTAATCTCCCCCCACCTCCTCCACAAAATCATCTTTTCTCTATTTTGTCTCTTTTTCTACATGCCTCTGTCTCCATGTGTTTATTTCTTCCTCCACAGAATGTGAGTCAGCTGGGTGGTTCAGTGGATAGAGTGCCAGGCGTGGAGACAGGCAAACTTGAGTTTAAATCCTGCCTCAGACATTTACTAGCTGTGTGGCCCTGGGCAAGTCACTTAACCTCTGATTGCCTTGATCCATTGGAGAAGGAAATGGCACAACACTCCAGGATCTTTGCCAAGAAAACCCCATGAACAGTATGGTCCATGGGGTCATGAAGAGGCTGACAGGGCTGAACAACCACAGAATAAAAGCTCCTTGAGGGCACGGATTAGTCCCGTCTTGTCTTAGAATTCCCAGTACCTCACACAGTGCCGGCGGAACACAGTAGGTATTTAATAGTAATCTTGTAAATTGATATCTTTATCAATTAAGTCATTTTCATTTTCCTGTAATCCCTCCTCACTTTCCTACGCTTTAAGCCATTCTTCATAACAGACTGGAGGGGAAGTCATTTCAAGCAAAACAAACCACATCCAACAATATTTCCCGTATTCCATATCCATATTCCCCTAGTTCCCCAAAGACAGAAAGAAGGTATATATTCCCAATTCTTCTCCAAGGTAAGCCTCCTCATTAATATTATATAGTTCAATTCAATGAATATTCACTGATGATGGTTATGAAGACCACTGAAGGAGGAAGCAGGGTAATAGAGTGGAGACAACATTGGCCTCTCTGCCTCTATCTTGCTATGTGACCTTGGGAAAATCACTCTAAGTCAAGTCTCTAAGCATTAATTAAGCACCTGCTATGTACCAGGCATTGTGTTAAGCCTCTCTCTGGGTCTCTCTGCCCTCCGTAAAAGGAGGGTATCGGATAAGGTGAGCTTTCATATCCCTTCTGACTTCTGAATCTATGATCTTAAGATCCTACATGTGCCCATCTAAGGGTTGACATTGTACTTTGGGGATTATGGCCCGATGAAAGGACATATATCTGGACCCCAGAACCTGACTGAGATTTGAGTTTCTTTTCTCCTATATTTTTACCTCCTTTACAGAGAAAACTTCTCATGCTTGGGGGAAAGCAGACAGTGCTCGCTAAATCTATTTCCCTTTCAAATAGGAGTGGGGGTAGGGGGACTGTATGGGAACAAAAAAGAACCTTAAATCCATTAAAGAGGCCTCTTGGAGATTTAATCCTGCCTGGGGAAGGAAAGCACAGGAAAATGCAAGACTAGTTACAAAGAAGTGGGGCCTTCAGTCTGGGAACAACACATGACGTCTGCCTGGTTTACTTCCTTATAGTAGTGCAGTGTGTAAGAAATACGCCCATAAAACCAGGCAGACAGGGCTCAACTGCCTCTGGCGATAGCTTGCCTACCCTAAGTGCAGACGTGGTCACCAGACAAGGTTTCCCCAGGCTCTGAGAGTCAGGCATGCAGAACGTTTGCAGGAACAGTGCAGCAAGGTTGCTGGCTTTCTCTCTTGGGGATTTATTTACTTATTCCCTTCCTCAGGCTAAAAGACTCCTCATTTTTCAGATTTATTTTAGCCTTTTGGATTGGGTGCGGTTTTTCATTTATTTTTTTTTTTTGTAATTCTTCAATAATGCTGGATATAGGCCTCACCAAGATTCCCAGGGGCAAAGGAATCCAGCTGGGGCCTCTCCCTGCAGACAAGCTTCAGGGCCCCTGTTTATACCTCCTGGAGAGAAAGAGTATTAGAGTAGGAGATAGATGAACTGGGAGGCACAATGGATTGGAAGTCCAAAAGACTGAAGTTCGAATCCTCCCCCAGAGTCTTACTAGCTGTGTGACTCTGGGCAAGACAAGTCCTCTTACAAGCCTTTATTTTCTTCATCTTTAAAATAAGCAGATTTGGACTGAAGCCCCTAAGGCTCCTGCCAGCTCTGGAGCCTATGAACTCCTCTGGTATATAAGCTAGCGTGGTACTCTCTTGACGGCTGGGGCTTTGGAATGAAGGGTGCAAATCCCATCTCTAATGCTATATGTATGACCTTGGGCAAGTCATTTAACTAGTCTAGACCTTAGTTTGCTCATCTGAAAAAAAAAAAGGATTAGACTAGCTGGGTTCTGAGTTCCCTTTTTCTTCCCCTCTAGGTCTGAGATTCGATAATCCTCCTCACAGTCAGAATAAACAGTGAAGCAAGTGACAGAATAGGAAAGTAAAGGCCAGCAGCGATGGCTGAAGATTCGGCATGCTAAGAATCAATCCCTGGGATCAACAGCAGCACCAAACCAATGTGTGTGTTACAGCTGAACTTCACATAACAGTTAATGTCAACATTATCTGGGCAACGTAGAGGCTTGGGAGAAGCAACCAGAAGTTATCACTAAATTAGCACCGTTAAAAGCCGGCAATCATTAGCACCTCCAGTGAGTGGCTGACACCTTCCTAGACCTAAGAGCAAACCTCCTCCTTATTCTTCGTTAGATTTTTATATCAGCAGAGCTGGAGCCTTAGCTGCATTCTGATAGCTCTATTAGGGAAAAGGGATGCATTCCAAAGATGTACTTGAACATCTGAGGTTTCATAACCAGAGACAGAAGTGGAAAGAACACTGCTAATGAGGTAGAGGTCTTGGGTTCAAATACTACATCTGATTCTTACTATCTGTGTGACATCATTCAAATTAATTTTCCTGGGCCTTACTTCCTCACCTGTAAAATTAGAAGGTTGAATTTGATGGCATCTGAGGTCTGTTTTATGTCTAGATCTGTTACTTAATGGAATAGAATAGGAAGCCCAGGGATTTGTGAAAGGCTGAGTGGTAAAGACTAGACCTAGAACCAGGATGCCCGGGGTTTTGTCACCTACCTCAGTATTGTTATGAGTGGCCCTGACTGATGAACCTCCATGTAAGACAGGCATGGGATGCCTGTGCCCTTCTAGGTGTCTGCTTTTGGTTTGTGGTTGAGTTCCATGATGCTCTGGAGGGGGATACAAAGAGTTCATCTGGGAGAGGACTTGATGGGTGATTCTAATGGGTGTTGACCTAATAAGACTGAGCTCCATCTCCCATTACTGTCCAATGGTAGACAGGCCACCATGATAGCCTTGGTTCAGTTTATTACAGAGTGTGAAACAATTCCATCACCTAGCAGATTTGATTGTATTTTATTGCATTCTCTTGAGGAGGAAGTCTTTTGTCTTTCTACATTTAATACTCAGTGCAAAGCCTGGCATATCTTAGGTGATTAATAAATGCTTGTTGACCGACTAAGTGTAAACTCTTTAGAGACTGTTTCACTGTTTTGTTTACATCTCTACTACCTGATATAATACCTGATGCAGAAGGGGCTTCATAAATGCTTGGGAACTGACTGACTCACGGATAGCAGGTAAATTCTGTCAGGGCGAGAAATGTTTCGCTTTTGTCTTTGTAGGGTAGACATTATTCCAGTGCTTGACCCAAAACAGTTGCTTAATAAATGCTTGTCAGTGTATTTTCTACTGTTGCTCAGTCATTTCAGTTGTGTCTGACTCTCTGTGACTCCATTTTGAGTTTTCTTGGCAAAGACACTGGAGTGATTTGCCCTTTCCTTCTCCAACTCATTTGACAGATGAGGAAACTGAGGCAAACAGGGCTAAGTAACTTGCCCAGAGTCACACAGTTAATTGATTGATTTTAGGGAAGGGGAAGAAAGAGAATAAGCTTTTATTAAGCATCTACTATGTGCCAGTCAATGTACTAACTGTTTTACAAATATTATCTCATTTTTGGGCATCCAGAAGGCACTATAGGAATGGCTAAATGCACCCATTGGACTCATTGTGTGGGGTGTGAAGGGGGGACAGCTGCCATAGACAGCATGTCACGCGTCCTGTGAGAAATGAGTTATTTTCTGAAACAGAGTTGCACAGATTCAAAGGTTAGGCTCCCATTTGGATCCATTTCTGTCTTCCTCCTTGGATTCTCAGTAATGTTTTTGGGCTGACAGAGCCTTGGATAGAAATGATGGCTGTTTTATAACGTGGGAGATTTATTTTTCATTACCCCAGTTCCTTTCCCTACTTACAAATTATCCACAGACTCACAGGGCTGGAGTCTGCCGCATGGGTTCCTCCCAGATCCAATTCTGACTGCTCCCTGAACAGCAGGCACCCAGGGCTCTGCAGAGCTCTCCAAGAATGGCGATATTCCAGGAAACTCCCGCATGCAAGAAACCGCAGGCATGCCGGACAGATTCATTTGGGGAAGCAACAAAAAAGTATGTTCTATGCACATGCTAGAGCTAAAGTTTGAACTCTAGCAAAAGTCACCATGAGTTGGAGAATCAACCAGAAGTTATTGCTAAATTAGCTCCATTAAAAGACAGCAACCATTAGCACCTCCAGTGAATGATGCCACCTCCCTAGATCTAAGAGCAAATGCTCTGTTTATTCTTCATGAGATTTTTATATCTGTCAGAGGCTGAGTTTTAGCTGTATACTCATAATGCTCTAGCAAAAGGAGATCCATTCCGAAAACATTTCTTTTTCAGAGGCTGAATTTTGTATCCCAAGTGCCTAGCCCACTATCTGGCACATTGTCATTACTCAGTTGTTTCTATGTCATGTCTTCGTGACTCCATTTGGGGTTTTCTTGGCAGAGATACTGGCATGGCTTGTCATTTCCTTCTACAGCTCATTTTATAGTTGAGGAAACTGAGGCAAACAGGGTTAAGTGACTTGCCCAGGGTCACACAGTTAGGAAGTGTCTGAAGCTAGATTTGAACTCAGGAAGATGAGTCTTCCTGATTCCAAGTCCAGTGCTCTATGGCACCACCTAGCTGCCCCTGGTGGTACATAGTAAGTATTTAGTAAATATTCAGTGACTGATTCATTACCAGAGATAGATTCACACAGGAGGTACAGGGAGGTTTGAGAGGGAATGCTGCGGAAGGACCAGAGAGACATGAACCTGGAAATGGAGGTGACTCCAGAGGCTCTCTGGTCATTTTATAAATGAATATATGTGAATATAGTGAATATGAAGAAACTGAGTCCCAGATTCATTAAGTAGCATGGCTAGAGTCATCTAAAAGAATCAGAGGCTCATAGATCCAACTGTCTCATTGTACAGATGGATAAACTGAGGCCTAGGATGGCAGAAGATGAGAATTTGAGTTCCTTCCCCCATTATACATCTACTAGTTGTGTGACTATCTTCGAACTGCTTAACCTCTAGTTTCCTCATCTGTAAAATGGGTAAGGTATTACTTTCACTACCTACCTCACATAGTTGTTCCAAGAAATGTGGTTTGTAAACCTTCCAGGCTGTATAAATGAGACATACTAGATAAAGAATATAACAGAATTTCAGGGGCTTGGGGTGGGGGTGTGGAGGAAGGGACTTATCAGGTATTTAAACACTAAATGGAAACTATCACATTACCAAAAAGCATGAAAATAGATCTGGGGGGTCTTGGGACTTGGGCAAAGGAGAGATTGGGTTAGAAGAAGTTGTGGAATAATGAAAATAACACTTTTGTGTACTGCTTACATCTTACAACAACCCCATGAGGTAGGCAATGCAAGTATTATTTATTATTATTAGCTCCAAGCCTAGCATAATCAGTGGCCGGCACACAGTAGGATCTTAATAAATGCTTGTTGATTGATTTCCCATTTTACAAAGGAGGACAGTGAAGATTGAAGAGCTTGTCCATGGTCACACAGATACAACTTGCACTTAGGTAAGAAGGGCAAGACAAGGTTGGGTAAGAAGACTTCCATTGGACAGTAGACCCAGTCTAGGACATAGTTGGTGGTGCTGCTGGACAAAGTAATGTCCACAATAATAGAATGGAGAACAATACTGAGGAGATTCATGACTGATTAATGCAGTCAAGACCTCAGGAGACAAACCCTAAAACATGCATCCATCTTGTCTCTTGGCAGAGGTGGTGAGCTGTAAGTGTAGAGTGAGGCACACATTGTGAGGCACAGCCAATGGGTCCATTTGATTCATTTTTTTTATTTGTTACAACTGAGAGTACTACTGAAACAGGGGTAGGAGAGATTTATCAGGAGGTAATGGGGGGAGGAGGAAGGGAGGAAGGAAGAAAGGGAAGGAGGAAGGGAGGAAGGGAGGAAGGGAGGAAGGGAGGAAGGAAGGAAGGAAGGAAGGAAGGAAGGAAGGAAGGAAGGAAGGAAGGAAGGAAGGAAGGAAGGAAGGAAGGAAGGAAGGAAGGAAGGAAGGAAGGAAGGAGGGAGGGAGAGAGGAAGGGAGGAAGGGAGGAAGGGAGGAAGGAAGGAAGGAAGGAAGGAAGGAAGGAAGGAAGGAAGGAAGGAAGGAAGGAAGGAAGGAAGGAAGGAAGGAAGGAAGGAAGGGAGGGAGGAAGGAACACCAATAAAACATCTAAAAATAAAATAAAAATTTTAAAAAAGAAGCCAGGAATGAGATAGAGGTTTCTCTACCTTCAGTAGCTCTTGGACTAAGCCTCCAACAGCCTCCTCTAGGACAATCAGAGGAAGGGGGACAAGGGTAGCAGACAGGGGAGGTCATGGAATATTCCTTATAAACCCAGTTCCCAAATCACCCTAAACAGATCAAGCCCCCTTCACTTCCAAGTCCAGTCAAACAAGCCAAGCATCTGTCTGCATCCACCCTTCCCAGATATATCCCATCCACCATCTGATGTCTAAAGTTTCTTTAACAACAAGGGGAAGGTCTTCATTTCCTCATCAGAAATAAATGGCTTAGAAGGCAAAGGCCTGGCTGTCCTAATGTTTCCTTCAAACGAGCTTCCTTAAAGTATAATCAATCCATCAACCAACAAGTGAGACTGACTGGCCCTCAGCTCCCTCCCTGCCTAACTTGGGGGATGGGGACTGAAACAGGAGGAAAGAGAGAAAGGGATTGTAGGTCTGTCAGCCTGAGGACAAAGTATAAATTCAATACTCCCTGCCTCCCCTCCCCCAATAAAATGTAAGTTCTTTGAGGGCAATGATTATCATTTTTCTTCTCTGTAGCCCCAAATCACACAGCTTTGCCTATGATAGGCATTTAGAAAATTCATGTTAAATTGTCCTATAAAAGACAATTATGTACAAGGTGCCATGACCTTGTCAATTCTGCTTCCATAGCATCTCTCACATTTGGACCCTTCTCTTCACTCACATAGTGAGAGCCCCATATCTTTCTTTGGCTGAGATGGTGCTAACAGCCTCCTCATTGAACTCTACCTCCAGCCTCTCTCCACTCTGATTCTACATCTACACAGTGGCCAAATCATCTTCCCATGGCACTGGTTTGACCACATAATTTCAAAAATCTTAGGATCATAGATCTAGGGATGGAAGGAAATCACAGAGGCCATTGACTGCCTCATTTTACTGGTGGGTAAACTGATGCCCAGAAAAGCTTAATAGCTTATCCAAGGCCCCACTGGCAGATTCAGGAAGTGTAGGTTCAATTCTCTTTATACTGTACCACAGCCTCCTTAAGGGTCTCCCTCTCTACTGAGTCTCCAATAAAATGCCAATTTTTCAGTTTAGCATTGAATGCCCTTCATAATATGCCTGATCATTTGTTGAGTAATCTGCTTCTAAAGTACCTTTCCAGACTGATCTCATCTTACTCCCCTTCATGCATTCCACATTCCAAGATGTTCTAGGTGCATTCCTTGAATTACCTTTTCCATTTCCTATCTCTGTAACTTGGTTCTGACTTTCACTCACATCTAGAAGACTCCCTCCTCCTCTCTACCTCTTAGCATCCTTTGATTCCTTCAGGACTTAGCTTAGGTGATATCTCTTGAGCAAAATCTTTCAGCTGTCAATCTTTCAGTTCTCAAATGAACTTGTATCTAGTTTTTTTTGTCCTTTGTGTGTTTATTAATGTTTTATATTGTTGTACCTCACTCCACCCCTACCCCATTGCCCTCTTCACAGGATAAGAAAGCTACCCCTAGACACAAAGGAAATAGAGCCAAGAGTGTTTAGTTCCTACAACTGTTCTCTACTATGCAATGAGTACAGCCCTTTACCCTAATGATCAATGAATTATTACAGCTGCAAGGCTACACAAAACTTCCCAAGCACCAACAGTGAAAACCCTGCTTCTCCATGCCCCTATCTGTTGGCTGTAGGAAGTCCCAGTATGGGAAAAAGTTGATTGTCTACTTGAGGTTACTAATAACAACTGCTGCCTTCTGACCCATGCGGCTCACCTGCCCTAGTTCTTTTCCCTTCTAAGAATCTACATGGTGCTATATCCACGCCCCATCCCTTAGTTTCCTTGTCTACAAAAATGATGGAATTGGACTAGATGACCTTTGAGGTACCTTCTGGATTGATGGTCCTATAATCCTTCCTATCCGCTCCTTAAACTGAGTGAGAATCAGTCTCAGATAACTACCTCTCCTATAGTCAATGGTCAGAATACAATTGAGATGACATTCCAGGGAATTATCCAGGATAATGATCATCTTGGATCATACAAGGTTAAGAGTAGAGCTCAATCTCCTCCCCAATTAAGGTAATTACAAGGTTGTAAGTGTAAGGGAGGTCTGCAAGATGAAGCTTTAAATTTATGAATGAGGTGGTTTATACCCTCTGATCTCTTTAAAAGTCTGAACTTCTCTATAATTGGGTCAAGAATGAAACTGTGTGATTGGTTTACCAAACAAGAGTATCACAGCTCCTAGAGACTTTAAACAGAAAAGGAATTTTAAAGATAAGCAGATATGTGGTGGAGGACTCCAGGCTCAGGAGCACCTTGAGGAGGGAGACCCATTTTATCTGTAATAGAGAGCAGTAAAGTTGGGGGGAAACATCTTGAGGTGATCACAGAGGGAATGTTACACACACGCGCGCGAACACACGTACACACACATATACACACATACACACACACACATACACACACTCTCACCATGTTCTCGTAGACCTGTAGGAGACAATGCATCCAACTGGGAATACAGAGAGACATATTGAGGACATAAAAGGACAGCCATGTATACAGATGGGTACAATAAGACAGCCACTCAAGGAAGAAAAGAACTTTCCAGACCATGACCAGAGGGGAATGTTTCTATATACTCATAAAAAGACTTCTAGTAACAAGGAGCAATGAATTTACCCTTTGGTCCCCCATGTTCTCTACATTTAGAGCCCCCTTTCTCATAGACTTCTATGTTCTTGTGGGAGAGAGGAGGACAGGATTTTAGGAGGATGTTTTGTGTCAACTATTCTAATTATATGACCTTAGTAAATGCCCTTTGCTTTTTTTTAGGGAAATGATGTCTATTGGCCAACTGAAATGGAAAACACACTGGTGGGGACTCATGAATGACAGTAATAGAAAACCAGCCCCTCAAGGTTACTGCAACAACCACAAGTGGCACAGAAATGGTCAGTTTCTGGTGAAATTGTTGGTCAATGTGAATGTGAGCTGGGGAAGTAGCCCTAAAAGGGTGGTCCACAAGGAATTATTTATCTCCTTAGACCACAGTGACAAAAAGAAAGCTACCTGCCCAGAATAGTTATAGGACATACTACACCTCCCAAAGTCTTTCAATGAGCTTTCTCCAAAGAAATTGATATGTGATGAGACTGGGAATCAAAGAAGAGCCACAGTTTAAACTTATGGAAAATTCCCAGACAATAAAAGACTTCAGCACACAAATGCTCAGAAGAAGAAGAAGTTAGGAGGAGGTGCTGTCCAGAGTAATTTTGTGATTGGAAGCAACTCTGAAGATTAATAGAGGTACCAATGAAATGAAATTGGAATATGTAATTGAAGGAAAATTAATAGCAAGAGTGGGTATGAAAAAGTGGTGAGAGTAAATTCACAGCCCTCACTCCCTCCAGGGAGCTGATGGGTAAATAAAAGTAATAAGATTGTGCCAAGCCTGAAGGCAATTCCTCCATCCCAGGAAGTAGCCTCCTTCCAAAAGGCCTGACACTGATGAATTAGACCCTGTGCTAGATAGGGATATCTGCTCCCAGGGGATGCCTCCCAGGAATGCACAAAGATCACTTCAGAAGAACAAGGGTTTTTCTTTTCAGAAGTTCATTTTTTTGAGGACCTACTCTATCTTGCCACAAACTGCCTCTACTCCAGAAATGTCTCCTCCTTGGCATCTCTGTCTGTCCTTCTGTCCTTCCCTATCCAAGAAATTTCCAGAGAATTAAAGGACTATAGATCCAGAACTGGAAGGGACCCCATTTTACAGATGAGGAAACTGAGGCCCAGGAAAGGAAAGGGAAGTGACTTGCCCAACATCACAGGGGGTGTAAATGGCATCTGAACTGAGCACTCAGTTCAGCACCATCTGCAATCTTACCCTAGCCAACCACAGGAACTTCCTACCAAAGACAACAAAGACGGAAAACCAATCACTTGCCTAAGTAGGAAACTCTCTGACCCATTCTCCCACTGTCCCCCATAAACTCTAACGGCCCTTCCCTGAGGTTATATCCCCTCCCTGCCTCTAATTTAGAGGTGTCCTGAGCTGGAGGGAACAGAATGGTGGCCTGAGTTGCACCCCTCTCTGGTTACTCCCTCCCTTCCCTAAAATGAGAGGGCTGAATCAGATGACCTCTAGGGTCCCTTCCAGTTCCACTCTAGGGTCTTATGACACCATTCTATCCCTCCCTCTAAGAGTCTCCTTGACTCTCCTTGGCATAGGTTAAAATGTACCCTAATAAATGCCTATTGATTGGAACAGTTATTTTCCTAAGTATTTTGTGTACCATCCACTTAATCCCTAAAAGGCCAAACCAGACTGAGGTGCTCCTGTTAAACATACTTCCTTCTGTCCAGCAACTTCAATAGCATCCTTATGTCCAGATGATCAAATAACCAAGGTTTCTTGGATTTACAGGTGAAAGAGATTTTTAGGGATCACTTTGTCCAGTTCCCTCTTTTGTCCTCAATTCTTTAAAAAAATTAATAAGCATTTGCTTCTCTCTCTTATTATTGCAAAAGAAAACAAAAAAAAATCTGCATAGCAAACATGCACAGTCTAGCACAACAAATGCACATAATGACCATGTCCAAAAGTTATGTATATTGAGATCATTGTTCTGGCAGGAATATGGGTAGCACTCTTCATTATTGATACTTTGGAATCATACCAAGCCTGTCTTTTACAAGTGAGTAAACTGAGGAACAAGAAGGCAAGTGGTATAGGCTGGCCTCAAAACCAGGAAAGTCAAGGTTAAAGTCTTGCTTCTGACACATAGGGATGTGTAACCTTCAAGGAATCATTGCTCTAGGCTACTCTCTAAAGAACAATAATGTTTAGGGAAGATGGTGATATGCCATGGCAGAAGGAATGTCTTCATCTGGGCACTCCTCTTACTAATAAAATCTCAGGTCCAGTTTTCATCCCTATCCCTCTCACTGCTAGGGATACCATGGGGATTCAGGAGCAGCCTAAGCTTATGGAGGGAGTGAGCAGCAGTTCTAGGACATGAACTTTCCACTCAAGTCCTCTTTCCACTAACACAATATTTCAACTTCCATTCCCAAGGTCACATGATATTGGTGGCTCCAGTGCAAAATCCTGAGACTTTGTTCACCTCCTAAATCCACCAACCCATCAGTTAACAAGCATTTATTAAGTACCTACTATGTGCCAAACATTACCATCAATTCCACTAGAGGGATCAACAATGAAATTGAGAAATCAGGAAATTTCCAGAATGTGAAAGTTGCTTAGGGGTATATAACCTTTTTTTTTTGCACTTTAAATGCATAAAATAAAAATAAGGAATTAAATTATACTGAAATATGATTTTCCAAGAAAAATTAAGTTCACAGACCCCAGGTTAAGAACCCCCTCATCTAGTCAAATGTTCAAACTTCATAAACGAGCAAATTAACCCTTATGAGTGAATTTGATTTGCCCAAAGCCCAAAGCTGAAGACAGAAAGTGATAGCTCTAGACAATTGCTGCTTCTACCTGGACAATGGCACTTTATGAGGTTTCAGTAAGAATCCAAATCTGAGACTCAGCCTATCACCTTGTTTGAACCTGGCAGTGGTGACATTCACTGTTCTAAGGACAAGGCAGATGCATCTTCAAGACAAGGAAACAAGAATCCTGATTTCTTTTTCCTGCCTGTTGAGCTTCATCCTATGCACCAAAAAGTCACAGATTGCACAGAATTAATCTGTGCATAATGTGATGATAATTAAGTATAATTATTACACAGTAATAGGTAGGCAGATGTCACTGTTTCTTAATCTAGGCCCCTTTATAGTCAGTGCCAATCGTCACCTAGGATAATTAAAAGTCATTTCAAGGATTGAGTGTTGGTGTTGGGGATCAGAGGAAATGACTCTATGTCCAAGAGAGAGCCTGGGGACTGTTGGAAATGCAAAAGCAGTAAAATCTTCCCTCAAACTTGAGGGGTCTCCACCCCCACTCCTTGAGGGTCTTGAGAAACAGTTCTAAGAGGAGAATTTGTTCTATGATTGTCAGGTACCAAGAAACAAAGGACATAACCAAACAGGATATCCCAATCAGAGAGATTGCCAAGGGACCATTTCAGAGAAAAAGCATTGGCTTGGGAGTCAGAGGATCTGGGTTGGAAACCCACCTCTGATGTGCCTTTGGACAAGTCTCTTCTCTCCCTGGACCTCAGTTTTCTCATCTGTAAAAGGAAGGGAATGACCTCTGAAGTCCCTTCCAGCATGATCCCATGAGCCTAAATGGAGTCAAGTGAAGTATTATTGCAGTCTCCATTATCAGATGAAAGGAAGTTGGCCTAGAGCTGAAAGCTATACCAGCTGGGTTCTTCTTCTGGCCCTCTCACTGTGGTCACATTCTGGGACCACAGTCCATTTTCCAAAACGATTCTTCTGGATTCCAGGCTGTATTTGTGACAAAAGAAAAAATACTGGAATCCAAGAAAAGATTATTTTTTAATAAAGATAAAATTAATCGTTTTTAAGACTTATTTCAGCTACATCAATCTCATGCCAAGTGAGAAAAGCTTGGCAAAAAAATCTTAGCAAAAAAAAGAAAGTAAGAATTTAGAAGACTGGGTTGCTACTCTCAGTTTGACCCTTGACTAACTATGTGATCTCATGCAAACTCACTCCACCTCTCTGTCTCCCTCTGTAAAAAATGGGACTAGTAACTGGCACTTTAAATCTGAAAGGGAGGTGGGGATGGGGGGAAGATGGATGAAGATTCACAGATGAACTGCAGGATCTTTGGAAGAAAAGGTCCTAGAAGGTAAGGTACTCTTAATGACTCTGAATCCCCATCACACACCATGGACTTTCCTGAGAGCTTGCATCCTTCTCTTGGATGGGAGACCATGCATCCTTAATCTTGCACTCCGCCCTTGGCTACTCCAGGCTTGTACCAGCCATTTCCCTAACAACCCAGATACGTCCTGGAGTATCCCTGGATGTCAGAATTGGAAGGGTCCTTGGATGTCATCTGGTCCTGAACCTGGAAAGGAATCCTCTTTAGAAACTCCCAGACAAGTGGTCAGTTAGCCTCTGCTTAAACACTCCCCAGAGAGGAGGTATCCACTGTCCTCAGAGGGTGTCATTCATTTATATGCTGGACAGCTCCATGTGGTAGGACGTTGAGGTTGCTCTCCATTATACTGAGCTGAAGTCTGCCTCCCTCCCTTGTTCTGTTCTCTGAGGCCAAACAGAACAATTCTCTCTTGAGACAATCTTTCAGATAATAATGATAATCACAACATTTAAATAATATTTTAATGTTTGCAAAATACTTTACAAATAAATATCTCATTTGAGCCCTACAACATCTATAATTATTCCCATTTTACAGATGAGGAAACTTAGGCAGATTGATTAAGAAGTTTGTCCAGGACCACACAGTCAGTCTTCCTAACTCCCAGTCCAGCCCTCTATTCACCATACCATATAGCTGCTCTGAAGATAAAAATAATATTCCCCTGAATCCAACAGCAGCAGCAGTAATAGCTCTTATCCGGCACTTTAAGGTTTGCAAAGTACTTTACAAATATTATTTTATCAACCTCATACTTCCAGGAGGTAGATACTATTGTTATCTCCATTTTACAGATGAGGCAACTGAGGCAGTCAGAAAGTAAATAATGTAAATAAGTCATCATCCTGACTCCAAAGTCCAATACACAAAATTTTAGGAAATAAATCATTAAGAAGTGAAGATATATTTTATTTACCAACACATGCAAAGACAAAACAAAATGAGGCTGGTGGGCTAGTCCCCCAAAGCCACTTAGAGAAATTCCTGACATCATGGCTCTTGACAGAGTACCAGTAGAAAATCCCTGATCGAATTATCAACTGAACTTAGCTCAAAAATAATGTGTAATGGGTAGGGTGTGTATTTGTGTGTGTGTGTGTGTGTGTGTGTGTGTGTGTGTGTGAGAGAGAGAGAGAGAGAGAGAGAGAGAGAGAGAGAG
Source organism: Bettongia penicillata ogilbyi (assembly GCA_023548195.1). Classification (NCBI taxonomy): domain Eukaryota; kingdom Metazoa; phylum Chordata; class Mammalia; order Diprotodontia; family Potoroidae; genus Bettongia; species Bettongia penicillata. Next base: position 378,661 of record JAJHZJ010000957.1, read on the forward strand.
AGAGAGTTAACGTATTAGAAGTTAAATAAGAAAAATCACACCCTCCTTATATTTCATTTTTTATTTATTTTCCTTTGATTCATATTTTGGCTTTTGATTTATGGGGTGATAAAATGGAGTAAGTAATTTGTGAAGCTATTATAGATGTATACATGGGCACACCAGTCTAGGATTTCTCTGGGGCTTTTATTTGTCTAAGCTTAGACTTTAAAACAGTGTTAGCTTCAGTCTCTGAAAAAATAGTCACAAGGTTGAAAGAGCAGGAGAAAGTCCATTGTATCATGGCCTTTAGGACTTGTCCCAACTGACAAAAAGTACATCTCTCAACCCCAAAGCGCTATCCCCTAGGGCATGGTATAATGGGTAGAGGGCATTTCACTTTGTATCTGCTGCTCTGTCTGGTTTCAATTAAAAGATATCCCTCCCAGGATAAGCTCCTCACTTCTAAACTCATCACCATGATGCTAACCCAAGCCTTGATTGGTTTTACTTCCCACAGCCTCCTCTCTCCTCTGACTTGACTGGAAGAAGACAGTGCCAAAGTCCTTCCAATGTCTTCCTTTATCGAAGGCAGAAACTGGACTCAGCTCACTCCACTTTGCATCTTTTGCCTTGCCTGGTTTCAACTCCCTGGAATAAGATTCCTCCTGGTGTCCCATTTACCCTCCCTCCCAGTTACTTTCCTGCCTCCTTTTGTTTCCCCTTTTAGATTGTAAGTTTCTTGTGGGATTATCTTTTTTAGTAATTATATCCCCAGCCCTTAGCACAATACCTGGAATTTAGGAGGTGCTAAATAAGTATTACTGAATTAGATTGGCAGATGGGTGGATCTGGAATCAAGAAGGCTGCAGCATCTCTCACCCTCCCAGTCTCAGTTTCCTCTTCTGTAAAATGGGGAGAGTAGCACCTATATTACCTACCATACAGGGTTGTCCTAAAGCTTGAATAAGATTATTTAGGTAAAGTGCTTTGCAAAACTTAAGGGGCTATATATAAATGTCAGCTATGACTATTCTCCAATGCCCCATGCATCTGCACCTGGGGATCTGAGCACATTGCAAAGCAAACTCAAATTGCTTCCTCAAAATTAAGGAGTACCTTTTTGCACCTCAGTTGCCATGCCATTCAGACATTCCACAACCATTTCTTATTGCTGAGTCATTTTTTGGTCCAAGACACTAGAATGGTTTGCCATTTCCTTCTCCAGTTCATTTCACAGATGAGGAAACTGAGGAAAACAGGGTGAAGTGACTTACTCAGGGTCACAAAGCTAGGAAGCATCTGAGGTCAGATTTGAACTCAAAAAGATGAGTCTTCCTGACTCCAGACTCAGCACTGTATCCACTGTACGATCTGCCTGTCCTATGCATTAATTAGGTACCTACTAGGAACAAGGTACTGTGTCATTCTGACTGTTATTTGTCAAATATCTTAACCTCCAAGGAATCCTACTGTGTCAATGTTTTCTCACCATCTGGATGTCCTGGCAAGGGTTCAGTAAGGTTGGGCTAACTTGAAGAATGGCTGCCTGAGTTCTAGTGTTGGTCATAGCCTCAATCCAAGATCCATCCCTTTCATAACCAATAAATGTGAATTGTGACCAGGTATAAAGAAAGAAGTAAAGAGTCTTAATGCCCCACATGGTAGCATTTTGGAGATAGGCAATAATTTGATTCATAATTATTCCCAGATGAGTAATCTTAGAGTCAAAGAGATAATGACCAATCCCTGCTTTGTTAATTGTCGACCCTAGGTAACATAGAGCTAAAGCAGGCTCTTACCAGCTCCCATTGGTCACCTTGGTTAGCTATGCCCATTTATCAGGCTCAGGCTGCTTCTACCTTTTAACTTCCCCACCAACCATGCACCCTATGTATAGAATCTGCCTGTGGGGTCCCTATTCTTTAATTCTACCACGGGCTGGAGAGAAGAATAAAAAACACCGTGTTAAGTCAAGAAACCCAGGGGACCCTGTCACCAACTTGCTATCTGATTTTGAGTAAATACCTCCCCCTTTCTTCAGGTCTTCCTTGACAAAAGGAGGGGAAGTAAGGACTCAACACTCTCCAAGGTCCTTACCACTTCTAACATTCCCAGATTTTTACTTCACTACTACTTCTCTGCTTAATGATGGATGCAACCCAGAGGCATCGTCCCTAATGAAATCTCTCATCTGAAAATCCATTTTCCTAAGGTCATCCAAGGAACTGGAACAAAAGTCTACTTCAAAAGAAATAATTCTATAAAGAATATAATATATAATGCATATATGTATAGATGCATATACACATATATATGTATACATATACACACACATATATATATGTATATATGTGTGTGGGTACATGTATATTTTTTTCTGAGAGGGAATAGGGAGACTTCATGACGTAGAAAACAGCACCAGTCTAGTGAACATGATTCACATGGAAACAAGGGATTCTCCAGATATTGAACAAAAGGGAGCAAATGAGGATTCTGGCCCCTGGTTGTAAAGGGCTGCAGAATTTTTGTCTGGGCTGTGGGCTAAGAACAAGGACAGCTACTCATCAGCAAAGATGCCACTCAGTGACATAAAAGACATTTTACTTCTTTAACAAATTGGTTTTCCAACAGCAAATCTGATTGCAAAGGGAAGGGGGGGTTGTGCAAAGGACTTACTGACAAACCCAGAATGACTCTGGAGCCCTCCTCTCAACCCTTATTCATTATCCTTTTCTCTCTGGCATGTCAATGAAATGGAAAGCAAGGTTATCTCAATGGAAGGAGGGGAGCACTGGGTTTTGTATGAGTTTGTGTGAGTTAGCCCAGTGTATTTTTCCTCTGTTAAGTGACTAACACAGTGTCTAGGCACACAGTAGGTGCCTAATAAGTATTGTTGGTTAATCCTTGGTTAATTCAGAATGTTGGTTCCCTGGGGGCAGGGAATTTCTTAACTTTGTCTCGATATTTTCACTACTTATAATACTAGCTTAGAATAAAACCTTAGACCTAGCACACTCTTAAGCCCACGCATTTTGAACAATGGGTCCCTACTCAACCTCCACTCCGTGGCGGTTTTTGGACCCTCCTGACTAAGAGTAAATAACAAGAGTAACAACCTCTTCAAAACAACAACTCAGAGGCTCCTGCCCCTCCCAGCCCGATTTATCTATTTTTTTCTTTTTTATTAAAGAGGCTTAATACCCCGGACTACTTTTTAAAGAGGGCTATTCACTGAATGGGCGTTACCTCACTTTAAGTGAGTCCTTGAAAAGGCCTTAGTCTAAACGGTCAAGGTCTCCCATTGCATCCTGGGTCATCTCCAGTCATCCTGATGAATATCTGGTCACTGGATTCAGACGGCTCTGGAGGAGAAGTGAGCCTGGTGACCTGCACAGCCCTCCCTCACTCAAAACAAAGTCAAGTGCAAGTCATGTCATCATTTCTCTGATGTCATGGTCCTCTTCTAAAACAAAGGAGAACACAACAATACTACCTGGTACATAGCAATTCTTATTGATTGAGAGAATATAAGGTCTTGGAAGGTAGAGATTTCTTCATTTTTGTCTATCTCCTCAGGCTTACAGGTCCTGGAACACAGTAGATACTTGATAAATGCTTATCGGTTGATTGATCTTCCCATAAAGTCCAGCCACTCTACTCTCCCTAAATGAATATATTCAACAACTCTACAAGAGCCTACTATATGTCAAGTGCTTTTGGCTACATTTCCTGCCCTCAGGATCTTTCATTCTACTGAAAGAAAACAACACATACAGAGTTAAGCAAATAAGACAACATGCAAAGTTAATTTCCTGTGGGATAAACAGAGAGAGCACTACCAGATTAGGTTGGGGTAGAAGTCATGATAGGCAAAGGAAAGCACAGAGGCAAGGGATCATAGATCACAGACAGAAAAGTAGGAGGTACCTAAAAACTGAACAAAAGGTCATCTAGTCCAACTACCTTATTTGACAGATAAGAAAACTAAAATCCAGAGACATGCAATACTTCCCTATGGTCATACAAATAGTAAAGTGTCCAAGACAGGATTTGAACCCAGGTCTTTGAACTCCATTGTTCTACAAGCAATCAGTAAGCATTTCCTAACTACCTTCCATGTTCCAGGCGCTGTTAGACACCCGGGATGAAAAGGAAACAATCTTGCCCTCAAGAAGCTGATATTCTAACAGGATAGACCCTGCATGATCTAATAAGTATATATAAATTAAACTTGTCCAGGATAAATATGAATAAATCAAAATAGTTTGGTTGGGCACTCCCAGTTGAGAGGAATCAGGAAAGACTTCATATAGAAGATGATGTTTAAGTTGAATCTTGAAGAAAATAAGGATTCTATGAAGTGGAAGTGAGAAAGGAATGCTTTCCAGGCATGGGACAAGACAGGGCAAAGGTACGGAGATGGTGAGAGCACTATATGTAAGGAGCAGAGAGAAGGCTGATGGACTGATTGACTTTATAAGACCTGTGACATTATTTCAGACAATCTCTAAACACCTCGAGTGACAAGGAGCTCAACACCTCCTAGTAAGTATCGTTGATTAATTCTATTTGTGAATGGTACTAAACATTAGAAAGATCATCCTTTTATTTACTGGGAACCTACATCCCTGTAACTTCTATGTAGTTTCATTCCACCCTTTGAATCAATACAAAATAATCTTCTTCCACAGAGATGAATTCAATACTTAAAAGACTGTTATGATTACCCATGAATCTTCTTTTCTTCAGGTTAAATAATCTTAATTCCTTCCACCCTTTCTCCAGATCCATTAGCATCAACTGTTCAATAGCCATCCTAAGTGCAACAAATACAAATGTGTCTTCTGACCAGAAGTGTGTTAGTAAATGTTTAGCTTTCTCGAAAAAAGGGTACCCATCACTCACTTTTAAGTTTGGTCTTCATTATTAACATTTTCTCCATTAATTTCTTAAGTCTAAAGAATCTAGACAAAACTATAATTCAAGCATTGATTTGTAGCATTTGCTTTTAGTGAAATATTTAGTGAAAATTTAACAATCAACTCTTACGAGTGGGTCCAAGCTGATTCCAGCCCACACCTATATCTGACAATCTGACTAGAGGAAAATAGAAAGGAAGTATTATCTTCCTTATTCCAGATAATATCCATTTATAAATGTAAACCCATGATCCCTTTTGTTTTTTGAGGGCATCAGCTACATTGTGTAGAGATAAGACATAGAGATATAGAGACAGTTATATAGATATGTGAGTATATGTATACACACATACATGCTTTTATGTATATGTTGCTGATTTCTAAGAGACTAAGATACATGAGGTGATGTCTTGACTTCACGTGAATTGGATTTAAATGAGGCAGAGGGGAACAAAACTGTTGATCTCTCTTCCAGAGTCATTGGAGTCCAATGGCAAGACAAAGTCAAGATGACTAGTGATGGCCCAATATATGTGTATATGTATGTGTGTGTGTGTGTGTGTGTGTGTATAAAATTGCTGCCACATAAGATTATATCCACATAAACTATTTCCTAGACACATCTCTGCCATTCTATAAGAGTGCAATTGATTTTTTAACCTAAGCATGAAAATTTACATCAATATCTGCAATTTCACATTATAATTTGCCCAACATTTCAGTATGTCATCATTTCTACACTGTTCAAAAACAGTGTGTGTTTTGTCCAAATCTAATATAAATAAATATGAAAAAATAAATTATTATTTTTTACTTGTAATAATATTTTTTCAAAGGATCATTTAGGGACATAGGATGACAGGTTGAAAACTGGAAGTCATTAAAAGAAGTGATTATTTCTGTTTTATATTACTAACTAATTGTTGAATTAAGACTAAGGTTTTTCCCCTTTTCTACTTCCTTGTTCAGAAATCAGCCTCCGTAGGTTATTCAGGCAGCCTTAAAGTGCAGGTTTGATAATGAGAGGGAAAAGTTAGATCTGTTCAAAATGTAAGGAAATTTTAGTTGAGGGGATTTTGGCCAACTGTGTTTTATTCAGACAGGTCTGGGAGAAAATGGATTCTCCCTTTTGCATGGATTACCATAAACCGGATGATATTAGTATATCTTTGACCAAGACTGAATGATCAGAGTCACATTTCCTAGACCCTCACTAGAATAAACCCACCTCTCAATATAAAATTCATTATTTGAATTACTTGTTAACCAATCAGAGTTGATTACCACCCTGAGGAACACAGACTCATCCAAGTGCATATAAGCATTGAATGGTTCCATGAGAAGTCTTTGGCATTCAAGACTATCACTGGTTCTTTTGTTAATTATTTGCTAGCATGATTAATAAAATGACTATTGTCATTTTTATTTATATTTATAGTTATCATAAAATGACTATAAAATGACAGAAACTATGTCTCTTAAACTTTTTACACATCGCACCATCTAACCCAAACTCTTTATTTTATACATGAGAAGACTGAGGTAACCCAAAAGGTTAAGTCATATAAAAATAGCATTTGAACCCAGATCTTATGACTTAAAATCTAATGTACTTCTCCACTGTGCCATAATCTCATTTGGGGGCACCCTAGATTTTTTATCCTCCTTTATACTATTACAATATAAAACATATAAAATATATACTATTACATATACTAAAACATATACTATTACAATATAAAACATATAAAACATCTCACCATTTGCAAAGTGTTTTCATATTTATCCTTATAGTGAACTACCCTTTAAGATCAGCACTTCTTAAATTGTGGGTCTTGACCCCATATGGGATGCAAAAAATTTGGCAACAGTGAAAGGTTTTGAACAAGCCAAGACCAAAAATTAATTAAAAATCAAACTCGTAAAGAATCTGAGGTGTTTGTGGCAGCTCTTGCCCATATTGCATCATACAAGCAGCCTTGGTTCTGAACACAAAGCATGCACACTTTGCACTGGGCATGCCCTCAGGCCACACAACACCAACAAGTGTGGCCAAAACACTTCTTGAGTGGAAAAAGTTTAAGAAGTCCTGCTTTATCTGATCATGTAAGGCAGATAGGACAGGTATTCATATTTATATCTGACAATGAGAAAATTCACCAAGAAGTCAAGTGACTTGCCCTATGTCACAGAGCTAACAGCAGCAGGACTCAGTCTAGAATTCAGTTCTCCTGAGTCCATGGCTTCCAGTCAAAGCAAAGCAGAAAAGTGAGGCAAAAACCCATCTGTATCCTTTACCTGACTGATCACCTCAACCCTTAACACTGAACAAACCAAGTCCAAGTACTTGGGCTCTGTTACTCATTCCCAATGGAGATCTGACTTCTTAGAGTTTCTTTCCATTCAGGCATTTCATTGTTTTGGGTTAACACTTTGGAAAAGCATATGCTTATGTAGTGCTGAGCTGGGCAATATGCCAGAAAGGTTGACCACACATGGTCCTTACCCTTCAGGGAGCTAGCTATCTCAACCAATTAACACCCACAGAGGACAGGAGAGAAGGTGAAGACCCACAGTCCTTCAGTTCAACAGTGAACCCAGTAGCCAAACCAAGGCTCTCAATTAGAGATCAGGATGAGTATCTCAATATTTATACCTGCTCACCCTGGGCTCTCACACCTTTAAATACAGAGAGAAGACACTAAGAGATGGGGAAGAATTCTTATTGGAGGGACAGAGGCATGGAATGTCAGCATCATTTTGCAAAGGAGGAGATAGACCAAGAGAGGTCTCATGACTTTCCCAAGGATACACAGCCAGTAAGTGATGAACCATAAGCTTAAACTACAGAATCTTGATCCAGTGTGCTTTTCACAGTCCCATGCTATTGCTCTCTCTCTCTCTCTCTCTCTCTCTCTCTCTCTCTCTCTCTCTCTCTCTCTCTCTGTTTCATTGACATTATTAAGGAGTATTTATTCATCATGTGATTACCCTTGTACAAAGGGAATTAGAAAAAAAATCTGGGAGTATCTTCAAGGAGTTTATAATCTAAGACAAAGCCACATATAAGAGATGGGAGAATCCTTTGGTATCATCTTGTGCTTCTCATTTCACAGAAGGGAAACTGAGTCACAGAAAGCAGAAGTGGCATGGTCAAAGTGAAAAAGCCAGGCAGTAAGGATGCTGGGATGCAAACTGAGATCTTTCAGCATTTCAAGGTCATAGATATGGATCTTGAGGTAATCTTTGACATCATAGAGTTTATCTCTTTTGTTTTACAGATAAAGGAAACTGATGCCTGTAGGGGTTAAAGTAACTTGCCCAGTTTTTATCTAAGACTGCTAGGTGATATAGTGAGTAGAGAGAAAGCCAGACTTGGAGTCACAAAGTCCAGAGTTCAAATCCTACTGCAGACATTTACTAGCTATGTAACCCTGGGTAAGTCACTTAGCCATCTAAGTTTCCTCATCTGTAAAATGGAGAAAGTAATAGCAGCTATCTCACAGGGTTGCTCAGAGGATCAAAGGAGATAACATATGGAATGCACTTCACTAAACCTTAAAACACTATACAAATGTTAGCTAGTATTCAACCAGGACTTCTTGACTCCAAGTTCAGTGCTTAATCCACTAGACCACCTCACACAGGCACACTAAGATTTACGGATTATGTATAGATTGCTGGAGGGATGAGGAGAGGGAGTTAATTAGTAGACCTTTTTAAGAGGTTGACTTTTCATTTCCTTAAATTCTTGAGATTGTTAGGCATGGGGAGGAGTGGAGCTGTCAGTGAAACCTCAAAAAAGCAAAGTCGAATGGGGAGGAACCATCACCATTGGAACCTTCCTTCTGCATGGGAATCCCAACCAACCACAGACCAGGATGTGGCAGCAGCCATGAATTTGGAGGTCCATGAGAAAAGGGTTTGAAATTTGCCAGTCGTTCCCAATGAATTAGTTAGGAAACCCTGATGCAATATTGTAAAGCTGTGTCATCATTAGACAAGAAATCTTTTATAATGCTAGTGCCAGGAGACAGGGCTGAATCAGCATGGGGGTGGGGGAGGAGGTGTTTGGTGGGCAGCAAGTTTGATATGACTCAACAGTGTGCTAGGGTAACCAAGACAGCTAATACATCCCTGGGCATATTAAGAGAGATCTGGCTTTCCAGGCATGTGATGGTACTGGTCCCACCATACTCTGCCATGAGCAGAGCGCATCTGGACTATTTGTTTCCATTCTAGATGTATCAGTTCAGGAAGGATAGTGATAAGCTGGCAGGCTTCCAGAAGAAGGCAACTGGGATAATGACAGGGCCATAAGTCTATGTCATTCAAGGACTGGATAAAATTGCTGAAGGTGTTTAGCCTGGCAAAGAGAGTACTGGGGGGAGGCAATCATAGCCCTCTCAGGTATCTAAAGGGCAATTATCTGGAAGAGGTATTAGACACCCTCTGTTTGGTCCCAGAGGAAAGAGCTAGAAGTGATGTAGTAAAGAGGGAGGAAGGATCCAAGACATTGGATCTGGGCCAAAGTGGAATGGACCAGCTCAGGGTGGGATGGATTCTTCCTCAAGCAGAGACTGAATGACTCATCTTCTCTGTTGTAGTAGGGATTATTTTTCAGGTAGGTTTGGATGAGATAGCACTGAGGTTCCTTCTGATTCTGAAACTTGGCATGCCCATCATGGGGAAGGAGAAGAGGAAGACTGGGCAAAGGAAGGGACATTTGATTATTTATACATATATCATGCATGCATACATGCATGTGTGTTTATATATACATATATGTATGCATATGCATACACACATATATGAAAGCCTCTGTAACCATTAAGTATGACATAATGATGATGGTGATTATATGAGGTGGAGAACGGCTGAGCAGGTAAGCTCCTAATCATTTTGAGGTGCTCCCCAATCAGCCTAATGAAATTTCAGGGCTTGAGCTTTTGTTAGACCCTAATCAAAATGAAGAGTCCTCCAATTAAACTCGTGAGAGCAGGATATTGTTAGATGCTGATCAGATGGAAAAGTCCTCCAACAAAAGTGTTGGGATCCAGGAAACTCCTACTGATTGGTTGATTGAAAAATCAGCCAAGTTTCCTTGTTGCTAATAAAAGTATCCTACTTATATCAGAAGGAGATGGTAGTGGGGATGTGCGCTTGCATGTGACCTGAAAGAAGGAATAAAGAACCCTAATGGTTCCTAAACCCCAACCTCCTATGTAAAAGAAGGAAAGTTTCAAATTCCCTAATCAGCAGGATCCTAAACTCTACCTTTCACACTGACAAAGGAGATTCCTTGAGAGGGATCAACTTTGAGAGTTGCCCTGGGAGTAACTTCAAAAGTTCTTTTGAACTTTTGAGTCACTAAGAGTTACTGAAAGTTCAAGAACTGAATTTTGTAGAGATGAAGACTCTGGAGAATTCTACTTTTTGGAGAAGGAAAAAGGCAGTCCACAAGGTCCCTGTGCTGCATTTTACTTGGAAAACAAACCCAGTGAGTTATCCAGACCGATTAGACAGGCATTTGCTTGTTCGACAAGCGCCAAAGCAGGTTGACATTTTGGGTAGAACATAAATCACAGGGTGTTACTATGAGTCTTAGAGAGACTATGTAGGACTCTGGAAAAGTAAAACGCACTAGAATGTCAGATAGTTGCCCCAACAGCAATTCTGAGTTCAGTTCCCTTCTGGGTGGGAGAGTGGGTGGCCTGCTTGAATGCTTTTTGCTTCTGTATTAATTTCATGGCTCCTGAGTGTCTGACACATCTTATGTCTTCCCTGCTATGGGGAAGAATAAAGGCTGTCCCATGCCCAATAGTCTTGTTACTTGCGTATTGAATTCATGTGCACCATTTAGATGCCCTGCCATATTCATTTGGGAAGCTTCTAGGCATAAGGTTACATTTAAATCTTATTTAGAGGTTTTCCTGGGTTAATCCAGTTAGGGACAATAAAACAAAGAAAAAGAGAAATTGACCCTAAGGATTCAGTACCCCAGAAAAGCACCAGCATAGGGGAGCCAAGATGCCCTCAGGGCACCCAGACCACAGCATTGAGAACCTATCATCTGGTTCTCTTGACCATGTTCCTGGAATTGGGGCTGATCACAGCCATCGGTAAATCCAGAAGACAATGAGCCATGTCCCAGTAGACTGTGGCTAGAATGATGTCATATACATGCCACAATTCAAGCAGATGGCCTAAATATACTAAGGCTAAAGGTTGTTATTATCTGATGAAAAGTATTTTTATTTGTGAGAAATGGCATAATGGATAGAGAGGCATCTCAGAGCCAAGAAGACCTGGATTCAGGTCCTACCTTGTGCTATTTCCCATGACCCTAGGAAAGTACCTCTTCAGTACTCTAGGCAACTTCCTGAGGCTATAAATCAAGGAAACAACCCATCCAGTACCTTAAGTCACCCTGTTAATAATTACTTCCTAAGGCTCAACCTTTAACCTTAGGGAGATAGGTGACAGCTTCATCACCACCACTCAATTATCCATTTAAAATGTCAAGATAATCCCGTGTAACTTCTATTGGGCTTTGAAGACTAGGACTGGTTTTCTCCTCCAAATAAGGCTTTTCTTTGGCTCCTACAAAAGGGAGAAAACCTTGTCCAAGTACATAGTGATGGGGAGGAGAATCTGCGCACACACACACCTCACACACAAAACACACACATACACACATACACACACAGACACATACACACACAGACACACACACACAGACATATACACAGATATACATACACACACAGACACACACTCCTTGGGAGTGTGCTTGCAAATGGACTGGGGCCAATGAGGAGCTGACCCAAGATGAAAACTCAGTGTGGCCAATCCCCAGCACCTGGGCTGAGTATATGGGAGTAGCATATGGCTGCTGCACGTGGACCCCTTTGTAGAACACCATCCAGCCTCCAAGGAATTAGATGGACATATATTTACATTTGAGCATCAGTAGTAAAATGGAAATTTTCTAGTGACTCTTCTTTCTCAGGACTGCTTTAAAATACAGCTCTTCCAAAAATGCGCCAAGCGCCTACCCTGGGATTGTAAGAAATGTTTTATTTATAATGTTTGTGTGCAGCCAGACATCGGGCCCATCTGTCTTTTTCACTATATTTCCAAGGGCAGAAGTATATGCTGGTAACTAGGGATTAAAAGGACATCACTTCACCTCTTCCTTGAAGTCTTTTTGGCCTGACCCCAACCATATGAATCACAGACTCTCTGAGTTGGAAGGGACCCTCAAAGGCTGTTGAGTTCAAATGTTATCTGGGGGAAAAAAGAATTGTATCTCCAAGACTGAACACATCCAATAAAGCAGAACTCATCCCCCAATGCCCATCAGAGGTAGCCTCTCCTACTTCATTGCTAAAAAGGTATTCCTTCTGAGGATGAAAGCCCCTTGAAGGCAGGCACTATTTTAACAATGAGCCTTAATCTGCATCTGTGCAACTACAGAAGCAGTCATCATTCCTAGTTCTTACCTCTGAAAAAAGACAGAATAAATTCAATTCTTTTCCCATGTGATATCATTTCAAGTGACTGAACATAGCTGTTACAGTGCCTTCCCGAAACCCTCTCGTCTCAAAGTTAAAAATCACCGGTTCCTGCAATTGGTTTTAATGAGATCCTTCACCAACAAAAAAATCAATAACTTTGTTTTCAGAACCTGCTTCGTGCCAGGCATTGTGCCAAGTGTGGTGGATACAATGCAAAAGCCAGCAGTTCTTGCCTTCAAGGAGTTTTTGTTCTAATAGGGGACACAAGTATCCATCGAGGTGTATAAAAGATATATGCTATCCAGATACTGGATGACCTTGAATGGCAAGGTATGAGAAGATAAGGAAGAAGAGAAAATAGGAAACTTGCAGTGAAAGGTCACATTTTTCTCAGTAAACTAAAAAATGAATTCCTCAGCTGGCAAGAGTAGTGGGAGAGGGTGCCGTGGGAGGTTTCATAAAAACTATTCCAAGAGCCCCTGTGGTGAATGGGGTAGAGAATTAATTAGGGGAGGCAGAGGTAGAAGAATTGCTTTGCTGGAGTGAGTTCTTCATTGAGATCATTTTCAGTTGTGTCCAACTCTCCATGACCTCATTTAGGGTTTTCTTGGCAAAGACACAGGAATGGCTTTCCATTTCCTTCTCCATCTGATTTTACAGATGTGGAAACTAAGGCAAATAGGGTCAATTGACTTGTCCATGGTCACACAATATCAATTTGCAGTGGACCAAATCAGCACAGATGTGTTACTTCCTCCAGTTCTATTCTGCAGCACATAAAGAGATAAAGTAGCAGGAGTAATCCTAGGTAGTGTAGAGTTAGTTGAACTGGTTCATCAAGGGTCAGGTTTGGAAAAGAAGGCGATTGTAGCCAGAGCATGGAGGTCTAGCAAAAAATGAAGGATTTATGGCTTGAAGATCATGGTAAGGATGTAAAATAGCTCTAGAAGAATAAGGAATACAGAAAGATAGAATGACAGGAGATGATAATCAAATAAATGAATTTTAGATTTCTTCATCAGGGAAGAGTGAGATCAAGAGTATGGCCATTCCTTTGTATAGCTTGGGTGGAGTTGAGGAGTTGAGTCAGTTGATAAACTGGGAAGTTAGGGTGGGTGAGGATATGCCAACATGTACGTGGAAAATGAAGACAAGATTTGGGGAAAAGAGAGTGAGACTGGGGCCAGGCACTGAGCTCACTGAGAAATTCTTCCGGTTACCCTCATCTGGCTGAGACTAAGGAATTCTCACTTAAACAATGTCCTTCCTAAAACATGGCATCCAGAACTGAACATTCCACCCATAATTGGAATTCTTCAGGTGTGGTCTGACCATCGTGGAGAGCAAGGGGACTATTTTCCTTCCTCTGAATTCTAACACGAACCTTAGAATTATCTTCATTTATTTCACATGAGTAGATCTTGTGCCCTTAACCAGAGGAAGCCCTCAGAAAGCAATGATAGCGAATTCTACTGTTTTTGTATTTCTCACACCTCTCTGTTCGAGCATTAAGCAAATTTAGTAAATCTATGCTGAATGAAGGGACAGCTGTCTTATTTGGGGGAGGTATGGCAGAATCAGATGTTTCTCCTGTGGAAATTCTCAAAGTATCATTGACTTTAGAGCTGAAAATGGACTTTATAAATCAGTTAGCCTGATCCTTTCATTTTGTGGAGGACAAAATTGAAGTTTAAAGGTTAAATCATTTGGCCAAAGTCACAAAGCTAGGAAATAGACAAATATAAATAATGGAGAGGTAACTTTTCCATTCTATCCTCCACTGTCCTATTAGGAACCTGCTTGCTTAGCTAGCCTTAGCAAACTAATCATCTTCAATTAATTATTGATACTTCATTATCTTCTAGTTATTTGGACTGGAGGAGGAACGAGAGGAGAGGCAACATTAATGTGTCTCTTCCCTGCTTGGCTTTAGCTAAAATAATCAATCTCAGAAAGGGGTGTAGGGACAAGGCATAAACATGGCCCACGGGTGGGACTTTCTGTTATTAGCAGGATGGACATAAAAATCATGTGCTTCCAAATACCCATAGTTTTCCCTCTCTCAAATCATCTCTGTTGAGTGGTCTCATTCTAATTGGAGCCTGATTGGTTTCTGCCTCAAGATTCTGGCTGGGAAGAGAAGACCATGGTGTTCCCAAAGCCCTTCCTGTAACACGGTTGGGATTACTTCTCTCTCCCAGACTCCTCCTCTTCTATGACTCTTCCTCCAACTGTCAGTCAGTTCTAGTCCCACGTCTATTTATGGGTTTAATGAGCCTGCTAGCAATTTTAGAAAGCATTTCATTTTCATTCAGCAATCACATTTCTGTTCCTCATCCCAAAGAATAGGGAGCAAGAGGTCTTCAGAAGCCACTGAGACACACAGCATCTGCAACCAGTTGGAAAGGACTTTCCAGTGGAGTGGGAGGCAGGGGGAGCAACATTGCCATGGAGCATTTTCAAGATGTTTGGGGATGACGAATGGATTGGAGCCTCTGGAAGGACCAGCCCAGTCACCTCAAGAAGCTGAACTGCCAGAAACGTCTTCATGAGGAAACAGAGTCCAGTCAGTGGATTTGAAGTCAGGATGGAGGTTCAAATTCCATTCTGACACATGTCACTGAACACCCCCTCCAAGGCTCGACAGCTAGGGGTTGCAATGGATAGCGCACTGGGCCTGAGGTTAGGAAGACCAGAGTTCAAATATAGCCTCAAACACTTAGCTGTGTGACTCTGGACAAGTCACACAGGGTCAAATGAGATATTTGTAATGCGCTTAGTATAGTGCCTGGCACATAGTAGGAACTTATTATATGCTTCTTTCCTTCCTTTCTTCCCCTCTGCTTCCCTTTCCTCCTTCCTTCCTTCCTCAGTTTCCTCATGTGTTCTTCTGTGTTTTCTTCTATCTCTTATAATTTCAATTCAACTGAACAGCATTTAGTAAACGCCTACTGAGCACCAGGTGCTAGCGACAAAACCAAAAACCAAACAATCTTTTACCTCCAGGAGCTTCTATTCTTTTGGAGGGAAATAATTAAAAATTGACTATGTGACAGAAACAAAGCAATTTCCAGGGAAAGTATATCAGCACCTGTAGTAACAGTTAACATTTCATGGGATGCTTTATAGACATCACCTCATTTGTACACAATAACCCTCTGAAGTAGGTGTTCTTATTATTCCCATTTTAAAGATGAGGAAACTGAGGCCACAAGAGGTTAAATGACTTGCTTCCAGGGTTAAAAATATAAGGCAAGATTTGAACTCAGGTCTTCCTGACTCCAGGTTCCATATTGTCTCCACTCTACCACCTTCCTGTAGAAGGAGGCACTGGACCTGAGCCTTAAAATGGGCCTGGAGTTCTATGAATTCCTGAAAGATAAAGCACTTATTTAGTGTTTATGATGTGCCAGGCACTATGAGACAGAGGTAAGGAAGGAGTCTATGCCAGGCTGCCTGGGGGGTGATGAAATGCCTGGTGTGAGGGACTAGACCATAGAATGTTTAAAGAAAAATCATGTGCCCTCAGCCTCAAAAGGGAGGCTGGAACCAGTTTGTGAAGGATTTAAAGATCATTTAGAAGATTTTACATTTTACCACAGAAGGAATGGAGGTATCGGATCCTCTTGAGGAAAGAAAGGATATGTATGACCAGGTTTGTGCTTAAGGAACTGCTTTGACAACTGGGCAGAAGATGAGTTGGAAAGAAAGGAAAGAGATTTGAGTCACCGAGACCAATTAGAGGGCCATTTCCAAAGACTGGATGGGATGTGAGGAAGGCATTTGGAGTGGAGAAAAGAGGAAAGATCCAAGAGATGCTGATGTGTAAACAAGACGGCAACCAACTGGACCTGAAGAGATGAGAATGAGGTTGTGAACATGGGCTGGTACTACCCTCCCTGTAAATAAAGGTATTCAGAAGGGGAGAGAATTTGGGGAGAAAGGTAATGAGCTCCATTTTGACATAGTTAAAGTTTCCTAGGATCACTGGGCTAATTGGAAATAGAACTGAGATGTGACCTGCAGACTTAGAAGTCTAAGTGGGTCTCTTCCCACTACATCAACTGTCCTTCAGTATTTTGACCTGAATAAACTCAGTATGCCAAAGGATGCCCCCCCACCTTCAAAATCCCTCACACTGGGTACCAATGGATTTAACTGGAGATGTGAGGGCAAAAAGATATTTTCAAGGAAATCTCCCATACTCTGGGATGACCAAATCATAGATTTAGACCTAGAAGGAATCTATGAGCCCATAAAGTTAACTTCTTCATTGTAAAACTGAGGAAACTGAGGCACAGGATCCTGCCTGAGATCACATAGGCACTAAGTAGCAAGCCTAGGATTCAAAGGTAGGTCTTCCCACTGTACCATGCTTACAAAGAAAATTTCTCCCAAAAAAAGAATAAAATAAAGATGGAAATGATCGTGGGTGTCCCAGTCTGATTTTGACAGAGAATGAATAAGTAGCATAGTCTGTTGTCTACCCCCTTCCCATTGTGATAAAATATAAATTTCTCTATGGATGGAATTGTTTACATTTTGACCTTTATGTACATAATGCCCAGCAAAATGACTGGTGCATAGTAGGCGCTTAATACATGCTTGTAGCTTTGACTCAGACTGAACTGCTTTTCATCTTGGCCTCTCAGATCCCTTCCTGGCCTCAACCTGCTCCTCTGATGTGTTTGCTGAGCTAGAGGATTTATAGAGAAGAAAAGACAGAGGAACAGCAGGATGGAGATGAGAATCCATTTTTTCTCTCTCCATGTGCTACATTTTTCCCTTTTCCCTTTCCCTGGGATGTGAACACTGAATACGGATGAGACTGTTCTTGGCTTCTTCCCAGAAACTCTTATTATACTCCAAACTTGCTTTGAAGTTTCAAAGTTTCCATAGAAGCCACTGAAGATGGGAGGAGGGGAGCCGGGAAGAAAATACTCATGGGTTTGAGGCATGCTGACCCCTAAGCCATCATTAGATAATCTCCATCATCCGTCCCTTACTGGGAAGACATAATCATGAAATAACTGAGATGAGATAAAACACTGGCACCACAGGGTGGGGGAGCGAGGCTGAATGACTCCATCCATCGCCTCTTCTGTAGATACAGCGATTCTAGGCTGAGTCTGGGAGAGAGCAAATGGAGAGACTGAGGAAAAGGGATGACATCCCACCCCCTCAGGTGAATCTGCCTCTTTTTCTACCACAAAATGGTCAGGAAACCACAGAAGCCCTTTAAACCTCAGTTTCCTCATTTGTAAAAATGGGGTATCCATTGAGATCAGAGATTTAGAGCAAGAGGGAACTGTAAAGATCCTCTACATTTTACAAATAAGGAAACAGAGGTCCAGAAAATGTAGGTGATATGCCCAGGGCTACATATCTGGTAAGTATCTAAGCAGGATTTGAATCCAGGTTCATCCTTACTCCATACCCAGTGCCCTGTTCACTACATCATGTGTCTCACTATTGATCCTTTCATGCATCTGGATCCTTTAAGGCATATAGTTTAAAAGAAGAAAGCTGCATCTGGGTAAACTGAATATCAAAAGACTATTTAGAATAGTAAGAAATGTACTAGAAAAAGATGTGAAAAAGTCCAATTGTTGTCCTGGCTTTCTCATGTCATTTCCCTCTTGGGATCTCAGCGGTCCTAAGTGTATGGTGCCAGGAACCACAAGACCTTAGCATCAGAAGGGCTCACCTTGCCCCTACTCCAGTCCAACAAGGGAGCAGCTGATGTCTGCTCAGTGCCCTCCAGAGATGGAGACTCATACTTCTGCAACAGCTCCTTCCATTTGTGCTCAGCTCTTAGGAGATCTTTTTTTCATTTCAGGACAAAATCTGCCTCTCCACAGCCCCATCCATTACTCTCAGTTCTCTCCTTTGGGGCCAAAAAGTCTAAGTCTGAAGCCTCTTCCAAACACTTGGAAGGTGCAATCATATCTTCTCTGAGTCTTCTCTGCCCTAGGATAAACATGCCTAGTTGCTTCAATCAATCCTTAGGTGTCGATTCAATAAACATTCATTAAAGGCACAACTTTTTGAGAGGCAGTGATAGGTGGGGATGCTGCTTGTTATCTTATGTAATACAAGGGAAAGGACATGAACTCTGGAGTCTAAGGATATGGGTTCAAATCCCTTCTCCGATGCTTGTTACCAGTCACTTTCACTTTGCCAAACCTCAGTTTTCTCATCTATACTATGAAAGGTTGGGACTATGTGCCCTCCGAAGCTCCTTCTGGCTCTGATCTGCCACAGTAGGACACATAGAAACTTGACTTTATTATGGTGATGTCCTTTTGGTCCTCTTGGAGAATGAAGGACAACTGCAAAGGAAGACAATGCCTGTCCTCAAGGAGCTTGTAGTCAAAGGGGGGAAAGGACAGTGTCAATACCCAATGGAGTCCAGCTAGGGGGTGGATGAAGAGGTGCTGGGAACCCTCTTAAAATGGAGTTTTGGGGAGGAACTCTCCACTCTGCCTCTGATCAGAGAGGCTCCAGCGTTCTTCAGGGGTAGGAAGTATTGATGAGGTGCTAGAGAAGCTATACCTAGTACTTGGTCTCTTGCAGCTTAAGACACCATTTTTCAAAATGGGTATCATTTCTTTTTACATCACCTTCATTTTTCCATTGTATCCCTCTCTCCTCTGCTTCCCAAAAAGCCTTTGAACTAAGAATACAAAAACCCAGGGCATTCTCCTGAAATCAATGAGAATCAATTCTTCATGGCACCAGTGTGTTGGTTATTGAAACTTTGACTTCTCTCTCTTTTCCCTCTACAACTCAGTCTTCAACACTGATCAATTCAATGAGCCTTTATTAAGCACCAACAAAGCTTAAATTGCTACACTGGGGATTCAAAGACCCAAACCCAACAACTCCCTCTTCTAGAAACAATCTTTCTCTGGTAGTTCTTCCCTTATTATTAGTGTGTCTATGGATCAATCACTTCCCTGTCCTGAATTTCATTTTCCCCATCTGTAAAATGGGGATTATTGTGTATTCATCCTTCATTACTGAAGAAAATTATGCCATCAGAGAAATGATCACATGATTTGCACTTGACTTTGTTTTGAGTGAGGGAGGGCTGTGCAGGTCACCAGCCTCACTTCTCCTCCAGAGCCATCTGAATCCAGTGACCAAATATTCATCAGGATGACTGGAGATGACCCAGGATGAGGCAATTGGGGTTAAGTGACTTGCCCAAGGTCACACAGCTAGTGAGTGTCTGAGGTGAGATTTGAACTCAGGTCCTCCTGACTCCTGCACTGGTGCTCTATCCACTGCACCACCTAACTGCCCAAAATGGGGATCATAGAATTTGTTCTAAGTCCCCTAATAGGGTAGCTAGGATGAGGGAGAAGCATGTTTGCAACCCTTAAAGGAGGATGCAAATGTGAGCTAGCTTTGTCATTACAGTTAATCTCCTCATCTTTTTCAACAATCTCTGACTGAAATCGTTCTGGGACAAGTCAGTCTCCTGTCATTGTTCTGTATGTTTGATGTTCTACGGATTATCACCCAGGTAGAAAAAAATGACAGCTTTTTGTAATTAAATGATGACATCCCTGATCATCCATATTTCCCTTAGTGGCTGGGCTAAAGAGATAAAAGAATCCATCAATTATTCAGTCAACAAGCTCTTCTTAAGTACCTCCTATGGATGCCAGGCACAGTGCCAGATGCTAAGGACTGCTTGGCTGTTCAATTGTCAGTTGGATCTGAATCTATAACCCCATTTGGGGTTCTGCTGGCAAAGATACAGGAGTGGCTTTCCATTTCTTTCTCCAGTTCATTTGACAGATAAGGAAACTGAGTCAAACAGGGTGAAGTGACTTGCCCAGGGTCACACCACTAGGAAATGTCTGAGACCAGATTTGAACTCAGAAAGATGAGTCTTCCTGACTCAAGCCTGACATGCTATCTACTGCACCTTCTAGCAGCCCAGGTGCTAAGGATACATAGACAAAAATAAATATCCCTGTCCTTTAGGACATTGTGTTCTTTTAAGAGAGACAAAAAGTACACATGTTAATGTGTCAAGAATCATTGTACATATATAGAGAAAAGTAAAGGGTCCAGAAAGTGAGGGGGTCAGGGAAGGTTTTGAGTATGAGCTGGTGCTTGAGCTGAATACAAAAAAAAGAAAGAGATTCTATGAAGCAGAGCTGAGGAAAGAAGGCATCCCACAGCATGAAGGTTGACCAATGAGAAGGTGTAATGTGTAATGGGGTGGGGGGGGTGGGGAAGTTCACATATGCGTGAGGCAGAGAAAGGGCTAGCTTGGCGGGACTGCAGGTACCAGAAAAGACAGTAAGATAGAATAAGGACAGACCGGAAGGATGGGACCAGAATGTGAAGGGTGTTAGAAGAGTTCTTGTCAACAATATGATCAAGTGAATGACAAGGGGGAGATACTATCTGGGCATTTTGCTTAGCCTGCCATCATGCAGCTCTCGGATACCAGGCTTCATAAATAACAGAGGGAGGCAGCAGCATCCATAGCCCCTCCAGATGTCACCTAGTCACACAATGCAAAACAAATGGGTTCCACAGAAAGAAAACAAGACTGCATTTCCACCTGATGCATAAATCTGATTCCTTCTAGTACTGCAGGGTCAGAAACAAAGGATGGGGCCTGTTTCCAAATGGTGCCCAGACGTCAGAGCCGAGAACTCATTTAGTGTTCGTTCAGGGAGAAAATCTGATAAGGACCAATCTCCCCCAAGAAATGGGAAACACAGCAGATTTTTAAAGGGCTGGGTTTAATTTGTGTGCCTGAGATCAAATCTGAATAATTTCCAACCCGTAATTAGTGTGATTACCAAGTTTGAAAATGGGTACCCTGCACCTTTCTCATTATTTTATTTCTTGCTCAGCTAATATTTTTAAAACATATTGAAGATTTCCACTTTCATTAGGGATGACGGGACACCCATTGCCAAATTCAGAGGCCATTTGAGGCTTCATGGGTCATCCATTTTCAAATGAGTTTCAAAAGAATCATGCTTCAGATCTGGTTTGGGTCCAACAGAGCCAGACATCTGATCATCTCTGGGGGAATGACTGAGCTAAAGACCTGCTGATGACTGGACACAAAAAGGAGATTCCCTTTTATGGAAGGAAAAACTCACCTTAGGTTTCTCTTATGTTAATGAGGCACAAGAGGGGAAGGCGGGAGAATGACAGAAATTGCCTCAAAATAAAACTTTTCTATAGGAGGTAGTGTGGGGTACAATGGAAAGAGCACTCAGAAGACTCCTCATGGATTGCTCTGCCTCAACTCTTTCCCTTTCAAATACACCATCCCAGTCACACCTATTAAAGGACTTTCCCAAAGCACAGGTCTGGCCATCACTTTCCCCTGCTCAGTCATCTGCAATGGCTTCCTATTAGCCCCAGGACATTCGTTCTGTTTGGGAGCTTTCTCTTTAAAGCCCTTCAAGACATGGCTTCAACCCCTCTTTCTGGGCTTATTATACATGATTCCCCTTTATGCTTTCCCTGTTTATTCCCACATCAGTTTTCTTACAGTTCTTCACATCGGCTCCATATCTTTTCACTGGCTTCTCCTTCATGCCTGGAATGCATTCCCCCTTGGCCACTATCTCTTAGAATCCCTGGTTTCCTTCTCAGCTCAGCTCAGATGCCACCTCCTGCTCCACATAGCCGCTATTGCCCTTCCCATTAAAATCTCCTTGGATTTACTATGTATATAATTGTACAGGTACCTGTCACTTTTCCCTGAAAGAATGTAAGCTCCTTCAGGGCTGGGAGTATTTTGTTTGTCTTTGCATGCCCAGGACCAGGCACAGTGCCTGACTCCAAATAGACCTTTAATAAATTCTTGCTGATTCATTGATTGATGGGATTATGGGCACCACTACTTACTAGCCGTGTGACCTTCAGCAAGTTAAATCATGTGAGCCTCAGTTTTCTCATGTATACAATAAGAGTTTGGTTTGAAGACCTCGGGGACCCTTTACAACTCTAGGTCTATGATCCTCCATGGAACCTTAAGAAAAATCACTTCACCTATGTGGTCCTCAGTTTCCTCATCTGTAACCTTAATGGGATGGGATCAATGGTGTCTGAGATACCTTCCAGTCCAAAGTTTATGATCCCACAACATACACAGTGACTGTAATAATTGAGATGGAAACAACATTAAGAAAAACAGTCTAACTCTGATTAACTGTAATGACAAATCTGAAAAACAGAGAATGAAAAATTAATTAAAAGGAATTTATCAAGCACAATCATGTGTGCAGCACTATTCTAGGTGGGAGTAGAGAGGATACAAAAAATGATAGAGCCCCTATCCTAAAGCAACCTACATTCTATGGGGGAAACAATATGTACTTCTCAATAGAAAGGTGGGGGGCTATGGATGTGGAATGCTGCATATGCAATCAGATATGGTCACAGTGTTTATTGACTGCTTAATTTTACAAGGCAAAGTTCAATTGTTCTGGGGGGGGGAAATATTTGTAGTGTTAACTACCTCCCCCCCAAAACATAAAAAGATGTAATTTTTTTTAAAGCATTTTAAAAAAATAAGCTTTTACCCAGTCTAGTTCAAGCGACCATTGCTTCCAATTGGTAGTATCTGAACTAGTGAAGTTTTATTGTATTTCTAATTTCAATAGGAACAGAGTTTGCATCCCTGTGCTTTTTACTAAGAAGAGGCAGTGTGGTATAATGGACAATGAGTCGAACTTAGAGCCAAGAAAGAAGTGTATTGAAATTATACATCCAACACTCACTCACTATGTGACCCTGAGCAAGTCCTTTAAACTCCCCTCCATCTTAAGTTTCCTCATCCATAAAATGGGACGATAATAGTGTTTATTTCACTGAGTAGCTGTAGGAGTAGCTGTGTTATATACAAAAAGCTTTACAAACCCCAAAGCATTATATAAATGCATTCCCACCCTCGCTTTTGCAGGTTAAAAAGAAATTGTCCTCTTCAGCAAACAAAACTATGTGGCAACAAGCAAAAATATCTTTTTTTCCAAAATAACTTGCTGGCTAATCTTTGATCAATGGGAAACGCTGGTTAATCCAATGATCGGTGGAGAACAAGGAGGTAGTGTGTTGAGTTAACGCAAAACACTTAGCTTCAATTACACTGCAGCGTTGGAAGGCAATTCACTTTCTAGCTACTAGATCCCAGAACAAACTGATTAAGAACTAATAATGTGCATATTTTCAAATGAGAGCAAGTGGCCAAAACATGCCAGGCATGTTCTCAGGAAGCTAAAGGGGGAGGGGAAGAGCATTTCCAGCCTCCATATTTAAAAGTTAACGTGCCCTTTGTGGCAAAATATGAATGTCCAGTTTGCCAAGATGCCAACCAGCTCAAGAGTCAATGAAGATTTCCCAACTTGAGAAGGCAGTTGCCTGGCAACCAGAGTACCCTTCTGTGTGAGAACTGCATAAAGCGGAACAGGCATTTTCTCTGGTGGAAACTGTTACAGATTTAAAGCTGGAGATGCTAAACCAAACCAAACATTCATTAGGAAGGAAATGGACAATGGTTTGGGGCTCAAGCCAAAGAAGACAGATTCTGTCCAACTAAAAATGAGCCTTGTACCTCCTCTTTGTCCAATCCAAAAGGCTAATCCAATCTGAGATATCTATACGCCTACAGTGTACTGCTGAGGTTACAAAGCGGGGAAATACACTGAGCAAGAGCTCCTGGTCTCAAGGAGCTTCCATTCTGTTAGGGAGAAAGGGGTGAATAGAACCCATAAATCAGGAATTCTTAAGCTGGAATCCATGGAATCCCCAAGGGATTTGTGGACAGGTTGCAGACGGTCTGTGGACTGGGATGAGAAAAAAGTGATTTTTAGGTTTTGCTAACCTCCAACTAAGTGCATTTCCTTCAATCATTAATTTAATAAAAAATATTATATACATATATTAAAGGAATAGCAAGCTATACGCAATAAATTTTCAGTTTCATATGCAATCATCTTTGTATTATAGTTTTATAGAAATGTTTGTTTTATATCATAAATTAAAAAGTAAATAAAAAATTTAAAAGTATATTATTGTGAGATAAGGTCCATAGCTTCACCAGACTGCTAAAGAGGTCCACTGTAAGGCTGTGGTGGTAAATCATTAACAATCAGATCTCCATGAGGACAAAATGTATTTATATCATACTTTTATGTTTGATCTGCCTTCTTAACATTTTCTCCATCCATATTTTCTCCTGTCTATACAATCATCACAACAATAAATCAAGCTCTGCTCTGAAGCATTTGCCAGTTTCTAAGGAGTAAATGATGGCACTGAAAATTTAACAATCAACTCTCAGGAGCCAGTTTGAGCTGGCTGTAGTACAACCTTTGTGTCCATGCCACAAGAAAGAACCCAGTTCTAATCCATGTATATGATGTCTACTTGAGAGGACGGAGCACAAACAGCCCAATCCAACCCACTCTTAACTCTAATGGCATTTAGCAAGACCGCCTTTATTCTCACTTAGATCATATTCTTACTGAGGGCAGGGACTGTACTGTGCCTTATCCTTCACATCTGGTTGCTTCAAAGAACCAGTAAGCTAGGTTAGCCAACGAATGAAGTGACTGATGTGAAACAAATCTGAAAAGATAGATTCTAGACAGATCAACTTGGAATGCCAAGTTAAGGAGATTTTATCTTATCCCAGAGGCAACAGGAACACAGTGATGATTTTTGAATAAAGGGATGACATAGTCAGATCTGTGCTTTAATAAGATTATTTTAGCAATAACCTTTCCTATTTCCCCAAAATAATATCTGCTCTGAATAGTTCTTATATGCACCTAATTATTTATATGTTATCTCCCCCATTAAAATGGGGGTTCCTTGAGGACAGAAATTGTGTCTTTGCTTTTTCTTGCATTCTTGATGACTGACTTGGCCAGCGTCACCATCAGTGTGTGTCAGAATAGGTACTTAATAAATGCCTGCTTGATGAGACACTTCCTTCGGATCTATGCACCCTAAATGCCTCTGTCCCCTCCAAGCAATCTGACCTTGCCTTCCACCCTGCTACTGAACCTTCTAAGGGGTATTTAACTGTCTCAGTTCTGGAACTACCTTGGAATTCATACTGTCTAGTGAGGTCCATTTGATCTAGCCAATCCCACCCATGCTCCATATCACATTCTGGCCAATTTCTTATGATTCACCTTATTCTCTTCCCCCATTGCCTGCTCCCTATTTTCTAATGCTGGCACTATAACCAAATCAGACATTGCTTTTAGAAATGATAGACTGATCAATTCCTTTGTGGTTCCATCCCTGTAAATTCCCAAACCAAAACACCCCTCTTTGGTCGCCAGTCATATGGCCAACCAAAATATATGTTGTTTCCCCAAGTTAAAATATAAGTTCCTTGATGGAAGAATCTGTTTCACCTTGGTGTCCAGGAAGTAACAAACTGCTTGGCACATATCACTTATGTAATAATTGTTTTCATTCATTTATTTGTAATGAGGGACTGGCCAATAAGCTCAGCCCCATCTGAGCATGTTCAAAATATTGCTGATAGAATTCCCTACATTTTCAAAGACCCTTCCCAAAGATTCATGATGACATGTAATGAAAGTGCTTTGGAGAGACTTTGGATGTGTGGACATTCTATAACTGATTTCATTTTCTAAGCAGGTATTGAATAGAATCCTCTTTGATTAGCTACAGGTGTAGAATCAGAAGATTGCCTTCAAAAGGAATTAGTCAGCCTCAGCCTCTCTCCTGGTTGGACCTCATCTCTTGGTTTGACTCATTTCATTGATGGCATTCAATGAGAGACAACATCAGAAAAGGAGAGACTGTGCCCTCCCCCTCAGATGCCAGTATGTAACTCCACGAACACAGGTCTCTGTCCTTTGCTCAGCACTTTTTTCCATTTTATGTAAAGGAGGTTGGAGACTATGTCCTTGTAAGTCTCAACAGGTCAATCGAGCAAGACATCTGGGAGTATAGGAGGCCATGCTGGGTTTTGTAGCCAGTTTAGCCCTGATGGCCCCTGGAGAAAAGAGAGAAGTTCAGGACCCAGGCCAACCACAGCACAAGGGCTCATACAGGAACAATGCCACATTTGGATCTGAACTGGATCTGTTCTCAGATCTTAAATCTGAGTCCACTTTCCCTAGGGACTAGGGTGTTATAGAAAAGAATAAGACACCAAAGCACTGGGGGCAAAATGTCTGTGTGTTCTTACTATATCTTTGAAGTAAATGTGCCTTTGTAAAAGTTAATTGATTAAATAAAACTGGGTTGCTAACCACGGGTAATTAATAGTAGGTGGGGGGAACCATACCAGAATGGAGCTTGAGACTACAGCAGTAAGGAAGAGACTCCTCAATTTCTCGGGAGCACCCCTAGAATCTCAAGGGGGAAGATGTGACCAGCCTGGTTCTCTAACAGTGTGCCAGAGCAAGCACACCCATTAATATGAATTTCATATCACATAGCCCTGACTGGTCTGAGTCTCTCACTACAAGCAACTGAATTCACCAAAGGACTCCACTCCAGGATTCAGTCTATTTACATACCTACAGAAAGCATTACTCTTTCTCCATAAAATGTGCAGCTCCCTTCTGCCTCTATACTCCACACACCAACAAGAGCCACACAGCCCAGCCTAGCTACATCCACTGCCAATTCTAGTCATCGTTCTGAGAGAGCATTTTTCCTGACTCACTTGTATTCCTTACTAGGATGCTGACAAAAATGTATGGCCAAACTGGGGCATTTCACTGGGAGATGGAAGAACTCAACCAACTAATTACTCTAAAAAATATTTATTAAGTATCTTAATAAAGTATTCATTAAACATTAAGAAATCTGCAAATATTAATTACTGCACTGCCAGACACTGTTTTAGGAGTTACAAGACATGATTGCCACTCCCCAGAAGCTTAGAACAACGACTGAGCCCAGTTAGCCTTTCTTACCTTTCCCAGCAGACATCATTCTTTCCCCTCCAGAAATTTCCCAATAACTTGAAATCAATCAAAATTAAGTTGGTTACAAGACTTTGTTTTCATTTTCGCAATTTTCTTCCACTGCCCAAATGAATATAGCCACTTTTTGCCTCCATTCCTTTAATATATCTTGGATTTTATGGGAATATTGGGAAGGAAATTAACATACATCCTACAATTTTTTAGTGGGAGGGGCCCCTAAATTGTTGAGAAGAGTCTTCAGAGAGAATGACCATAAATCCCTTGGGTTAAACAAGAATTTATCAGTGCTTAAGTTCCCTAGAGAAGGCAATTCCCTGAGTTAATTCAGTTGCTACCTCTGTTAAACAAAGGCTTCCACAGTAATGGATTTCCACTGAAAGAGCCTCCTTGGAGTCAAAGGTAGGGGAAAGTGTCTGGGTACTTTAGACAGAAGAGGTGAGAAGAGTCTAGCCTTCTGTGATCCGACATTCAAAAACTTGCAAGGTTTCTCTCTCTGGCATGATGAATGCCAATAGAAAGCTGTCACCCTGCATCTACAGAGCTTGGCTCTCCCTAATCTATTTGACATTTGGATATTGGTACCAGACCAGCAGATTCATGCCTATATTTATTACCTGAAATGAGTTGAGAGCATTCCTGTTATCAATTTATACCAAGATGTTGTTGGGTTGTTTTTTTTAAACAGCATGATTTTTCAAGCAGAGCTCATTGTCCATAGCATAATCCAAATCAGGAATTCTAAGAAGCACATAATTTAAAGCCACTGAAACCCCTCACCCTAAATATAAATATGTAAGAACAAGAGTCATTTCGTAAAAGAAAAGCCATCAAGTGAAAGGTATAGACAGTTATCAAAAGAAGAAATTTAAACCATCAAGAGCCATCCCAAAGAACATGCAAACTCACTAAGAGTTGAGAAATTCACCTCACACTCTTCAGAGCTGTAATGACAAAAAAGACAGAAACGATGTGTTGACAGGACGGCATCTGTGGAAGGCAGAGCCACCAATATATGCTGATGGAGCACTGGATGGCTCTAAGTGTTCCAGAAATCAATTTGGAATTACACTGAAAGCATCACTTAATTTGTACATGCCTTTTGACCTTGTGATATACATATAGATATATTCTAAGAAGGTCAAAGATGGAAGGAAAGGTCTTATATATACCCTTCAAAAAATTTTATAGCAATAATTTTCATGGTAGCACAAAATCAGAAAACAGGCAGGTGCACATCATCTGGAGAAGAGTTCAACAAATTGATATTGCATTTAAAGTCAAAGAATCAATGTTACTTAAGGCAAATTATTCTACCTTTTGGGACCTCAGTCCCCTCACCTGTAAAATGGGGTTCAGGGGGAAAACTTGAGGAAATTGAACTCAATGTCCTCGAAGGCCCCTTTCTGCTCTACATCCATGATCCTAAATTGAATAAGAACAATATAATAGAATCACAACCATGTAATTTAAAGCAATATTGAAATAGACCAGAGCTCTGATCACAGCAAGGACCAACTCTGATTCTAAAGGACTGATGTAGTAAATCACATCTCCCTCTTCTTAGCAGACAAGTGGTGCATTACAGCCACAGAATGAGGCATACATTGTCACATGGAGTCAATGCAATGGGTGCTATTACTTAAATATATTTCCTTGTTACCAGGGAAGAGTGCTAAGGGTTTCAATGGGAGTTGAGGACAGTGTTTTAAAAAAAAGAACAAACATAGAAATAAGTAACTTCAGCCCTATTTCACAGCTGGGGCATAACCTGAAATAATCAGAAAGGGTAATGCCACTTTTCTAGAGACCACAGCAATCAAGATGGTGGAATAGAGGTAGAGAGTCTCCTGAGCTCTCTCCAAAACCCCTTTGAACATCTTTAAATAATGTCATAAAGCAATTCCTGGAGCAGCAGAACCCACAAAAGGATGGGCTGAAATAATTTTCCAGCCAAAGACAACTTAGAAGGCAGCAGAAGAGGTCTTTTACACCTGGATGATCATGGAGCACAGTATAGCCCAGGCTGTGCTCCTGCACACCCAGCCACCCAGCCCCAGCACACCAGAAGCAGGCCTTTGGAGCCACTGAATCAGCAGGGGCAGCAACTTTTTCTGGAACTCTCAGTCCACAGATAGTAAGTAGGTAGAACTGGTCAAAAAATTACAGGGGTCTCTTTGCTAGCACTGAGGCAGGACTCTGTTGCTTTGCTCATACTCAAATTCAAATCCTAGTCCTGAGTGGCAGTCTCAGAGTGAGGAGGAGCACTAGCACACCAGGGTTTGTAGTCACAGTGGAGAGGGCACCCTTATCACAGTTCCAGGATGGAAAAGAGTGTTTGTGGTCACTTACAGACAGACCATAGACCATAAGAATAATAAACACCTCTCTTTAGATCATACCACCTTGGAAAAACTAAAAATTTACAGTTCCCTAGAAGTATCTCTGAAAACAACTGCACAAAATCCCTGAAGCTTCAGACAAAGTGCCCTCCACCCTGGAAGCAGAGACTTACTTTGACAAAGAGTTAAAAGTCAAGAAATAGTCTGGGAAAATGAGGAAACAACAGAAAAAAAAATTCTGACCATAGAAAGTTACTGTGGTGACAAGAAAGATCAAAACACAAACTCAGAAGAAAACAAAGTCAAAGTTTCTCCATTCAAAGCCTCCAAGAAAAATATAAATTGGTCTCGAGCCATGGAAGAGTTCAAAAAGGATTTTGAAAATCAAGGAAGAGAGGTAAAGGAAAAAATGTGAAGAGAAATGAGAGTGATGCAAGAAAATCATGAAAATGAGTCAACAGCTTGCTAAAGGAGATGCAAAAAAATTCTGAAAAAAATAACATCTTAAAAAACAGACTAGGCCAAATGATAAGAAGAGGTCCAAAATCAATGAAAAGAATGTCTTCACAAGCAAAATTGGTCAAATGGAAAAAGAGGCACAAAAACTCACTGAAGAAAACAACTCCTTAAAAAGTAGAGCACAGTAAATAGAGGAGGTACAAAAGCTCACTGAAGACAATAATTACTTAAAAATTAGAATTGAGTAAATGGAAACTAAAAACTTTATAAGAAATTGAGACCACATTAGGACTCAGAATGAATGGGGTAGAGGGTGGCCTCTGCTTTGCATCTTGCACAAGTGGTGATGTTCCTTCTTACCTCCAGCCAACACAGATAGGCAGAGGGACAATTCGATGGAGAAGGCAAGAGTCCAAAGCTCTGTCCCTGGTCTTAGTCCAACCCTACCCTGTGACCTGGGGAGAAATTGAGAGCTGAGAAAAGTAAAGAAACACCTACAACTGAGGATAAAGATGACATACCTTGACTTCTGTAACACTCTGGGAAGGCAACTGAATGTACAGTCAGTCCCTGAGGGCTTTTATTTTTGTCTTTGTTTCTCCAAGGCAATAGCATGATGTCTGATACAATATAGATAACTGGTAAATGCTCACTGATGGATTAATAAATTGAGAGTCAAGAAGGAAGGAAGGAAGGAAGGAAGGAAGGAAGGAAGGAAGGAAGGAAGGAAGGAAGGAAGGAAGGAAGGAAGGAAGGAAGGAAGGAAATAAAGAAGGAAGGAGAGGGGGAAAGAGGAAGGAAAGATGAAGAGAGGGAGGATGGAAGGGGAAAGAAGGAAGAGAAGAAGGATGGGAGGGAGGAAAAAAAGAAGGGAGGGAGGGAGAAGAGAAGGGGAGGGAAAAAGAGAGGAAGGGAAGCAGGGAGGAAAGGAGAGAGGGAGAGAAAGTATATCTGGAGTTGAAAAATCTGTCTCGCTATATTGGTTAAAAGGAAACAAAATCAATTTCTACTGCCCTATCCTATTCCAGCAAGTTTGGCAGAATAGCTCCTCCTCTCACTGAGTCATGAGGAGGTAGAGAGGGCTGTCCAAAGTCTAGGTCTCTCTGCTGCAAGGTTGCCCACAAGGACCTAAACCTCCAGCCCCCAAAGGAGCTGCTGCCCTCCTGAGCTATCACACAAGCCCATTTCTGCAAACACAGGTACCCACAAAGCATCAGCTACAAACCATGGCATAAAACCAACTCCACCGAGCCTCGTGGAAGCCACTGGAGCTGCCTCCTGAGCCTTGACGTTGCTGCTTCCATAGCAACTGGTGTACTTCTAAGGAGGGGAAAAAATGTGGGAGATGAAAAAACAGATCCAAACTATACAACTAAGAAGCAGGTAAACAAAGGCTCAGGGTGCCCTGGATCCTTGGAGAGGGAAGAGATCCCACACATCAGGGGCAGCTCAATCACTCCCTTTCCTCTCCCCTCTACCCCACAAGCTCTGAAAAAGGTAGTAAGGAAGGACAAAGGGAAAGGAGCAGGCATTAATTAAGCACCTACTGTGTGCCAGGCACTGATTTTGTGCCTTAGAAGCTCAGATTTTAGAGTTGGAAGAGACCTCGGAGACTATCTAGTCAGTGTTCCATTTTACAGATAAGGAAACTGAGAGAAGTGAGGTGAAGTTCCGAGGTAACATATAGGGTTATAGATATAGGGTGAGAAGGGACCTTTTTATCTGTCCAGTCTGACCCTGCATTTTATAACTGAGGAAACTGAGGCCCAGAAAAGTAAGATGATTTGCTTAAGGACACACATATAGCAAATGCTAGAGGCAGGATTCAAACACACGTCTTGAGATTCCAAATCCATTGCTCTTTCCAGTATATCATTATGTCTACAAAAAGATTAACAAATAGTAAAAATTAAAAGAGAAAACTGGGACTCAAAGATGGGAAATTATTTATCCAAGATCACACATGTTTTAAAAAGCAGTGCCAGGATTCCTAACCAGGTCCTGTGACCCAACGTTGAACCTTGGAGGGAGAGTTTAGATAGTGGGGGGTCTCACCTGATGATAACTGAACTTGTATAAAGCCCTCTATAATCTGTAATGTACTTTGCTTACTTTATTTCATTTGAGCCACACAACAACCCTGTTCAATAAATAGTAAAGGTCTTATTATCCTCATGTTACAGATGAGGGAATCAAGGCTCGGAGAGGTTGCCCGGGGTCACTCAGCTAATAAGAGTCATAATCAAAGATTTAAACCTAGGTCTTCCTAACTCCAGGTCCAGAACTCTATCCAAATACCACTGTGTTTCTCCACATGGTTTTTGCCCAGCAAGGGCTTAATAAATATTTGCTGAATTTGGGCAAGGAGGGAACAGATATGCAGACAACCAGCTGAGCAAGCTCATAGATTTAGTGCTGAAAGGGATTTTAGAAAGCAAGCAATCCAACCTTCTCATTTTACAGGAACTGAAACTGAGGCTTCTAGTGTGTAAATAATTTATCCAAAATCCCACAGGTTGCAAATAGCGGAGACAGGGTTCCAATCCACGTCCTCTGAGATTTCAATCTCAATGAATAAAATTAGCACTATGGGGGGAAAGGGATAGTGGGACACCTTAGGAAGTCATGAGGTTCCTTCTTGCTACAGGGATTCAAGCCCAGCCTGGGTGACCACTTGTTGGGCATACTGTGGAGGGAATTCGTGCTTGGACAAAATGACCTTCTGGATTCTCCTTTGAAAGCTGGAAATAAACCTGTATTTACTTTGCATCTGTTTAGTATAGAATTATCTATGTAGATGTTGTCTCCTTCATGGAATATAAACTTCCGGGGGAAGGAATTTTTGTCCTTGTTTCTAGCACAGTGTCTACGACAAGGGAGGCAATTCATCAATGTTCACTGAGGGATCGATGGATTCTAACTCTTGCATTCTCTGATTTGCTTGAAATAGTTTCTGGCCAGATTCCTCAGTTTTCTTCTCCCCCACCTTCCCTCACAGGCAGCGGCAGCAGCAATCTACCCAGTATCCAGGAGGTTGGTAATAATAGCTAATTAATACTGGACTGTGAGATTGTTGCTTTTTGTTTGTTTTTTGGTTTGAAAGGAGGAGTTATTTGCTCAAGGAGTAAATGTGATTTTTGTCCAATATGTCTCAGGGAATCCTATAAACTGCCATATGGATCTAGAGCAATAAATACTGAAATAGTCTATCCTGATTGAAGGAGGGTTCTCGTCATTTCCTGGAGATGTTAATATCTTAGTTGAAGTCACCTAAGCATCACTTAGGATGAAAAGAAATAGGACTCAAATCAATATGGATATTTTCTGGGGGAGGAACTATTTGCTCAGGGAATAAATATGGATTTTGTCCAGTCAGTCCCAGGGTATCCCACATAATTAAGATAATGTGATCTCTAATACCTTGATTCTCCATTCCCCTCTTCACTTGGACAATAAGTATCTATGAAGCACCAACAATGTGCTGGACGCTGTGTTAACACTCAGGATATTTAAAGAAAGGCAAAAGAGAGTCCCAGCTCTCAAGCAGCTCTCAAGAGCTTACAGTAATAGCAAAAATGACATGTAAACAACTATGTGCAAACAAGCTTTGTTGGGTGTTGTCTTTTGTTCTCAGAGAGGATCAAAATAACATCACTATGCTAGAGTCAAGTTTCCATGTGTCTGATTGTGGCTGATCAGACCAATATGAGCTCAGAATGCTCTGCCACAGGTCCAATACAAATAGTCTGTGTGAACATTTGGGATGGAGTATCTAAATCTGTCCATCTTGTCTTTCTTTTGAGCTATTTTAATTCTACTTTGCTCATAAAGCACAGCACCTTCTCTAATGAGGGCAGGTCATGATGAGTGGTCCTGTGCCAGTGTCTCCCATGTCACATAATCAATACCAGAGTTTTAAAACGATACCTTGAGAGTGTCCTTGAATCACTTCTTCTGACCCCCATGTGAACACTTGCCCTACGTGAGGTTTCCATAAAATAGCGTGTTTGGCATTTGAACAACGTGGTCAGTCCATTGGAGTTCCACTCTTTGTAATAAGAGTTTGAATGCTTGGAAGATTAGTTTATTTCGAGAAAGGATGTCATTGTCTAGTATCCTATCTTTCTGATGCTGAGTATCTTCCTAAGGCAATTCAAATGGAAGCAATACAAAACAAAGAGGAAATAATCAACAGAAGCTGATACTAGAATTGAGGTGGGATTTTAACTGGGCTTGAAGAAAGCCAAGAGGCAGCAGCGGCAAGGAAGGAGGGAGAGCTTTCTAGGCACAGGGAAATCAGCGAAGCTGTCCAATCGGGAGAGGGAGATTTTTGTGTCAGAACAGCGGAGAACAGCCAGAACTGGCTAAAAGTTAGAAAAGACTCTGAAATCCATGATTCCCTCCTCCAACACCACCACACCCTGCCCCCTCAGTGACTTGATAGAAAGCTTGAAGAGTTAGAATGGCTAAAAATACCCATCACCCTATAACCAACCTGGTGAAAAACAGAATTTAGTTAGACTAGTCCTTAGACAGACATACCATCCCTAACTAGGTCTATAAGAAATTAGAAATTGAGGAAAAATAAACTGATCTAGGCTGGGGCACCACTAGATCAGTGGCACTTAATTAAGTGAAATTCCCATTATAAAAATAATTGCCACTCTTGGTTTAAAAGATGAAGTGAAAAAGTGCCAGTCCTTCCTTTTTTCATAGAGGTGTCTACCCATTCATGGGTAGAATGTAGTTCATGCTGTCAGCCTTGACTAAAGAGTTGGTTAATTTATTTTCTTTTTCCCCCTCTCTTATATTCTTTGTTACAAGGGGGAGGAGAGGGAGAAGGGATATATTTGGGAAAGAAGGTAATATAAAAACTAAAGATCTTAGAAAGACAGGATGGAAGAAGAAGAAGGGAGAAAAAGAAGGAAAAGTCCAAAGATGTTTATTCTCTGCATGAGTCGTGAATGGTTTAACCTGGCACAACGTTTTATTGTCCTGCAGGTCAATAGAAAGTGAATATGGGAAGAATGTGATGTATAACTTAGAAGAAAGAGAATTCAAATTGGGAATCTAGAGAACTGAGTTCTAGTCCCATTAATTTGTCACAAATTTTCTTTGAGATATTGAGCAAAACTTTTTTTCTTGCCTCAGTTTCCTCCTCTGGCAAATGAGAAACTTGGACTTGATGATATCGTAGGTCTCAATCAGCTATGAGATTATGACTATGGATGAGCAGTTACATACACACCTGCCCAATTATCTAGACTCGAATGACTTTTTAAGAAGTAGAAGACCTACCCACTGAGCAGATTAATGAATTATGGAGAGAGGTCAAAACGTTGCTCCTAAAAATAAAAAGAATTTGAAAATAACCCATGAAAGATGCATCAGGCATTGTCCTCTAGGTGCCTCCATGAAGGAGAAGGACTCGGGGGTAACTGCATGGGAAATTACCACAGATACTGAATGTACTAACAGAAGTCAGTGCCCATGAGCTACACCACTATTCGCCCAATTAATGCCACTCAGTCAAAAGGGTGCCCTTGGTTGGGAAATGGAAAAGCTGGTGGTATGGGGATGTAATGAAATACTATAATTTGGCAAGAAATCACAAATACGAGGAATTCAGAGAAATGTGGAAAGACTTATAGCAACCTACACAGGATAAAGGAGACAGAACCAAGAAAACAATGTATATAATGAACACATAATCTCTACAATGACAATAATAATATAAATGGAAATAATAAATCAGCGTTGGAGTGTATTAATTATAATATCCAATCTCAGTGCCCAGGGACAGATGAAGAAAAACATTCTCTGGGAGAAGGCACTAGAAGAAATATTGGATTTGGAATTAATAGTCCTGAGTTCAAATCCCAATTCTGATACTTACATGATCTTAGGCAATTGATCTCATTTTTTCTGAGCCTCCATTTCCTAATTTATTAAATGAGGGGATCCAACTAAATGGTTCTAATTATAGTGCTATGATTATACAATACTTTCAGGAGAGAGGTGGAAGACTACAGTCACAAAATGTTGCATACACAATCAGATGTCACCATTCTGTGGGCTGTCTTTTCCTTAACTGCCTTCTTTATTACAAGATAAGATTCAGGGAATAGACATATAAAGAGTATTGTTGATTGTAGTATGAAAACAGAAGGCATCATGAAAACTACTAATTAATTATGAACACAAAAAGAAACTCTGAAAAGCAGGCACCACATCTCTAGAAAGCTGATCCTCTTCCTGAGAAAGAGACCATTGATATGGTCTCTCTGGACTACACCTGATCTACATGCTAAATGCAGGTGCCTACATAGCCCCATGAGGCCAAATCCATTTATAACATGGTTCCAAAGCCAGAAGTAGGCTTCCCTGATTTGGTCAATATCTCACCTAACAATTATGTCACGAGGGTGAAGGCATGTAATAAATGTCAGTTTAGAGCTGGACTTGTTATTTCATTGGTGTACAGAGCTTTCAGGGAAGAAATTCTGTCAATGCAGATGATCACCTACACTGTATCATAATTGCACAGTCATTGAGAGTCAGATGCTATACTTAAACCCAGGTCTCCTTGAGTTTCTAGCTGGTGTAGTGGATAGAGTGCCAGGCTTGAGGTGAAGAACACCTGAGTTCCAATCCTCTCTCAGAAATTTATCAGTGTGTGATTCTCAGAAATGTATTTAACCTCTCTCAGACTCAGTTTCCTCTTTTATAAACGGTATCAGATATAACTATGTATAAAGCATATTGTAAACCTTAAAGTGCTAAATAAATTCCAACTGGTAATTATTATTATTGATTGAGGCCAAGTTCCCATCCACTGCTCCATACTGTCTCTCCTAATGCTTTAATTATTACTCCATAATATGAACCAAAATATTTATAGAAACATTTCTTGTAGTGGTAGTAAAAAAAAATTGGAACAAGATAATACTTCCATCATCTGGAGAATGGCTTTCAACATGACCATAAGATCATGAAACCAGCTCCTCTGACTCTAAAGTCACTGCTCTTTCCCTTATTATGGGATTTTATCCAAATGATTTATCTTCTCGAGATCTTAGTTTCCTCCTTTGCCATATGAGGGAGTTTGGCAGGACCTCACAGGTCCCTTTCACTCAAAATCTATGATCTCATTATGCCAGCTCTTAATCTATCAATCAATGAACAAGCATTTATTAAGGATCTACTCTGTGCTAGGACCTAGAATAGAAGAATAAAAATGAAATACTCCCTGCCTGCATGAATCTTCCATTTCTATTCAGCCTCGGAGATTGCCAGCCATCTACGGGCTCTGACTCATACTACTCCGTGGCTTTGGGCAAAAACTACTTACAACCCTCAGCCTCCACTTACTCATCTGTAAAATGGGGAGATTAGACTAGCAGCTCTGACTCTATGATCCTGATTGGTAAACTAGAGAGAATGAGTCACACAGCAGCTGTGGGCTACCACACTCCTCAATCGGGAGCCAGGGTGAAAAGGTGAGTTTTTGTGAGCTCCGTGGGTCAGGGACAGGAAGGGGGAATTCTTGGCTCTTTTGCTGATGAGTTAAGGAGCCAAAAGGGGGCTTGGAAAAACTCATTAATACTTATTTCACTTCTTCTTTTCCCTTTAAATGGTGACAGCAAAAGGCTGGACAGCAGCCCAGTTTGGCCCAGCCAATCTTCAGCCTTCTAAGGCTTACCACGCTTGGATCAGGCAAAGCAATTACCGTGCGCCTGAGCACTGTAGGACGCTCACTTTAGTAGCACGAAACAAGGTTAGCAGATTTGTAAACAGCTCGCTCTGGGTAATATTTTTTGCTTGTGTATTCTAAAAATACCGCAGGATGATTGCTTTGGTGAAAGCGCCTATTTATTTTTTTTAAAAGCTTAAAACAACATCACGCTGTAATGATGATGTGAAATGTTCCTTTGGGGATTGGGGATGAGGTGGAAGGGGGGCGGGGGGCGAATTTCCAGATTCAGTACCCAGGATCACAACAATCCAAAGAGCAGTGGCCACTGCCAGGGGATGGATTCTTGACCCATGCAGGTCATCAGGGGACAGCCTGGTTTATCAAACTTCTCCAGAGACTGTAGGCACCTTGAAGACAACAGCTTTTCTCTGTTTTGTTTCTCCATCTCCAGAACCTGGCCCAGGATCTAGCATCTGGAATAACAGAAACAGCCCCGAGTCTGGAATCAGAGAACAAAGTCACAATCCATCTCTGATGCTTCCTGTGCCAGGCAATTAAGCATACATTAAGCACCTACTGTATACCAGGCACTGTGCTATATGCTGGAGATACAAAAACAGCCCTCAAAACAGTCTCTGCTCTCAAGGAGTCAAACAGTAGAGACAACATGTTATCGATACAGACACACGTATGCACGTGTATATATGCATATGCAGGTAGGTGGGGATAGGGATCAATATATAGGCATATAGGTATGCATATATACCTATATATATCCATATATAGGTAGCATATATGTCTGTGCACATACATATACATATAAGCAAACATACACATATACATAGATATGCATATACATATACATATTCCATGTGTGTCACATATGATATATACAAACATACTCCTATACATACACATACCTATATATACAAATATACATGCAAATTTATATGCAATATAGACATATGTAAAATATGTGTATATTATTCTGTGTCATATATACTATATGCACATATATTATCATATTATACATATTTTATATATGACAAATTGGAGACTATCTCAGAGAAAAGGCACTAGATTCCAGAGGCCTGGGAAAGGCTTCTTGGAGGTGAGACTATAGCTGAAACTTGAAGAGGCCAGGGAAGCCAGCAGACAGAGATAAGGGAGGGAGAGTGTTCCAAGCAAAGGGGACAGCCAGTGAAAATGTTC
The DNA here is from genome assembly GCA_023548195.1 of Bettongia penicillata ogilbyi. Lineage (NCBI taxonomy): Eukaryota > Metazoa > Chordata > Mammalia > Diprotodontia > Potoroidae > Bettongia > Bettongia penicillata. The sequence continues at coordinate 417,760 of JAJHZJ010000957.1, forward strand.
CAAGAGAGGAGATGGAGCGTACAAGGACCAGACAGGAGGCTAAGTAATTGCACTGTGGAGTATGCAGAGGTGGGAGAAAATATAAGAAAACTGGCAAAGGAGGAAAGAGACAGGTTATGAAGGACTTTAGGATATTTTATTTGATCCCTCAGGTAATAAGGCATCCCTGGAGTTTTAAATAGGGAAATGGCATGGTTGGATCTGCTCAGCTCTCTTCCGTTAGAGACTCCATGACCTCCTTGAGATCAAGGCTTGCCTTTTTCCTTCTTTTGTATCTCTAGAACTTAACACAGCATACATTAGGTGCTAATAAATGTTTATTGATTGACTGACTTCATTTGAGAAAGATCACTTTGATAGCAGAGTGAAGGATAGACTGGAGTAGGGAAGACATCTGAAGCAGAGAGACCAGTCAGAAGGCCACTACAATAGTCCAAGCATAAGGAAATGAAGACCTACACCAAGGTGGTGTCAATATCAGAGGAGAGAAGGGGGCATGTCTGAGAGATGCTGGCAAGACTTGGCAGTGTGACCTTGTGCAAGTCATTTAACAAAAGTCCCAGGTATCTATTAAATGAGGGAGTTAGACTAGATGAGCTGGTCTAGTCTAAATAGGGCCCCTTCCACCTCTCTGTCTAGGATCCCAAGAACATAATAAGCACTTAATTCAATGCTTGTTGGTGCTTGTGTCTGAAGAAAAGAGATGATGTGCTTCTCTTTTCTTAGAGAGTATTATACCTCCTCAGACAACATCCCATCCAAAAAGGACATGTGAGTTTCTAAGGGTGTCTGAGGGTGAAGATCCAGAACTGGGAGAGATCTCAGCGGCCAGTCCAACCACCTCATCTTATAGAGGGAAGAGGTGAAACATAGAGCAAGGCATGAGAGAACAGATCGTTGGGAAAGCCATGGATCTCTTCTTCCATGTAGCCTTGCTTTCATTAAACATTGTTTCCATGATGAATTGGGTGTGTTCATCCTTCTTTGCCGAAGAAGACCATGCCATCAGAGAAATGATGACATGACTTGTGCTTGACTTTGTTTTGAGTGAGGGAGGGCTGTGCAGGTCACCAGCCTCACTTCTCCTCCAGAGCCATCTGAATCCAGTGACCAGATATTCATCAGGATGACTGGAGATGACCCAGGATGAGGCAATTGGGGTTAAGTGACTTGCCCAAGGTCACACAGCTAGTGAGTGTCAAGTGTCTGAGGTGAGACTTGAACTCTGGTCCTCCTGACTCCTGCACTGATGCTCTATCCACTGCACCATCTAGCTGCCACTCTGTGATGAATAGATATTTCTAGGAGGAAGAGGAGAAGGAGGAGGGGGATAAAAAGGCAACATAGATATCAGAGAAAATGAACCTCCCTTCTTTGCAGAAGTAAGAGACTATGAGAATATATTGTCAGATTCAGTTGATGTGTTGAGTTAGTTTTGCCAAACTATTTTTTCTCCTCATCTTTTTTGTTCTTTTTTACATGAGATATCTCACTTGATAATGAGGGTAGGGGAGGCATCAATTCAGAAATACAAGTGATATAAAAACAGAATATCCATAAAAAGAAAGCAAATGTTTGCTGAATGTCACTGAATTGAAATCCATTGCAAACATGAGTGGAGTCAACAGGTCACCAATGATCTTCTGCCCATTGCTCTGATGCTCCATGATTTGCCCGGGCTCTCAGCCATCTCTTTGATCCCAGGACTCCATCTCAATAGACTCCCTTAGAACTTGCAGTCAGATAAAGTGGTGTCTGCACAGCAGAAGAGGCCATTCAAGATGCTAAGGGGCTTTGGATTTCTGTTGGATGCCATCCAATTGAAAGAACTGAAGAAAAGGAGGCTTCCGGCAGACATGAAAGCTGTCATCTTTGGCCCCCACAGGCAGAACTACCATTAAAGTGGAGAAATTACAATAAGGCAAATTTACGTTCCTTTGAACAGGCGATCTCCCAAACTTGGAATGCCATCCCTTCTCACCTCCACTCTTAGGTATCCCTAGGTCACTCACTCCAAAACTAGGCTTATGTCACCATCAATGGGAAGGCTTTCCTCATTCTCTCAGTTGTCAGTGAAATGATTTATTTTTTAGTGGTTGCTTTTTAAATGTTGCTTGAATTGAATTGAATTTAGTATAGATGTCATATTTATTATACAACCTCAGGTATACACTATCTGTGTGACCCTGGACAAATCACTATCTCTCCGCCTGCCTCAGTATCCTCAACCATAAAATGGGGATTATAATGACACTTACCACAGAGGGTTGGAGTGAGTATAAAATGAGACAATGGTTGTAAAGGGCTTGGCACCAGGCCCAGCACATAATAAATGTCTCTTCCCTTTCCAGCTCGATACCTGTGCATTTTGTATACCTGAGTAGAATATAAGCTCCTTGCAGGCAAGGACCGTTTCATTTTTGTATCTTTAGCAACTAGCATAAAGACTGGTAGATAGTAGTAGGAGATTAGCACATGTTTGCTGAATTGGATCAGGATTAAAGGATCATAGGTTTTGACTGGAAGAGGCTTTAGATTCTACCTCATCCAACTCCTTCATTTTACATATGGGGAAACTGAGGCCCAAAGAAGTGAAATGATTTTCCCAAGGTAACACAGGTAGGAAACATCAGTGTCAGAACTGGAACCCAGGACCTCTGATTCCAGAGTCAGTTCCCTTCCTGCTGAATTGATGAAAGTGAAAACTTTCTCACAATTAGAGCTGCCTCAGAGTGGAACAGATTGCCTCCCTCCACTCTGAGGGAGTGAGACCCTCCTACTAGAGATCTTGAAGCAATGGCTGGATGACTAGCTGTTGCGTGTGCTGTTCGGCAAGGTTCTTGTTTGGGTGTGGGTTGGACTAGACAGCCCTGAGGTCCCTTCCAACTGGGACCTTCTATGATTCTGTCATTCTGGGACTCCAGATGCGGGGTCCGAAAACACCCTTGTTACACTCAGACACCATTTCTTATATAGGAGAAACTGCGCTCTGATGAAGAAGAAATATACAAGGAGACAAAGTCAGGGGAGGCATCTATCTGTTCCCTCAGAAAATGCGCTGAGATCCAACCACAAAGGGTTCCCAAAATACATTCAAATCTGCCCCCACATTAGAAGGGATCCATTGGACAAATATGTCCCCATCCTACTCTAACCAATCCCGTCTGGAGAGCTGTTCCTTGAATTGGGTGGATGGCTCATTCAACCCATTTATTTAAAAAAGCAAGAGAGAAATGCCCATCTATTCTGTTACTCTCTGCATACTGACTCTAACAAGCTCATTAACGAAAAGGTTAAGCCCTTTCTAATCCAGTGAATGTGCCCACAAGACTCCAGTACAAATCCAGGAACCTTCTTCCCTTCATTTGGAATCTTAATAAACTAATTGGGGTACAGAGTTGGGTCTAATTGGTGTCTGTATTGATTAAATTACTCCAATCTTGTTTTCAGCATGTAAACCTCAGATTAAAATTTAGCCATTCATCCCAAAAGCCGACAAAGGCACGACTGAGTTCTGCTCAGTGGAACCAACTGCCTTGCTCTCATCCACTTAAACCAGAGATTCTTAATCTGAAGTCTATAAACTTGATTTTTAAAAATAGGGTTCAATCCAATCAGCTTTTTTTTGTAATCCTGTTTTATTTTGTGCATTTAAAAATTTGATTCTGAGAAAGGGTCCATAAACTTCACCAGTCTGCTCCAAGGGTCCAGGACATATACACACACACACACACACACACACACACGCACACACACAGAGTTAAGGATATCTACTCTCAAGTAACTGCACATTAAAAAGAAGTTAGGTTAAGGATGGAGATGAAGGATAGAAAAGGAGTAGCTAGTCAGTCCTCCATAGCTGCTATCAAACCCTACCAGACTAAGCACAAAAATGCCTTCCAACTAGCCCCAATGAGAAAGGTTTGTACCCACTCCAATATCAGCTTTCTCTCTGTCTCCTCATTTCTGAAATGTGGCTTTTTTAAAATTATTCAAGCTACGCATGGAACACCTAAGGTATGTAGGGATGTGTCCTGTCTTCTCCACTAAGGATGTCATGGTTGCTGGGTTTTGAACCAGATCCCTGCCTTAGGGGGTTCGAACTTTTCTCTTGGCCCCAAAGCAAGTTTTGACTTCCAATGAATATGATTAACCCTTCCCTTCTGGCTCTTCCTTAGGGGTATCCAACTGTTTAGCAATAATCTTTCAAGAGGTCAGGACCTAGGTCATATATTTTAATAAGCCTTGGAGAGTTCTGAGAAAAAGCATGACAAGGGTTTGATAAAAAACTATATAAAAGTCCATTAATTCAGGTTGAGTGCTCAAGGGGAGAGGGGGGTCTAATTTTAGTGGAATGTTCAAATTGATCTCTTTATTTAAAAAATGAAGTTAGGTACTTTGAAGTCTAAAAAGGGGTACTTACTTTCTTCTTTTGCAAAGAGATATGCATCATTTGTAATTAACACACTGAACTCGTAAGACTGTATTTGAGGTCTAGTTTTTTATAATGCTTGAGAAGAACAATCCTCCTGTAAGCTAAATATTCCTCCTCCTAATCTTATCTGCATTCTTATTTTTGAGCAGCTGATATTTGGCTTACATAAGCCTTTGAATTATCCAGCATCCTGTAGTAGCGTGAATGGATGGATGAAATGATTCATTAATTAATTTAAAGATATTTATTAAGTTCATATTATGGACCAAGCATGGTGCTATAGGCTGGGATACAAATATAAAAACCAAGACTGCCTCTTCCCTCAAGGAATTTATATTCTAATTAGGGGAAACAACACATATGAGGGGGTCATGAGACACAGGTGCAGGGGTGGGGGAGGGAAGAACATCTAACTAAGAATCCTAGCTCTAAGTAGACTATAATCCCCTCTAGGGAAGGGACTGTTTTTCACACACTATCTCTGTAGCCGCAACTACCCAATAAATATTTGCTGAATTTATTTTGACCTTTAGTAGACTTAGTTACTCTCTGCACCTTATTTCTCTCATCTATAAAATGGGAAATCATGACTAGTGAAGATATTTCATACGATTGTCATAAGAGTCAAATGAAGAAATTCATGTAAAGTGTTTTACAAAATTTAAAGATATAAATAAAATGCTTTGGAAATATGAGGGCACTCTATGAATGTCAGATGTTGTAACTCTTAAAGTCAGGCGCATCTTCCAAGATAAGAGAAATAAAAATGCTCGTTGGGCTAGCTCTCAGATCTGTATCAGTTTGAGGTCACCCTAAAGAAAGGTCAGTCTGGGTAAGGTCGGCAGGGAACCTGAGCTGTCATGTTGAACTCCTATAAGCAGCTGACAGTGACTGTCTACCCACCCCTACCCTAGAGGGGAGCTCCCCTGGGATGCTCTGGGCCCTGTTCCTGAAAGAGAACGGCTTTCTTCCCAGCTCTGAGAAGTTACAGAAACTTAAAATGAGTGCTGCAAGCTGGTACTTTGCCAGCTCTCAGGGTATGGATGTCTGGGAGACTCTTGAATGATGAAGTTACTTCAACTGGCAAGGATTCTGGGAGGGTGAGAAGGAAAGCAAATGGTTTCTCCTGCCTGTAGCTGCTTGCTTTTGGAAACAGTAACCCAGTTATCTAGAGCAAAAGCTCTACTTCCTATGGAGAATGCTGGAGTCAAATACAAGGCTTTGTCCTGAACCAAGACTCTGCAGTCATAGGACCAGGGTTCAAATCCCACCTCTGATACTAAATACCTGTGTGACTTTGAGCAAGTGAGTCACTTCACCTCCCTGCCACTCAGTTTCCTTATCAGTTGTTCATCCTTTGTTTTTTCAGAGGACCAGTGATATCACAGGATGATGTCTTGACTTGCTCAAAAATTGGATTTAAGTGAGGCAGAGTTACAAAAGTCATCAGCCTCACTCTCTCTTCCTGAGCCATCAAAGTCCAGTGGCAGGACAAAAGTCAGGATGACATGTCCTGGGATGCAGTGGATGACCTTGGCGTCTTTAATGTCTGACCAACCTCTAAGCCCTCCACAGAAGCTATTTCAGCCTGTCTCCATGGCCGTTGGAAGAAATTATTTTCATCTGCAGAGGTTGAAGTACATGACCTTTTAGGTCCCTTCCATCTCTGAATCCATGTTCCTATCACTAGGAGTTCAGACTCCAGTTTCTCCTCTCAACATATCACCAATGTGAAATCATCTCCCTCTTTAGGCTTCAGATTCCTCATGGGCAAGATGAGGAGGAAGACCTCAAAAGGCTCTTTCAGCTCTAACTTTCTATCAACCTTGAGCAAATCAATTTTCATCTTTAAACCTGTTTCCTCTCATACATATAAAGTGAGATTAGGTAATGTCTTAAGTCCTTTCTAGCTCTCAAATTATATGTTACATTATATTATATTAATATTGCATCATATTGCATATTATATCATGCTATGTTATATTGTAGTGTATCATATCATGCTATATTATAAACTATTGTATAGTATAGCATAGTATATTAATTACAGCATATTATATTATATATTTAAGGGTACCCCAAGTTTTTTTTTAAACACAAAATCCATAAAAGAGAGTAATCTAAAATAATCTCAGAGAGTCTGGTTAGAACCAGGTTGAGAAGGCCTTCACATTCCAAACAGGAAAGCAATATTTAATTCTAGGGATGATAGCATTGTAGAATCATAGAAATAAAGTGAAAAGGAACATCAGAGGCCCTCAAGTCTAAGACTCCCATTCTACAGACAGGGAAACTGAGTCTCAGAGAGATAAAACAATTTACCTAAGGGTACAGAGGTGAAATAATCTTAGGATCATAACTCTAGACCCAGAAGCAACCTCAAGGATTTGGGATTTGTTCTGTGAAATTTGGATTCAGTCAAAGGGCCATACTTGAGGACCTAGAGGGCCACATGTGACCTTGAGGCTGCAGGTTCTCCCATCCCTGTTAGACAGAAAGGATCCCAGTGGCTGTCATTTTACATATAAGGAAACCAAATTCCAGGGATGTGGAATGATTTGTAAACTTTATACAAGTAGCAAGGGTGGAATTTGAACCCAGTTCCTCTGACCCTAAGATAAGAGCAAACCTCTCACTCACTACTTGGTTCTCCTTTGAATGGGTTATATTTTATCCTGAAGTACCAGGTAACACTGGTAGTAGAGTGGGTAGAGCACTGGGCTTGAAATCAGGAAGACCCATCTTTATGAGTTCAAATCTATCCTCAGACACTTACTAGCTGTGTGAACCCGGAAAAGTCACTCAATCCTTTTGCCTCAGCTTCCTCACCTGTTAAATGAGCTGGAGAAGGAAATGGCAAGATACTGGATCTTGCCAGTATTATGTTGTATCTTCACCAGTATCTTGACCAAGAAAACCTCCAGTGGGGTCATGTAGAGTCAGACACAACTGAAAAAGAAACTGAACAACCAGATACCTGTCACTCTTTGGGAGAGTCCCCCCAAAAGAGGCTTTAAGCAAAAGCAAAGTGGGTTTTGTCAGCTGCATTTGTCAATCCCCAGGAAAGAGCAGGCAGTTGAGGCAAGGAGTCGTTTCAGCATAACATACTAAAGGCGAGTTGCTTGTCAGGGAGAGAGTACAAAGCAGGTCTCTGAAGGCAGGGAATTCAGCCTGTGTTCTATTTTCAAATGAAGCCCTTGCTGCTACCTTGATGACTCTGTAGAATTTACACTAGAAGGGCAGAAAATGTCACATCTTCTCACTTCATTCCCTACTTCTGCATGTCCTTTGCAAGAAAGTCAAATGCTGCTGTTTCCAAATAGCTCTTGAGCAGGCATTCACAGGAAAGGAGGTGGTGTGTCTCTTGGAAAGGGAGCCCAGGCCACAAAGGAAAGCAGTCGGCAGCAAGTCATAAGGCCTAGGTTCCAGGCACAGATCTGATACCAGCTAGCTCTGTGATCTTGGACACGGACCGTCTACCTCTCAGTGCCTTGACTGGCTCCTCTGGAAAACAGAGCTGGAAGGGACCTTAGAGGTCATGTTGTCCAAGCCCCTGATTTTACAGATGAGGAAGTAAAGTCCAGGGAGGATGAGTTGCACGAGATCACATAGGTAGTTAGTGGCAGAGTGGGATTAGAACTCGGGTCCTGTACCCCAAGTTCAGTTTTCTGAGAATCCCTTTTATTTCTAATACTCTAAGATCAGAGGATTTCACTAAATTTTAGAATTTGATGAGCTTTCAGAGGCCATAAAATACCGCCCAGGCCTAAGCCAGAATTCTTTCAATGACATTTCTAACAAATAGATATATTTTTAATTTTACATTTTCTTAGGTTTTCTTTTAATAATGATGATGATGGTGATAACCATGATAACTAATATTTCTATAGTCTTCTAAAGTCACTATACTTTCTATAGGATAGTTTACAAAATGTTTTGCAAATATTATTTCATATCATCCTCATAACCACCCTGAGAAGTGCTAATATTATCTCTATTTTACAGATGATGAAACTGAGACTACAGAGGTTAAGCAACTTGCCCAGGGTCATGGTGTCTGAGGCTGGATTTGAACTCAGATGTTCCTGACTAACCCTAACTCAGTGCTTTATCCACTATAACACTAGGTGAAGATAATACCTAAATTACCTACATTTTCCATTATATTTTTCCCCTTTCCTCCCCTTCGAAGAGAACCATCCTATATAATATATAATTTGTAATATATAATTCATTTTATACACATTTTTAAAAGAAAGAAAAGAAAAATCAACAACACTGATTAGTACATCAAAAAATAAAACCATTCAGTCGGCTCAAGGCAGCGGTGGCGGAGGAGCGACGCCCTCCTCTCCTGTGGCCCTCGTTTCCTCCCTCACCCTCCCTCCCTCACTCGCTCGCTCCTTTCTGGAACCATGGCCTCTGGGGTGGCTGTCTCCGACGGGGTGATCAAGGTGTTCAACGACATGAAAGTTCGCAAGTCCTCCACACCGGAGGAGGTGAAGAAACGCAAGAAGGCCGTGTTGTTCTGCCTGAGCGAGGATAAGAAGAACATTGTGCTGGAGGAGGGCAAGGAGATCCTGGTGGGGGACGTGGGGCAGACTGTGGATGACCCCTACACCACCTTTGTCAAGATGCTACCAGACAAGGACTGCCGTTATGCCCTCTATGATGCTACCTATGAGACCAAGGAGAGCAAGAAGGAGGACCTGGTGTTCATCTTCTGGGCCCCTGAGTGTGCCCCCCTCAAGAGCAAAATGATCTATGCGAGCTCCAAGGACGCCATCAAGAAGAAACTGACAGGAATCAAACATGAATTACAAGCCAACTGTTATGAGGAAGTGAAGGACCGCTGTACCCTGGCTGAGAAACTGGGGGGCAATGCCGTGATTTCCCTGGAGGGGAAGCCCTTGTGAGTCTCCCACCTCCGGCCCTCCTGCTGGGGCTGCCCATGCCCAGTGGGGGAGCAGGCTGCCCCCTTCCTGCCAGACCCAAGGGGCTGGGGGGATCCTAGCAGGGGCAGGGCAATCCCTTCACCCATTTGCCAAACCGCCCCCGGCCCCTGACCTCCCCCCTTGACCCTGATGGCTCTGGCCTTCCCAAACCGCCTTTGATATTCTCATCCTCCTGAGTTGTAGCAGACCAAGGCCTCCCCAGATGCCCAGATGGGGGGTAGGCCAGTATTTTTTTTAACTGACACCCCCAGTTTTCCCCCTTCCCCGGTGCTGCCAATTCTAACCGTAATAGTGGCTTTGTGCTTGTCGTTTAGTTTTGTGTGTAAATGGAATGTTGTGGAGATCCCCTCCCCCACACAGCCGGCTCCCCTCCCCCTCTCCCCCAGTTACTCATGTGGCCAGTAAAAGGAAAGTTCAATTTAAAAAAAGACAAATAAAGAAAAGGCGAGCTGCTTAAAAAAAAATAAAAATAAAAAAAAAATAAAACCTCTGAAAGTCACATCTGTAGACTTCCCACCTCTGCAACAGACTTCTCATGCAACTAGGTTGCTATTAGTGCAAATAATCTTAATTCATGTTGCATATTTCCAATGGTCTGGAACCAACAACCATGTTTTACATAATTAAAATGTCTTCGAATAGTGCAAATTGAAATACATGAGACCACTTCATGGGATCTGAGTATCTCTTCTTCTCATGCAACTAGGCTGCCATTAGTGCAAATAATCTTAATTCATGTTGCATATTTCCAGTGGTCTGGAACCAACAATCACGTTTTACATAATTAAAATGTCTTCAAATAGTGCAAATTGAAATACATGAGACCACTTCATGGGATCTGAGTATCTCTTCTTTGGGGCTAAGCTTAACAAAGGGATATTTAATCTTTGTTTAAAGGCATCTAATGTGGGGGGAAACAGTATCTCCTGAAGGAGGTCCATTCCACTTGAAAATAGCTTTCATTTCTAGGAAGTTTTTTCCTGACATTGAGCCTAAGTTTGCTGCTGTACAAATTTCCCTTATTCTGGTTCTGCCCTTGAGGGCCAAGCAGATTAAGTCTAGTTTCCTTCCAGGTGACAGTCTTCCAAATACTTGGAGACAATTATCATCCCCCACTCCCGACTTTGCCACCTACTCCTACAGAAACCTTTATTCTAGGGTTAACATCATCAGTTTCTTCCTAATATGAAGTGAATCAATTCAAGTCCCTTTGTCATTCTGTGAATTCTCTTCCAGATGTCCCCTAGCTCATCAGTGTCCTTCATAAAATGTGTCCACCAACCTAGAGGCAGAGGGACCTTGGACAGTGTCTAATACTCTAATCTCGTAGATGAGGAAAGCAAAGTCTGGGAAGGCTAAATGACGTGCCCAGGGTCACACAGACTGTGTAAGAGCCAAAATTCCAACTCAGGTTTTTGACCACTAATTCTTATTTTCTTTCAGACATGTTTGAAAGTCACACTACATTAGACTTCCAAAGCAGTTTTCCCAAGAGACCTCTCCACAGTCTGCAGATGGAACCTAACACATCACCACAGAAATCATCCACTACCCCAACACAGAAAGAAAAGGAAAAGGAAGGGAATCTCAGCAGCACTTTGGAGATGAGGACCTAAGGTAGAGGGAGGTTCCAGAAATAATCAAGGTCATCTAGCTGAGTCCCAGATTGGAGTGAAGGTAGAACCCAGGCTTCTAACTCCTCAGTCTACAATATATCATAGCCTCCCTCCATAGCAAAATGTCCTTTGGCATTTGAAGGCTGATTGGATCCCCTGTGTAGTGACTTTGCTTTCACCACCCCCAGGATTCCATTCTGGTGCTACTCCCCTGATACCAGAGAGATCCTGGATTTCTAGCAAGCCAGAACAGACGAAGGCATGAGTATGGAATATTAAGCTCCTTACATAGAGCCTGGAATGCCCTTATGAGACCAATTAACTAAGAACTTCCATCAGAGGACCAACTTAATTAGGAATAGGACTCTGTCAGTGAAAGGACTATGGGATTCCACATGCATATTTATCAGATCTTCCATGACCAGGAAATACCAAAGGGGGGAAGGCACTACTGAGGTTGAGTCCAGTGCTCTTGGAGGATGTTTAATACAAGTGAGGGAGATGGGGAGTCAGCATGGTATAGTGGAAAGAACACACTGACTCATGTTTTTTCTTCCTTGATATCCGTCTCCCAAAGTGCCTAGTCTAAGGCTGGACATATAACAATGATCTGAAAAATTGCTGGTCAGATAAATGAATGAATGATGTATTGGAGAAATTGCTAGATTTGGAGGGAGTCTGAAATAGTGGATAGACAGTGTATGGCAAGACTCAGAGGTCTTTAGGTTAGGTAAATATTTAAGATGACAGTGCCAGGGGACTTCAGGGAAGAAAGAGAAAGCAAAATGCAAAGTCTGGAGGACCTTGGGAGATACTTTCAGGGCAGATGATAAAGTCTATGGAACTTTATCTCATCAGAAGAAACAGAGTACTTGACTCTCACTTTATCCAAGATGTAAGCAGTCATGGGTGGGCAAAGGAGAAGGATGTTCTCAGTGTTGACTTCCCATCAACTCATGATCTCTGATGGGTTCTGGCATAGCCCTAGGTGGGGGAGAAGGAGGAAGATTATAGGAGCAGGGTGCTCTCATGGTGGCAGGCCCAGAGCAAGGGAACGGGCAAGTCCCTAGAAACAAAGGAAGAAATATAGCTATTGTTTTCCTGTACCCTGATTATAGCCTTGTGTTGTCCCCTATTCATATAATATCTAGTATTGCTACTTAACTGTTCATATGCTGAAGTTCCCCAGATACTAAGCTCTCTGAGGGCAGGAACTGAATCTTATACAGCTTTTAAACCCTACAGACCCTAGAATAGTGCCCTATGCACAGCACGCAGTGTATAATGAAATACATATTGAACTTAGAATCAGGAAATCTAGGTTTGAAGCTTGGATCTGACACAGATAGAGGTGTGTGCCCTTGGGCCAAACTCTGAGCTTCTGTTTTCTTATCCATAAAATAGGCATAATAATATTTGCCATCCTATGCATGAAAGCATAAGCATTTCTTAGGTGCCTGCTATATGCCAGGAACCTTTGCATGGGAGGTATTATGACAGAAAGGCTTTAAGCCCAAGATAAACATGAGCTGCTCTTTTTAGAATAAAGTCTTATTAAATATTTGGTCACTGAGTGATGAAAACAAAATCAGGCCATTGAGTTCCAGGACCTCCTGGAATATTGGCATTCCTCATTTTAAGTAAATTCAATATAAAGAAATACAAGTTCATAAAATAGACATTTTCCATTTTACAAAAGCACTCTTCACTTGTCAAAATTATTTCTCCTATGATTCCTTTCAAGTTTCTCTAGTGTAGCTAATTAAAATAAAACTTGATTTAATGAAATTCAGTTGACACGTACCTTGGCAGGAATACATTTATGGCATAAAGTGAGACACATAATTTAAGATTAAAATGCCACTGAACCTAGAGTTTAAAGAAGAAGCCATTGGAGGTCACTATCTGAAAGAGAAATATGCAAACTGTGATGTAAACTGGGAGAATTTTTTAAAAATAAGTTATCCAAGCACACATCACCAACACCCTCAAGGTCCCATGGCTCAATGGCTTTTGCACAGTTATAAAAAGATGAAGATGTTGTAGATTTACTCCACTCAAGTTATCAAGCATTTATTAACTGCATAATTTATCTAATTATTAAATATGTCCAAGGCTCTGTGTTAAATGTTAAAATTAGTCTCTTTAGTATCATATTTGGTTGGGTCAAGAGATACCTGAGTTCAAATGCTGCCTGATAACTACTAGTTGTATGACCATTGGGGATCCACTCCAATCCAACAATCATTTATGAGGTACCTAATTTATTCAAGGGGCATGGGAAGAGGAGGAGGTGTACTAAGGTAAAACATTTAAAAAGTCCCTACCTTCCAATAACTTACATCCTACTGGGGAGATACAATAATGTAAATATAGGAATATAAACATGATACTTGGATGAGAAGGGGGAAAACATGAGTAACTATGGTTCCCATAGGAGAGGGCACATGACCTGAATGTTGAAGGATGCCAAATATATTAAGAGTCAAAGATGAGAAAGGAATGCCTTCCAGGAATAATGGCCAGACTATGCAAAGGCACAGAGGTTGGAGATGGAATTGTAAGTTTCTGGAACAGTAAGAAGGCCAGTTTACCTAGAATAGAGAGTGTGTGGAGGAGATTAATGTAGATTATGACTAGAAAGGGAGGTGGGAACCAGATGATAAGAAAGGCTATAAATGACAAGTACCTTCTCCTAGAGGAAAGAAAGTTCATGAGCAAGGAAGTGATATGGTCAGATTCGAATTTTAGGAACATTATTTTGGCAGCTATATAGAGGGTGTATCAGAGGATAGAGACTGAAAGTTTGGTGCCCAATTAGAAAGTTTCAAGACTTTATTAGAAAGGGAGCAAAGCAAAGATGGCAGAGTAGAAGGACAGATCTATACAGACTCCCCTTCATAGCCCATAAAATATCTGTAAAAATTGACTCCAAATAAATTGTAGAGCAGCAGAAGCCACAAAACAACACAGTGAAAGAGATTTCCAACCCAAGACAGTCTGAAAGGTCAATAGGAAAGTTTATCACACTGGGCACAGTCTGACCTTGGCTGCAGCATGGAGGGACAGGACCCAGAACAGGCTTCAGGGGGTGGAATCCTTGGGAACAGCTGTGGTTCCCAGATTGTGCAACCCACAAACATCAAAGACAGCTTCAGTGAGAAAGCTCTTTCACCTGAGTGAGAAGGTAATGGGGTCTGGCCCTGCTGGCAGCAGCCACAATAGAGGCAGCATCCATTTCTGGAGCCCTTAATCTAAAGCCCCTGAGGGTAATTAAGCAGCTGATTTGGATCTCAGCCCTGAGTGGCTCTCCTGGGTTGAGGAAGAGTGCTGGCATGGTGGAGCTGGAGGCAGTTGTGGAGAGGGAATTGTACTCACAGATCCTGGGCAGAACAGAGTATTTGTGGTTACTCACAGACAAGAGCACAGGCCAGGAGAAGAGTAAACTCCTCTTCCTTGATTGTGCCACCTTGGAGGAAGTGAGAATTTACAGGTCCCCAGACAATACCCTATTCTTTACAAAGAACTCAAAAGTCAAGTAATTGGCTGGGGAAATGCCCAAAAAAAGGGAGAAAAATAAGGCTATAGAAGGCTACTTTCTTGGTGAACAGGTATTTTCTTCCATTCTTTCAGATGAGGAAGAACAATGCATACCATCAGAGGAGGACCTAAAAGTCAAGGCTTCTGCATCCAAAACCTCCAAAATAAATATGCAATGGTCTCAGGCTACGGAAGAGCTCAAAAAGGATTTTGAAAATCAAGTAAGAGAGGAAAAGTTGGGAAGAGAAATGAGAGTGATGCAAGAAAATCATGAAAAGTGAGTCAACATATTGCTAAAGGAGACCCAAAAAATGTGGAAGAAAGTAACAACTTTAAAAATAGGCTAAATCAATTGGAAAAAGAGGTCCAAAAAGTCAATGAGGAGAAGAATGCTTTAAAAATCAGAATTAGCCAAATGGAAAAGGAGATTCAAAAGAAGAAAATGGTTCTTTAAAAATTAGAATGGAGCAGATGGAAGGTAATGACTTTATGATAAACCAAGAAATTACAAAACAAATCCAAAAGAATGAAAAAATAGAAGATAATGTGAAATATCCCATTGGAAAAACAACTGACCTGGAAAATAGATCCAGATGAGACAATTTAAAAATTATGGGACTACCTGAAAGCCATGATCAAAAAATAGCCTAGATATCATTTTTCATGAAATTATTAAGGAAAACTTCCCTGATATTCTAGAACCAGAGGATAAAATAAATATTGAAAGAATCCACTGATCACCTCCTGAAAGAGATCCTAAAAGAAAAACTCCTAGGAATATTGCAGTCAAATTCCAGAGTTCCCAGGTCAAGGAGAAAATATTGCAAGCAGCTAGAAAGAAACAATTCAAGTATAGTGGAAATACAATCAGGATAACATAAGATCTAGCAGTTCTGGGTCGTTCAATGAAATAGAAGACATTTAAGTATTCTTGATGAAAAGACCAGAGCTGAATAGAAAATCTGACTTTCGAACACAAGACTCAAGAGAAGCATGAAAAGCTAAACAGGAAAGAGAAATCATAAGGGACTTTCTAAAGTTGAACTATTTACACTCCTACATGGAAAGATAGCATTTGTAACTCTTGAAACTTTTCTCAGTATTTGGGTAGTTGGAGGGATTATACATACATACATACATACATACGTTTGTGTATATATATATAGAGAGAGACAGAGACAGAGAGCCAGAGAGCACAGGGTGAGTTGAATAGGAAGGGATTATATCTAAAAAAATAAAATCAAGGGGTGAGAGAGGAATGTATTTGGAGAAGAAAGGGAGAAATGGAATGGGGCAGGTGATCTCCCATGAAAGAGGCAAGAAAAAGCTTTTTCAATGGAGGGGAAAAGGAGGGAGATGAGAGAAAAAAAGTGAAGTTTACTCTCATCACATTTAGCTTAAGAAGGGAATACATGCACACTCAATTTAGTATGAAAATTTAACACTACAGGAAAGTAGGGGAGAATGGGGTGGAGGGATGATAGAAGGGAGGGCAAATAGGAGAAGGGAGTAATTAGAAATAAACACTTTCGGGGAGGGACAAGGTCAAAAGAGATAATAGAATAAATGGGGGGCAACATAGGATGGAGGGAAATATAGTTAGTCTTACACTACATGACTATTATGGGAGTCTTTTGCAAAACTACACATATATGGCCTATATTGAATTGCTTGCCTTCTCAGTAGGGATGGGGGGGAGGAGGGAGAGAAGTTGGAACTCAAAGTTTTAGGAACGAAGGTTGAGAATTGTTTTTGCATGAAACCTGGAAATAAAAAATACAGGCAATGGGGTATAGAAATCTATCTTGCCCTACAAGAAAAGAGAGAAAATGAGGATAAGGGAAGGGAGGGGTGTGATAGAAGGGAGGGAAGATTGGGGGAATGGGCAATCAGAATGCACAACCTTTTAGGGTGAGGAGAGGGGAGAAATGGGGAGAAAATTTGGAACTCAGTTTTGTGAAAGTGAATGTTGAAAATGAAAAACAAATAAATAAACATTTTTTAAAAAAGAGTTTAATCAAGAGATCCTGAGGGACTAAACTGGCCATGTGAGTGAAGGGAAAGAAATAGATCAGGCAACTGATGAACAACCACTTATTAAGTGTCTGCTCTGTGCCAGACACAATACTAAGCATGGGGGATACAAAGAAAGGCAAAAATGCTTCTTCCCTGTCTTATCCAAGATGTGAGCAGTCATGGGTTGGCAAAAGAAGAAGACAAAGAGGAAGGGTGCTCTCAATGGTGACTCTTTTTACCATATCATTACTTCCTTTGAGTTCTGAGATAGCCCTGGGAGGGGGCCAAGAGAGAAAGAAGAGCAAAGAAGAGAGGCCAAGTCAAAGGTAAGGTCTGGAGTCTCTTAGGAGACAATGGCAGAGGAGAGGGTAAGGTCTAGGGAGCCTTTATCTCTTCAGAAGGAACAAAGTTGTTGACTCTCATCTTATCCAAGATGTGACTGGATACAACCTGATAAGGGAGAGAATGTGTAAAAAAAAGGTATATACAAAATATAGAAGAGATAGAATGTAGTGTTTAGAGGAGAAGACATTAGCACCTGGGGATGGGGAAAAGGGCAAACCAAGAAAGTTCTTCTCCTGGAGGTACTACTTATTCTTATTATTCAGTTATTTCAGTCATATCTGACTCTCTATGTCCCTTTGTGGGGTTTTCTTGGCAAAGATACTGGAGTGGTTTCCCATTTCCTTCTCCAGTTCATTTTACAGATGTACAAACCGAACCAAATAGGGTTAAGTGACTAGCCCAAGGTCACACAGCTAGTAAGTGTCTGAGGCCAGATTGGAACTCAGGAAGATGAGTCTTCTTGACTCCAAGCCCAGTACTCTATCCACTTCACACCTCCTTATGATGAGTCCTTAAAAGAAGCTAGGAATTCTAAGAGGTTAGGAGGGAAACAAGAGCAGTCCTAGAAGTAGAGTCAATAATACTTAGTAGATATCTAGAGATGGGGGCAGAGAGAGAAAGCAAGTCACCAATTCTGTGAGCCTCAGCTTTCTCTTCTTAAATGAAAGGACTGGATGAGACAGATGGTTCTAAAGGTTCTAAAGGGCACTTCCAACCCCAGATTCATGATCCTCTGACTCCTGTAGGACCCACTCAACAAACTCAACATAAGACCCAACTGAGATAATGGATATAAGGTGCTTTGCAAACTTTAAAGTGATATATAAATGCCAACCATTATTATTATCTGACATCTTTTTAACTTTTCATAACTATGTGTCTTGCCTCACTGATTATATGACCCTTGAGGGGAGGGGCTATGTTTTATAAATCTTCTTATTAATGTTATGATGCTTGGCCTGCTGCCTCATGCATTATAGATACTCAATATTTCATTGTTGGTTGATTAAATGATGTTACCAAAGCAACATATACAAAATGTCCATGGCCCAAAGATGAAAAATTCCATCCACAATCACACACTGATGCATCAGTCAGTCAGAAGAACCAATATGGGAAGTCAACCATATGGCCTTTTTCCACCTAGGGCAAACCATTTAAGAGGCAGAACATAGTTTATTTCAACAAATCAGGAGCCCAGATTTTTTAAAATAAATACTAAAGATAATTTGTGAAGTTATCTAAAAATCATGTCCCTAAAAAGACTCTCTCTGCCTGTATTTTCCCCAAAACAAGATGAAAAATGAGTTTCATTAGTTATCTACTTGGTCACAAATTTCAAGCTTATATTTATTTGCTACATGCACTCCTTCATTCAACATTCATTACCTACCATTTGGCTGAGCACTGGGATAGACACAGAAGCACAAAGGTTAGCTAAGAAAAGGTCCCTACCTTCATGGAGGTAGGAGGAAAAGTCACATATTCAAATAAATATATGTCAAGGACCTGAGATTTTATGAGTAGTCAGACCTGTCATTTCTTTGTCATAGGTAACTCCCAGTGAGAAAACTGTTTTCCTCGGATGCTGATCAGTATCTAGTCTTCAACTTATGATCTTAGACAACTGACTATGGAATTAAGAGGTTCAGTGACTTTGCAAGGATGACATGGTCAGTATGTGACAGAGGAGGGCCTTGAATCCAGATCTTCTTAACTCTGAGGCCCTCTACCCACTATGAAACTTTGTCTATCCAATAAATAAGAATAAAAAATTAAAAATATATAATTAAAATAATAAAATTAAAATAATAAAAAATAAAATTAAAAAACAGAACAAAATACTTAATGAATATTCATAGTGTCTAGGAAATACTGAAGACCTCAAACAATTGATAAATATATTTGATCATGGATAATAACAATACTTGGCTACTTTTAAGGATGGTTACCCTGCCACAGTACTCTTTTCGTCTCCTCTGCATTGTCTTAATGATGATAATATTAATGGCTAGCATATATATAGCCCTTTAAAGTTAGAAAAGTACTCTACATGAATTATCTGATTGGATGCTTGCAACAAACTTGGGAGGTAGGTACTATTGTAATTACTATTATTCCAATTTTGCAGTTGAGGAAGCTGAGGCAGTTTGTCACCTGCCCACGGTCACAACCTGTAAGCATTAGAAAATAGGATTCAAATCCAAATCTTCCCTAACTCCAAGTTCACTGCCCTCTATCCATCCCTCCACCAAGCTGCATAAATGTCTGAGCCCATGTATAATCTCTACTTGACTAGAATTTTCTTATTCTCTACATTTTCTTGCCATCTCTAGATTCAAGATAAAAACAGGATTGTGACAGTGAATTACTTAGACATTTAGTATAAAAGCATTGTTGAAGGTCATTTTTTGAGGGAAATATTTGAAAAGTGGGTCAGAATGCTTTACAGGAAAGTCACCAGAGGCTCCAGAGGTTGAGAACTCTTTCATTTTGAAGACAGCTCTTCCCATCTGCCCAAAGTGGCAACAACAGGAGCCACCAGAGACAAATAAACTCTTCAGAGACCTGTGGGAAGAGTCTAAATATGGTACCTGACTTTGGAACTTCTGGTGATTAGCCTACTGAAGTACTGAGATGAGAACTTGCTGTCCAGGAGTTGGATGGCTAGTGAGATTACTTCCTTCTTCCTCCTTCAGACTTTTAAATCAGGACCCTGGACAGAACTTTCATTAAAAGGCATTTGAGCACACTGGCAAATATTAGTGTAAAAGCTTGGATGGTGAAAATTGAGATTTCAGACAATGCTGAAGAGTTCTGCTGCTCTTGAAATCTAATCCTATGCTCCATTAATTTGATTCCACTTTTAAAAAAACATACTCTAATCTAAGTATCAGTAAGAAATCTTTTTGGGTTACATGAAGTTGAGAGATAATGAATCTCAATGGAATTGGGGCCAAAACATGAGAGACTTACGCGTTATTATAGTTATTCAGATCCTTAGATAGAAATCTAAGCTGAGGCTTTTAAAGAAAAGTCTCAGAACTGGAGGGACCAGGCCAATTCCATCTGTACAAGGACTTGGGACTTAGAAAGGATAGGTCCTCCTCACACCTGGGGAGTTATTCAAGCGGGTGGCTCAGCACTTAAGGTGCCATCTAGTGGCCTATACAGATAAACCCCACACATATCCACCACCTCTGCCACCATCATTCCAGTACCAACATAAAGCAAATACTCTTGTGAATAGGAATGCGCCTGTTCACACATATAATTCTTATCTATGTCTTCCTGAAATAATAATTTATACTCTTATAGAGCTTTATTATGGTATTTCCTTCAAAATAATGAGATCAATAGGGTGCATATGCGTGCATATGTGTGTGTGTTTTGCTAGACCTGTGATTTCACTGGTATAAGGAGGTCCTAGGGAAGATATTCACCAATCCAAGAAGATTGGCACCTGGAATGAAACTAAGAGTCTTGCAAAATTGCCTGGGGCACTGAGAATTTAAATAATTTCCCTAAGGTCCCATAGCCATGTCCAAGGCAAGAACTGAACCTAGATCTTCCTGACTCTAGGGTCAGCTCTCTACCCACTAAACATAGTTGAAAACATTATTATTCCCAGATTATAGATAAGAAACTGAAGATTTTTCTGAGAGATGAAATAACACTGGTACACAGCTAGTAAGTGTAAAGGCCAGGGCTACAATTCCAATTCACTCAGTTCCAAATTTAACTTTTCTCTTTCCACACTATCCTGCCTTTCACTACACCACATCAATCACACATACAGGGGCTGAATCTATACCAATGATCTATGGACTAAGCACGAAGCCAACTGGATTAGGAAAGAAAATCAAAATATCCAAACAATCAACAAGCATTAATTAAGTGCCTACTATATGCCAGGTTTTGCATTAGTGCTGAAAATACAAAGAGAAAAATGAAATAGTCCCTATCCTCAGGGAGCTTACATTCTACCCACATATTTTGATCCAGTAATTAACAAACACCTGATTAATGAAATGCTGGGAGTTAACCAACGCACAGGATGTCACTCTATGATATGCAAAAGACCATCTTTTATTTTCTCCTTAAATGAACTGTCAGCACCTGGGAAATACAACTTGGTAGACATATATACCACACTATGACCTTCCCAAATATCACAGGTTCACAGAATCTAAGAATCAGAAGATGCCTCAGAGAATGTCTAGCCTTAATGATACCCAAACAAGAATCCCCCCTAAAATGTCCTTAGCCAGTAGTCTCTGTGGGAAAACCTCCAAGTAATGGGAAACTCACTGTAATTGTAAGACCTGGAAACCTAGATTATTCAGCTTCAAAGTCAACCTTCCTTCTCCCACACCATACTGCCTTCCACTACACCTCATTGATCATAGGCTGAGTCTAACCAGAAGCTCTAGGGACTGAGCACAAAGCCCAGGAAAATGAAGCTCACATATCTTATCTTCCCAGATAGCCCATTGCACTTTGGTAAAGAACACTGGATTTGGAGTCAGAGAACATGAGTACAAATCAGGGCTATCAATGGGTCACCTTGGGTAAGTCACTTCCTAACTCTGTCACTTACTTACTACTTGTGTGATGTTGAGTCAATCACATAGTATACCTTGGCCTCATCTTTAATAAAAGGAAGGTAGACTAGTTGGCCTCTAAAACCCCTTCCAGCTTTCAATCTATGATCCTATGAACACTGATAACACTGGAGCTCTGCTTGTGATGACGTTTTTCCTGACATCAAGCTTAAATCTCCCTCTTTGAAGCATCCACCCTTGCTCTGAGTTCTTCCATCTGTAGCCTAGCTGAACAATGCTAATCCCTCTCTTGTGTGACAATCCTTCAAATAGCTAAAGACAGGATGGCCCAGATCAAAAGGAAGTGTAGCTGGTTCTGGGTACTAACCTCTTTCAATTCTCAGTAATTGACCCAAGGACTCATTTTGCCCCTTTATAGCTCAAGCACATGCTCATGAGTGCGCGCACACACACACACACACACACACACACACACGCACGCATGCACACACATGTGCACACACGCTGGACTCCAATTCATGGGAAGGAGAGACAAATGGAGACCTTTCTACAGATTCTCTTTGGGAAAATTGCATAAGGTCTATCACTACATCTGAGATCAAAGACTTATTCATAATGAGATAGTAGCCGTAACAACAATAATGAAATACTCGCATTCATATAGCACCTTAAAGCTCGAAAAGCACTTTACATGTTATCTCATTTGATCTTGCTAGGATTAGATCATTCCTAGGAGTAGCTTATTGACACATCAGCATAGGTAGTAAGGAGAAAGGCATGCCATCCCTTCTTTGCTTCCATCCTACTAGAATGCATCTCTCCTCTAGGGAATCCATCCATGATGGTAAGGTCCTGATTAAAGGGATGGTTCTAGAATAGTCTCAGACTCCTAGTCTGGAAAGATAAAGGTTCCTGTTCTCCAGTAAACCATAGGATTGACTTCTTAGAGTCATTTCAATCCTGGGACCATACTATCCCTCTCCATGACTCCCCCAAGCACTGGTCAGCCCATGTTTGTTACCACTTGGACATTGACGGGAAGGGTTCGCCTATGAGACCAGACAACTCACAGTGCTGAGCTAACAAACAACAGATAATACGAGAATGAAGTTTTGAAAAAAGATCAGGGTAAATAAATAGATTGGTAAGTCAGTCAACAATGTTGTACTTAAGATGTGATAAGCACTGGAGATACAAGAAAATTTTTTTTAAATGGTTCCTGCCTTCAAGGAACTCCCACTCTAGTAAGAAAGACAACATGCAAATAACTACATAAAAATATACACAGTACAAATAGAAATTAGTCTGAGAGGGAAATGAATGGGGAGGGAGGAAGGAAGAAGGATGAGGAAATGGAATGTAGAAAATGAAATTTGAGCTAAATATTGAGGGAAGACAGAGGACAGAATACCCTCAGCATATGGCTTAACCGGTACAAAATTAGGGGATGGAATGCCATGTTCAGGGAATGTAGAAAGGAGGCCACACCACTGCAGCTGGATTGGAGAGTCGACTGGGAAGATAGGAAGGGACCAGGTGGAGCAGGGCTTTACTTTCAAATTGGATTCATCTGAGCCAGTAAGATCAGCAAGAGAAAAAGCATACAGAGAGAAAAAGAGAAGACAGGAGATAAAGCCTGGAGAGACACCCACCCACATTCAGTAAGCAAGAAAAGGATGATCCAGCAAGGGAGCCTGAGAAGGAGCAACCAGATATAGTAGAGGAAAACCAAGAGAGAGCAGTGGCTCCTAGAGAAACCCAGGGAGGAAGGAGTATCCAGGTGACTGGGAGGGATGTCTGATTACATTGAGATCAAGGTAAAGGCTGTGGAAAAAGCCATGGGCTTAGAAGGTAAGAGATCATTGGTGATCTTAGAGAAAACAGTTTCAGCTCATTCCAATTCCAATAAAATAGCTTCCTGGAAGGCACTCAAGAGGTCACCTGGTCTAACTCTTTCATTATAGGAGGGAACTGAAGTCCAGAGAGGCTAAGATTCCCCGAGGTCACACAGCAAGTTAGAGACAAAAACCATACTAGTTCCAAGCCCTCTTGGGGCATAATTCAATGCTCCTTTCACCGTAATGCGTGACATACATCTATTTTGAGCAATGGTATTGAATAAGTGTACAGCTTCCTTTGAAAAGGCTGCAATTTGGATGTATACATTCTGGCACATTTGCCGTAAACTGATTCAACAAATATTTATTAAGAACAATTCAAAAACGACTTTGAAAAGTGGCAAGGCTGAATGGTTTCCCCCACAGTATAAACATCGCCTCCTTCACATCTTTAAATCAAAGAATAACACAGCATCAGTCACAGGAAGGGCAAGGGCTACAGTAGCAACAGGGGTGGATTTGCTGGCAGAGGACCTGAGTTCAAGTCCATCCCTGTTATTTACTACCGCTATGGCACTGGCCAAGTCACTTAATCTCAGTTCTCTCATCTGTAAAATTGAGGAATTGATCTAAATGCTCTCAAATATCCTGTAGCCCTAAATAAGAATGACAATTGTTAACATTTACTTAGTGCTTTAGGTTTGTAAAGTTCTTTACATATATTATCTCACTTGATCCTTACTACAGTTCTGTGGGGCAGGTGCCATTATTTCCCCTATAGCTAAGGAAACCGAGGCTAAGCTAGGTTAAATGACTTGCCCAGGATCATGCAGCTAGTAAATCTCTGAGGCTGGATTTGAACTCAGGTGTTCCTGACTCTAGGCCAAGCACTCTATCCACTGAGCCATCTAGCTGTCTCCTCTAGATTATTTTCATCGATTTAAAAATGGAGGGAGGGGATATTAATAGCTACCTAAATTTACAATCCTATTATTATTAAATGGTACAGTAGACTGAGCAATGGGTCTGGAGTCAGGAAGACATGAATTCAAATCCAAATACTTAGTGTGTAACTGTGGAGAAGTCGCTTAACCTCTGTTTGCCTCAGTTTCCTTAACTCTAAAA
Organism: Bettongia penicillata ogilbyi; assembly: GCA_023548195.1. Taxonomy (NCBI): domain Eukaryota; kingdom Metazoa; phylum Chordata; class Mammalia; order Diprotodontia; family Potoroidae; genus Bettongia; species Bettongia penicillata. The sequence continues at coordinate 442,195 of JAJHZJ010000957.1, forward strand.
TGGGAATAATACTAGTACCTATCTCCCTTGGTAATTAAGAGAAACAAATGAGAAAATAGAGAGTGAATAATAATGAATTATAATTTGATAATAAATGAATAAACTTTATAAAGTGCTTAGCATGTTGCCTGGTTAAGTAGGTATTTAGTAAATGTTTATTTCCTTCCCTTCCCTTTATGATGTATTCTCACCTGCCTGAAACAGAGGAGGAAACATCTGTGCCTGTCACTACACTCAGAAACTACATGGTAGAAAATGCTCTTCTATATAATACTCTACTCCCAGGACACTCATTCCTTTTCAGGTGTCCCCAAAGTCACACATTCCTAGGCTCTCCAGAAGCCAAGAGCAGATAGGGAGATGAACCAGCTCAAAGGAGAGAGAGCTGAATGAGGTAGACTGAGCCTGGCACCTGGAGCCCAGAGAGCCTGAATTCTAGCTTTGCTTCTCTTCCCTATGTGTCCTTGGGGAAGTCGCTTCCCATCTCTGAGCTTGAGCATTCTCCTCCATCAAATGGACAGGCTGGACTGGATGATCTCAAAGCTTGCAGCCCTACAATGTCAATGAGCCATATCATTGGGATTCATCACCATGGCAGCTTATTTATGAAGTGCTTAAAGAAAAACCATAACCATTGCCCCATTTTCTCATCATTTATCGACCTGTTGGATAGCTGAAATTTTCCTTTGTGGTTGTGTATGTTTATTGTGGCTGGCCCCATACTTAACAACGATTTCATTCATGGGACTGCTATCAGAGCAGATCTGAGCAGCACTGAAGGAACAAGAAAGTCTCAGGGCTGGGCAACCTGAGGCTGGAGAGAGTGCCTGACTGAAAAAAAGCATGGAGGAGAAGAAAAAGGCCAACTTTAAAGGATCTTTCTTGTCCACGAGAAGGGGTGCAGGCGAGTAAGTGTGCAAGGCAGTGAGCTCCCACAGGAAGAGCACAAGTCAGAAGACCTGGGCTGGTGTCCCAGCTCTGCATCCGTGTGACCTCAGTTAAGTCACCATCTCTACTGGCCTCAGTTTCCTTACTTGTGAAATGATGGGGTTGAATGAAATGACCCATAAGGTAGCTATCCATCTATGATCCTAAGTCATTTAACCTCTCTAAGCCTCAGTTTCTTGATCTGCAAAATTAGAAGATAGGATTAAATGACTTCGAAAGTCCCTTCCAAATTTAAGCTACAATTGCATGATCACATCCTGATTTGAATCCAAGTTTCCGCTCATGACTTTGCCTTTATTTCCTCCTAGGCAAGATTGAGAAAAGGAGGAATAAGGGATCACCTAGGTGTTTTTCAACTCTAAATATATCTCTATTTCTGGGTTTTAGGAGAATGAAATCATATAATACATGTGAAAAACTTGTCTAAATTTGCTTTTCTGAAACTTCTACCCATTGCTCCTATTTCTGTCCTGGGTCTTAGAAATGGCAACCCTTCTTCTACTTGAAGACAGCTCTGAGTCTTCTCTCAGGCTAAATAGACCCAGTTACTCACCCCTTCCCCCAGATGTCAAGGACACAGAACCTATCCCCAGATCAGTTTCCATCATCTGACCATTATGAAGCTTAATGCTGTCTAATATGTGCTGTCCAGAGTCGAATGCTCCAGCTCTGGTCTGGTCACCACCAAGTAGAGCAGTACTACCGCTTTCTCACTCTTGAAAGCTTTGCTTCAATAAGGAAGCCCAAAATTGTGTTGTTTCAGAAGATATTTTCTAGAAGACAAAAACCAAGATCCAGAGGGGTTAAGGACCCAATGAGAAAACAAATGTGAAGATGCTTTGGACGGTATCGATTATTCGCCATAATGATGTATGGCATTACAATAGTCCCTCCCTCATTCAGTGGTGTTGTTGGACAATGAGTCAATGTTTATTCCTCTGATCATAAAATATATTTTAATTCAAGCATTAAAGATAGCAATCTTTCTCACTTATAGGTATATATGTGTCATAATCTAAATTAGGGGGCAGAATTAGGGTCGCTGTTCGAAATGTTATAGTACTGAATGGTACAGCAAGGGCATGCTTCAGGTCCCACCCACCCAGACACCCACTAAGTTACCAGAGTTACCTTACTAGGACCCTGTCACTAGAAGTGTTCAAATGTAAGCTACAGGAGCCACTTGCTGGCTTTGTATTCCCAATGCCTAACACAAGGCTAAGCACAGAATAAGTTCTAGATTGATTGATTGATATTGTAGAGTGGATTCCTATTCCAGGTAGAAGTTAAGCTGGATGCTGTTTTTAGCCCCAAATTCTACATATGTATGCTATGGAAAGAGAAATAAGAAAGTTGAACTTGTTATAACAGTGTTTAAAACTAGAGTAAATAGGCTCTTCTATTAGTAAAGTCTTTTGGTGTTAGTACATATATTCTATATCAGATATTTTGGCTGTTTGACACTTTTTCCAAACTCAAATGCTAATCTTTACCTACATTTCAGATAAGGGAGTTTGCCAGAGAGGTGAGATATAACTGTCATTGTCATGACTCAATCTATAAATGGAAGCCACAAAATTGGAAAAACTTAAGCTGATGCTTTTTAAAACAACTCATCACCAGAAATGTGCCCCTTGAACGCCTTGTCTAGTGGTGGATAATCTTATCTGCATGTTTAAAGTTATAACATTTAGTAGTTTCACCAATTCAGATTACTTAGGTCCCTGAATTAATACCAGGAATGGAAATGATGTGGAAGATGACTCCAAAGTAGAAGCAATTTCAATTCTAAAGTGCCCAGTCACTCTCCAATTCAGCATCGTCCACATGAGTATACTTGGGCTGGAAAGCACTATGTCTACCAACGTACCAGCCCAGTTGATAGGATAGGTATTGAACACACAATACACTAGAGACTTAATTAATTGTAGTGATGAAAGAATGGGCTGCTCTGGTTAACTGAACTTTCCAGTTAACCAGGAAATCAATTTTGTTTCACCCTATTGAAAAATCTTCCCAAAATGGATTAATCCTCTTTCTTGACTTGACAAGTCTAATTCTCTGGACATAAGTCAATCTTTATTTAACCATTAAAGGTCTTGCTATGGTTCCAGTTCAGCGTGATTTTATGACTCTCCCATTCATTCATTCATCCATCCATTCCTCTGTCTGATCATTCAATAACTATTTATCAAGTGCATCCAAATACCTGGCCCTGTGTTATGATAGCTCAACCTGCCCTGAAGAAACTTACAATCCCATAGAGAGTTCAGGCAGTGCCTAATACATAGTTTTCAATTGGTTTGGTGACATGTACACAGAAAAATGTAGTTAGACACAGAGAGTGGACCTGGGCTTCCACTGGGAGCTCCTGGAGGAGGAAGGAACTCCTTCTATCAGTGCAGGCTGGAATCTTCTCTAAAGGTCAGAATCACAAAGAATTGCCTAGAGCCCTGATACCTAGGGTCACATAACCAATATCTTTCAAAGACAGGGCTTGGGTTCAGATCTTCCTCTCTCCAAGGCCAATTCTCTATTCACTATGTCACACTGATAATGGTGTAAGAAAATCTAAGGTACTCTGAGATCCTCAAAAGCAAGGACAATACCGTCAACTTTTATGTATCCCCCATGGGTCCTTCCACAGTGCTGGACACATCATAGTGGTCCATAAAGTTTTGTCAACTGGAACAAAGTCTTATAGAGTTTACTGGACTTGGAATTAGGAAGACCAAAGTTCAAGTTCCTGGCTGAGTGACCCAGGACAAACTTCCACATCTGAAGGGATTTTACTCCATGACTAAGAAAGTCCCTTCCAGCTCTAAATGTGTGAACTTTTGATTAGGAAGATTCTTTCTCCTTCAGAGGGCATTGCAGAAGGAGCTGTAGAAGATGAAGGAGATGGAGTTAAAGTATAACCCACAGCAACAGCTCCAGTCTTTGTAGGGATCACACTCCCCAACAGTGGGCTGTTGAAACTTACAGATCCCTTCTCAGAATTATATTTTTAAATAACTAAAAGAAATCCTAAATTTCAAAAATGTCATTTTGTTTTCTATCCAAGTGCATGGATCATTTGAACTCTATCCACAATCCCCTTGGGGATGTCCTGATTACAGGTTAAGAACTCATTCTCTGGAAGCATTTCTTGAAAACAAAACCCTAATATCAGTTTGTTCGCAGATCACTCATCCTTTGCTCATAAAAATGGAATGCAGAGTATTCCCCCAAAATGGATTATTTGAGACTTCAGATTGTTTGGGTTCCAGTCAACCAAAATTTTATAGTATTGCTGAGCAGGAACAGAAAGATGATGGCCTCTCCTTTTTCCTGCTTTGGAGGTGATACATATAACTCATTGTCAGAAAAAAGAAAATTCAGCTCCCTAAGACAGACTGAATCAGGCCTGAGATGGGGGCTGCTGCTTGCTAACTCAATTTTCTCTTCTCCTCAGGCAATATTACACTCCAACTCATTTTTCTCTTTATGTCTGTCAGAGGCAGGCTGAGGAAACTGTGACCAGCCTCCTGATTTTCACACTTGGGGAAATAAAACTTGAATTTATCCATAGCCATTATCACTGTCATCTTTCCCCAAAGCCAAACACGTCTCAGTTGTGCTGCTTCAAGCCCCAGCAACTGGCACCAATTGTCATCAAAGCGCCTGTCTCATCGTTGACGTCCATTCTCTCCTTCAAGCCTGTGGAGGCTACTCTGCAGATTAAAACTGTGCTAACGAGAAGCAGCCAGCCACATGTCAGTATCCAGAGCATAGGCAGTATGGAAATGAAACTCAAAAGGCTGAGCCCAGTCATGGAGGGCCATTGATCAACATGGCAGATCAAAAGATGGTGAACACACTTTCATGCCACAGCAAATACTAAAGAATGAAGGAGGAGGTTCCCCTGCTACCAGTTACTGTGTCTCTGAAAACTGATCTCCCAAAATCTACTAAATTGTTATCCAGATCATGAGTTCTTAATTTGGGGTCCAGGAACTTATTTTCATTTTTTTCTAATATTTTGATTGCTTTTCCATATAATTGGCTTACTTTTTAATCCTATGTGTTTTATTTTATTCTTTGAAAATTTTATTCATTGAAAAATACTTTTTTAGGGTTTTCCTAGACACTGTTCAAGGTACAAAATAGGTCAAAGTGCTGGAAAAAATCTTACAGACTACTGAGTCCAACCCTTTGTTTTACAAAAGAGCAATTAATGCTTGACAAGGGTTACATAGCTAGAGAAGATCTGAATCAGAATTTGAACTCAAGTCCTTTTGACTCCAAACCTAGTCCCTAGGTTCCTAGTGTGCTAGATTATGAGTAGATTTGCTTTGCTGAGCTATTTTTTATTGTCCTTTTTATTCTTTGTCTTTCTCCCTGGGAGAAGTGGGAAAAGGTGTATATTGAGAAATAAAGATGATATAAAAGCAAAATGTATCAATAAAAATTTAATAAAATTTAATTTGAAAAAGGAATACATTAATTAAGTAATTGTTTGGTGTCTTTGATTATGGTTGTCTCATATAGGTCCTCAGAAGTACAGGGTTTCACTGCAAAGCACTATCCACCTGTCTGCCCTGTTTAACATGGCAGGGTAGCCTGGGGCATTATTTCATTAGTGGAACTAACCTGTTCAGGTGGGTAGTTATTGATGAAGTCTAGCTCAACAACCATTGCCCGGGGCTCAGCTATTCAGAGAACTTCCCTTCTTTTTAAAGTCAAGCAATAAAGGAGTGCTGGTGTAGTGGGAACTGTTGGTAACAGTGGAAAGGGAATCCTACTCAAAGATCCTGGGCAGATAAGAATGTTTGTGGTTGCTCCCAGACAAGAGCACAGGCTAGGAGAGGAGTAAACTCCTCTCCCTTGATTGTGCCACCTTAGAGGAACTGAGAACTTACAGGTCCCTAGAGTATACCCTCCACTTCACAAAGGACTCCAAAGTCAAGTAACTGGCTGGAAAAAATGACCAAAAAAGGGAAAAAATAAGACTATAGAAGGTCACTTTCTTAGTGAACAGGTATTTTATTTTCTTCCATCCTTTCAGATGAGGAAGAACAAAGCAAACTATCAGAGGAAGACATGCAAGTCAAGGCTTCTACATCCAAAACCTCCAAAAAATATGCAATGATGTCAGGCCATAGAAGAGCTGAAAAAGGATCTTGAAAATCAAATAAGAGAAGTGGAGGAAAAATTGGGAAGAGAAATGAGAGTAATGCAAGAAAATCATGAAATGTGAGTCAACGACTTGCTAAAGGAGACCCCAAAAAATGCTGAAGAAAATAACACCTTTAAAAATAGGTTAACCCAAATGTCAAAAGAGGTCCAAAAAGCCAATAAGGAAGAAAATGCTTTAAAAGTCAGAATTGTGGAGGGGCAGAGCCAAGATGGTGGAGTAGAAAGACACATATACTGTTAGTGCTTCCCCCACAGCTCACAAAATACCGTAAAAAATGACTCTCAACAAATTCTAGAGCAGCAGAAGCCACAGAATGACAGAGTGAAAGAGATTTCCAGCCAAAAGTAACCTGGAAGGCCTACAGGAAAGATCTATCCCACCGGACACTGAGCAGAGTGGAGCCCAGTCCTAGCCACAAGGCACCAGGAGGAAAAGGACCTGAACAGAACCCCAGGGCAGAATTCCCACGAGGGAGGCTCTCAGATCCCTAAACCCACAAGCGCCAAAGAAAGCTTCAAAGGTCAGTGTGGGAGGGCTTTCCCAGCTGGACAAGAGGGAAGTGGGGTCCCCCCAGCACTGGCCCCAGGCGGCAGCAGAGGCAGTGGCAGCAGCAGCAGGGGCTATGGTGACTGTGGAAGCAGCCTGGGTCCATTGTCCAAGCAGCTCAGCTTAAAGTCTCTGGGGAAATTGAGCAGGGGATCTGAACTTCAGCCCTCAGTGGCAGCCCCATCCCCACCTAAAGCTCCTAGGGGAATTGAGCAGCTGATCTGAACCTCAGCCCTGGGCATGGTCCTGGAGGAGGTCACTAGGACCTTCCTCTTGACAAAGGATTCAGAAGTCAAGTAACTAATTGAGAAAATGCCCAAAAAATGGAAAAAATAAGACCATAAAAGGTTACTTTCTTGGTGAACAGATATCTCTTTCCATTCTTTTGGATGAGGAAGAACAATGCATACTGTCAGAGGAAGTCAAGGCTTCCACCTCCAGTACCTCCAAAATGAATATGAAATGGGTTCAGGACATAGAAGAGCTTGAAAAGTGAATCAGCAGCTTGATAAAGGAGACCCAGAAAAATGGTGAGGAAAATAACACCTTTAAAAATAGGCTAACTCAATTGGAAAAAATAGGTCCAAGAAGCCAAGCTTTAAAAAGCAGAATTAGCCAAATTGAAAAGGAGGTTCAAAAGTTCACTGAACAAAATAGTTCTTTAAAAATGAGAGTGGAGCTCAGGGAAGCTAATGACTATATGACAAACAAAGAAGTTACAAAACAAAACCAAAAGATTGAAAAAATAGAAGATAATATGAAACATCTCATTGGAAAAATCAGAATTGTCCAAATGAAATAGGAGGTTCAAAATATCACTGAAGAAAACAGTTCTTTAAAAATTAGAATGGAGCAGATGGAAGCTAATGACTTTATGAGAAACCCAGACATTACAAAACAAAACTAAAAGAATGAAAAAATATAAGACATTGTGAAATATCTCACTGGAAAAACAACTGACCTGGAAAATAGATCCAGGAGAAATAATTTAAAAATTATAGTCTCCCTGAAAATCATGATCAAAAAAAGAGCCTAGACATCATTTTCCAAGAAATTATCAGGGAAAACCGACCTGATATTCTACACCCAGAGGGTAAAATAGAAATGGAAAGAATCCACTGATCAAATCCTGAAAGAGATACAAAATGAGAAACTCCTAGGAATATTGTAGCCAAGATCCAGAGTTCCCAGGTCAAGGAGAAAATATTACAAGCAGCCAGAAAAAAACAATTCAAGTATTGTGGAAATACAATCAGAATAACACAGGATTTAGCAGCTTCCACACTAAGGAATTGAAGGGCTTAGAATATGATATTCCAGAAGTCAAAGGAGATAGAATTAAAAACAAGAGTCACTACTCAGCAAAACTAAATATAAAACTTCAGGGCAAAAATGGAATTTCAATGAAATAGAGGACTTCCAAGCATTCTTGTCAAAAAGACCAGAACTGGATAGAAAATCTGACTTTCAAATACAAGAATAAAAAGAAACATGAAAAGGTAAACAGAAAGAAAAGCCTTAAGGAATTCATTAAAGTTGAACTGTTTACATTCCTACATGGAAAGATGTTATTTGTAACTCATGACACCTTTTTCAGTATTAGGGTAGTTAGAGGGAGTACATACATACATATATATATATATATATATATATATATATATATATATATATATATATATAGGTATGGGTATGTATGTATGTGTATATTATATGTGTGCAGGTATATATATATGTACATGAGTGTACAAATATATATATGTATAAGTGTGTGTATATGTATATATGTGTGTGTATATAGGTATATATGTATATATGTGTATACATAGACAGAGGGCACAGAGTGAGCTGAATATGAAGGGAGAATACCTAAAAAAATAAAATTTACTTTTGAATGGAATGTACTAGGAGTAAGAGAAAAGGAGAGATAGAATGTAGCAAATCATCTCATATAAAAGAGGGAAGAAAAGAGCTTTTACAATGGAGGGGAAGGGGGGATGGAAGGAAATAATTGAGCTCTACTCTCATGGGGTTTGACTTGCGGAGGGAATAACACACACTCAATTGGATATGGAAATCTGTTTTACCCTGCAGGAAAGAAGTGGAGAGATAGGAAAGGGAAGATAATAGAAGGGATAGAAAACTGAGAAAAGGGATAATCAGAAGCAAACACTATTGTGGGAGGACAGGTCAATGGAGAGAAAGGAATAAATGAAGGGCAGAATAGGACAGAGGGAAATGTGGTTAGTCTTTTACAACATAACTATTATGGAAGTGCTCTGCATTGTCACACATGTACAACCTATATTGAATTGCTTGTTTTCTCAATGCAGATGGGTAGGGAGGGAGAGAGAGAATATGGAACTCAAAGCTTTAAGGATGAAAGTTAAACATTGTTTTAGCATGCAAGTGAAAATTAAGCTGTACAGGCAATGGAGTATAGAAATCTATTTTGCCCTACAGGAAAATAGAGGGGAAGGGGGATGGAAGAAGGGTGGGTAACAGAAAGAAGGACAGACTGGAGGAAGGGGTGGATGGGGTTGGAATTCAAATTCTTGTGGAAGTGAATGTTGAGAACTGAAAAATAAATTACATATTTAAAAAAATCTGTTACACAACAGATTAAACATGTACAAACAGTTTTTCAAAATTTTCTTATCTCCTTTTCTTTCCTTATGTTTCCATCATCCCCTTATCTTTATTCAATACCCCTCAATTGCACCCAAGGCTGCCCCCCTGGACCGGTCCAGTGACTGCAATGGGATGGTATCGCCCACTTTGGGAATCTAAGCTCATTTTACAAAGAAGGGAGCTAAAGGCCAGGGAAGTCGGGCAGTCAGACCAAGGTCCCAAAGTCACAGAAGATGGTTCATACATGTAAAGCTCAAAGACACATCAGGGGCCATCTCATCTAATCCCCTCCCTTTCCAGATATGGAAGATGAAATGGCATGTCCACAATCACAAAGACAGTAAACATCAGAGGCAAGAGCTGAACCCATGCTCTATTATGGGGCTTCAGAAAAGAGAGAAAACGCTACAACCAATCCAGCTTCCTAGTTTCTTGGTGTCCCACGGGATACCTTCACAGGACGCTGGCATTCCCCCTGGGCCCAGAGGACCTGGAGAGGGAGTTTACTGACAATCAAGCCCTGCTAGGAGCCAGACCTTTCTTTCTTTCTTTTTAACCTCCAACAATAAATTCGAGAGAGCTTTAGTTCCCTACAAAGGTTTATAGTCATAGTAGCAAAGCTTACAGCGATATCGATACGCCTACTCCGTTTTTTAAATTAAAAATGTTATAAGGAAGAGAATCTTGTTTGTGGAAAGCACAATAGGTATCCTTGTTCTCTTGACTGCCTCCGTGGTCCATCCTCCAGCTGGCTCTAGAGTGAACAGAAAGCTTCTGTTCATCTCTTGAACCTGGAGACCAGGGGCAGGTCTATGGTCTCCTCTGTATCTATGACCTCGGTCCTCCTTGGGTGGGCTGGACAAGCAATTGACCACATGCTAGGATTTCAGGAGCTCTGAGAAACCCCCCTCCACCTCCTGCCATCAACATTTCTTCTCTATCTGCATTAAAATACCTAAAATTCCTTTTCAAGGGGCAAAAAAAAGGCACAATTGAAAGAACATTGGAGTCAAGGGATCTGGGTTCATATCCAAGTTGTAGGCGAGTCACATACTCTCATTAGGCCATATTTTCTTCTTTAAAATTAAGTTTTCAAACTAGATGATCTCCAAGCTTCTTTTTAGGTCTGAATCTAGAATCCTAGAACCCAGGCTTCAAATACAAACACCCATGGGACATCAAGGGTCTAGATTAGGGTAGCAAAGGTCATACGCCCCTCTACAGACTCAGTGAATAGATTTCAGGGGGTCTGTGAACTTAGATAGGAAATATATATGTGTGTGTGTATATATATATATGTACATATATGTGTATATATATATGTATGTATATTTATCTTATTTTAACTCAAATTCAGCATTTCTCTCACTTCCTTTAAAATATTACTCTGAGAAGGGGTCCATAGACTTTATCAGACAGCTGCCAAAAGTATCCAGGACCCACACACAAAGGGTTAGGAAGTCCTGGTCTGGATAAAAAAACCATGTTTTAGGAATTGGAGGACTTGGGTTCCAGTTCTAGATCGGCCAACAATTTAATGTATAACCCTAGGCATTATCTTTGTCCCTCTTTGGGCCTCAGTTTCCTTCTCTGTCAAATGAAGAAGTTAGACAAGGTGTCTACCAAAGCCTTTTTTTTTTTTAGCTCTAATAGTCTATAATCATGAGCTGCTTGAAAGCAGAGACTGTCTTTTACCTTTCTTTGTAAATTTCTTTCTTTACAATTATTCTCATTTGATCCTCACAAAAACCCTGGAAGGCAGTGCTATTTTTATTCCCATTTTCCAGATGAGGAAACTGAGCAAACAGAATTTAAGTGACTTGCCCAGGATCATACAGCTACTAAATCTCTGAGGCACTCTGATTCAAATAATAAATCCAGTTTGGCAAACATTACCTATGTCAATTGCCCTTCTTTGTGTCCCCTGGCACTGAAAATTGCAATTAATCAGTCAATCAATAAATGCTTATTAAGCACCTACTATGTGCTAAGAAGAGCTGTGTTAAGTGCTGGAGATGCCAAGAAAGGTAAAAGACAGTCTCTGCTCTCAAAGAGCTCTCAGTCTAATGGGGGAGATAATAGGCAAATAACTATCCGAATAAGCTACATATGGGATATATTGGAAATAATCAATGGAAGAAAGGCATTAGCCTTAAGAGAAATTGGGACAGACTTGTTGTAGAAGATGGGGTTTTAGCTGGGACTTGAAGGATACCAGCAAAGCCAGGAAATGGAAATAGGGAGAAAGAGGATTCCATGCATGGGGGCAGCCAATGAAAATGTCTGGAGTCAGATGACTCTCAATTCCTATTGGGTTAGAAATGGCCAACTGAGCCTGTTCCAAGAATGGACTGAGTCAAATGGAAAAGGTCCTAAAATAGAGAAATAAGAGACAGAGATGGTCTTTCCTCTAGAACAATTTTACAGAAAGCCATCACTGAGAACAGTTAGGGGGAAAAAAGACAAAGGAAGGAAGGGCACCACTTCCAATCTCCCTCACACTTCTGCCATCCCAATGCTTCCCACTCCCTTTTGTCCATCGCCATAAGGAAAACTCACATCAGAGATCCAGCCTAACAGCAATAAAAAACCCTGCAATCCCTCTCTTTCTCCAAGGCTTAGCTCAGCTGTGCCCTTCTCCTTCATGAACCTTCCCTAACCCACCACCTCCTAAACTGAGCCTGACCTCTCCCTCCTCCGATTTTCCTTGAGGACTTCCTCTGGATCACCCCTTCTTTGTATTATTGGCTGGATGGCATATATCCCACATATAAGCTCCTTGAGGCCACCACACCAGTTGCGGTGTTCACTTTTTGTCTTTATATTCCTTCACTGGGCACAGTGCCCACCTTATATAGTGTTGTTCTGGCTGTCATTGTTGTTGAGTCATTTCATTGGGGTCTAACTCTTTGCCCCCCCCCCATTTGGGATTTTCTTGGCAAAGATCCTGGAGTGGTTTGCCATTTCCTTCTCCAGCTCACTTGAGGAAACTGAGGCAAACCGGGTAAAATGACTTACCCAGGGTCACACAAGTAAGAGCAAGAGGCCAGATTCGAACTCAGGAAGATGAGTCTTTCAGACTCCTGGCCTATCTACTGCACCACCCTAGCTGCCTTTACACAGAGTAAGCACTGAATAAATGTTGTTTCAAGGGCTTTTTTTTTCTTCTTTTGGAACTGACCTTTTTACTGCTCTAGGGAATTCCCAAGCAAGAAAACTCTCTCCATCAGTGCAGATGTACCTGCTCTGTGATTCATAGTCTTAGAAAGTACCTGGGACACTGAGAGGTAAAGTGACTTGCCCAGGGTCACACAGCTGGTATGTGTCAATGGGTCAGACCAGAAACCAAGGTCTTTCTGAATCCAAATATTGCCCATAATCCCTAATGACAAGTGGTTTCTCAGTAAAATAACTATTTAATGGTATTTAGTTGAATTGTCTTACAACTGATAAAAACTTCAAGAGATCATCTGTTTCAGAGCCCCCAGTTCAGGGCAGGTAGAATATTATGATTCCCATTCTATGGAGGAGTCATCTGAGGTCCAGAGAGTGTGACCACAGAACCGACATGCTGCCCACAACCTGAGCTAAGTGTCTAAAAGATTTCATCTTGATCAAGATTTTCAGGCTTCAAATAATGTACAATGGACTACACTTTAGATGCCACTGAGAGCCAGTTTTAGGAAGGGAGTTGGAAGTTTTCAAAGCATTCTGACAAATGCATTTGAAAGAAGTACAGTTATTGCCAATGGACATACGCTTTTGTGGTAAAACATAACTTTGCTGGTATCTATCATTTGTCTTTAGGAGATTTTTCTTCTTTCTTTTAGATCAGGAAGACAAGAAGGAACATTAAATAAAATTCAGAAGATCTAGGGAAGCAGAAAGTCTATCCTGGCTCTGGGATCAAATCTGCCCTCAGATACTAACTTTAGAAAACTGCTTAACCTTTCCGGCCTCAGTTTCCTTATCTATACACTAATGGAGTTGAACTGGATGATCCCTGAGTCTCTCCCAGCTCTAAATCTTATCACTAATTAAATAGCAATAAGGCGAATAAAAACCCCAAGAGACAGAGGTCCTGGGTAATTAATAGTCAATTTATTAATGAAGCTAGTCTGAAATCAATAAATGGATGGTCAATGGTTTCTCAGGGTAACCAAAGGCAGCCAGTGGAGACTCCTAGAGCTTTCAATACCTTTCTGAAAGGGAATGCTCCTGACAAGTGAAAGTCAACTCTGATTGGTGGACATTTAATGAAGAGATGGGCTAGAAGGCTTCAGCTCCTCCTGCAGAGAATGTGACTTGACAGATTCAGCAGCTTTCGGTAACCTGACCATGGGAATCCACCTCCATCCAGAACTTTCTGGCTGGTTTCTCTCCTTCATGAGCTGGGTGATAATAAACTCTAATGGAGGGGTACAAGGACAGGAGCTCCTTTCCCCAGACTAGACCCAAATAGAAGTTGGATCTCCTAGTTGGGTGAGGTTCTGACCAAGATTGAAGAGTATCTTCCTTGAAGGTTAGAGGTTATCTTATCAATCAGTCATGTCCTTCAAAGACTGACTTTAACAAGACCTGGACTTTAATCAGGAAATAGTAAAGAGAAAAGACCGAATCCCAATTTAATAATTGGTCATTAATATAATCACATAATAATTTCTTTCAGTTATGACTATGACCTTGGGCAATCAAGCAATCAACATATAGCATCATAATTATTACTAAATTGATTACTTACAACTTACTAAATAGATTGTTATTAACAACAATACTAGCATTTAAGTAGAGATTTAAGATTAAAAAATGCTATAGAAATATTATTTCATTTCATCTTCATAACAACCCTGGGAGGTAGGTGCTATTAGTATCCCCATTTTACAGGTAAGGAAACTGAAGAAGTCAGAGGTTATTGTTTGCTCAAGGTAATACAGTGAGTGTCTAAGACTGGATTTGAATTTGAGTATTCCTGATTCTAAGTCCAGTGCTTTATCCACTGTATCTATCCAGCTGTCTAGTAGTCATCTACAATGTGTCAGACACTGCGAAGGATACTGGGGATAGAACCAAAGATAAAACAAGGACACTCCATTTCATCTCTAAGTTCATAAAAAATAAAGTTATTGAGAAGGGGAAGGGGTACTAGCAGTTGGGAGGCAGGGAGAACCAAGGAATGCTTCCTGTAGGAGGTAGAGCTTTCAAGGAAGCTTTAGAGAGACTAGTTTTAGAACCCCTCAAAACCACCCAAGTTAGATTCAAGGAGGAGAGAAAAGGGACGTGCATAATCGGACTCCTGGAATGCCCGTTCTCCATTCCATGCTCTGCCCTATCCTGAGTCTTGGCTCAAGCCACTTCTGTGGAAACGAGTCCAACATGGTGACTGAATGAACACCATGAAGCATCCACATGTCCCCACTCACGAAGGCAAGAATGACAATGATGTCGTCATTCATAGTAAAAGACCATCTAAGGATCGTAGAGAACCTGATACTTTCCGCATGTAGCAGTCTCATTATTTGATCATTTTGTTGCCGCTGTTGTGCAATCATTTCAGTCGTGTCTGACTCTTCATGACCCCCTTTGGGGCTTTCTTGGCAGAGATACCGGAGTGATTTGCCATTTCCTTCTCCAGCTCATTTTACAGATGAGGAAACTGAGGCAAACAGGGTTAAGTGACTTGCCCAGGGTCACCCAGCTAGTAAGTATCTGAGGCAGGATTTGAACTCAGGTCTTCCTGACACCTGACCCAGTGCTCTATCCACCTCGCTGCCCTTTATTTCATCCTAGGACTGTCAATTCAGAGCTGGAAGGGACCTTGGAGATCATGGATCCAACTTCCTCATTTTAAAGATAAGGCAGTTGGGGAAGGAGGGAGAGGGGGCAGTGGGAAGGAATGAGGGCATGGAAACAGATTTGCACAAGGGCACCCTGCAAGGCAGTATCGATGCCAGTATTAGAACCTAGGGTCCACGACTCCAAATCCTGAGGCCCTTTTCACTTTACCATGCTCCTTCTTAGCAATCCAGGGAGGTAGGCGGAATGAGTTATTTTTATAGCTGTTTGACAGATGAAACTGAGGCTCACAAGGGTTAGGTGCTTCTATCAAGGTCACAAAGAAAATTAAGGGCAAAACCAGGGCTAAGACATTCTGCGAAGAGGGAACCATTGCCCTTTTGAAGAAAGAGAGGGGAAGAGAAGGGAATAAACATTTCTATAGCACTTACAATGTGCCAAGCACTGTGCTTTATAAATAATATCTTATTTGATCCCCACAACCCTACATGGTAGGTGCTGTTATTATCCCCATTTTACAGATGAGGAAACCAAGGTCACAGAAGGATAAGTGACTTGTCCAAGGTCACAGAGATAGTGTCTGAAACCACATTTGAACTCAGATCTTTACCTTCAAGTCCAGCACTCTATCTACTGAGCCACCTTGTTCCTTGAGGACTCAAAATGGATTATTCTATTTCTCTATATTCTGCACCTAGAACCTGAGGTCTAACCACAAATTGAATCAAAATGGATGACTTCCTTCAGATCTCCTGCCCCTTGATCCAGTGCCACTAAACTGCACCTTCCCTGAGGGCAGGTGTTGAGTCGTATTTAAGTTGTGTGATTCCTCTGACCCTTGGAACCATAAGCAGATACGTAGGAAATGTTTGCCGAACTGAATATCTGAATCAAAGTGCCTCAGATATTAATTAGCTGTGTGATCCTGGGCAATTCACTTAATCTCTGTTCGCCTCAGTTTCCTCATCTAAAGAATAGAAATAATAATAGCACCTGTATTCCAGGTTTGCTGTGAATATCAAATGAAATAATCATAAAACACTTAGCCCAGCTCCTGGCACATAATAAGCACTATATGAATATTAGTTACTATTATTTTTGTTAATAATAATGTAGTAGCTAGCTTTTGAACATAACTTTAAGGTGTGCAAAGCACTTTAATGAATGGGCCAGCAACACCTGGGCTCAAATCCTGCTTTTGGCACGTACCAGCTGTGCAACCCTGGGCAAATCTCTTATTCTCCCAGTGCTCTAGGCCAATGGTATCAAACTTAAATAGAAATGGGGGTTACCAAATCATGGGTAAGGATCAACACAGGCTGAATATTGACCTAGAAAATCACACGTTTATATATTTCTTTTTATTAATATAGGAACACATTCAAATCATATAGGAATTATGTTTTAATCTGGTTCAAGTCACACTCAGAAGGGTTGGGAGCCTCTTTGTCCTGTCTACGCTTTTCTCTTGCCAAACCTTAACCCCAGATCACGTCCACCATACTCTTTATCCATTACTAATGAGCCACTAAACAAAGCTGGAGGGAATCTCACAACCATGCTAATGGAGTCCATTACAAACTCAAGTTATCTAACCTCAACTTGGCCCTTGCTGCAGCAAGCAGTCCTTTGGTTCCTCCCCAACTGATGCCCTCTCTCACCTCCCCACAGTAATTATTCCAGTTCTCTTTCCTCCTCGACCTTCCCACAATCCCTTCTCCATACTCTGTCTCAGTTGAGGCTCTTGCCTCTTACTGTTCTGAAAAAAATGAGGTTTTTTGATGTGAGCTCCCTCTTCTTCCATTCTCTTCACCTCAAAATCCTTTGTCACTATCTTCCACTCTCTAAAAGCAATGGCTTTTTTCCTGGTCAAGGCCAACCTCCCTACATGTGCCCTGGCTCCTCTCCTCTCCTGTTTTCTGTCCCTGTCTGGAATCTTCAACCCCTCCCTATCAATTAATTACTTCCATGCTGTCTTCAAACACACCCAAGTCTTCTTCATCCTTAAAAACCCTTCCCTAGACCCTACCATCTACTCAAGTCAGAATCCTAAGTCTTTCCTCCCTTTCTGAGCAAATTTCTTGAAAAAGTTGTCTATGTTTATTCCCCCTCTTTCCTCTCCTTGTATCTACTCCTCAAACATTTGTTATCTTGGCTTGTGATCGGATCACACACTAAAACTGATCTCTCTGAACTTACCAGACATCTCTTAGTTGCCACAGCTGAGAGTCCTTCCTCAATCCTGACCCTTGTCTACCAATCAGGTGCATTTGACACTATGGAACACTCTCTCTAATTTGACCCTGTGCTCACTGGGTTCTTGTGATCTCTTCTGGGTCTCCTACCTGTCTGACTCTGCCTTCTTAATATCCTTTCCCAGCTTATTCTCCACATCGTGCCCCCCCAGTTTTAGACGTTCCCCCAGGTGCTGTCCTAAGTTCTCTTTCCCCTCTATACTCTCTCTTAGGATTGTCACAGACTTAATGTTCATCTCTATCCAAATGTCTCAAATATCCAAACATCCAGTGTGTCCTCCAAATTTGAGTTCTGAATAGCCAATTGCTGAGTGGACATTTCAAACTGTATTCCTGTAGATATCTCATATTCCATATGTCCCAAACTCAACTCACTGTCTTTCCAACTAAGTCGACCCTCTTCCAAACTGCCCTACATCTATTAAGGGCATCACCATCTTTCCAGCCTCCCAAGTTCGCAGTCTCAGCATAATACTGCTCTTCTAACTATCCCTCACTTCCTATTACTTTTAGAATAAAAATATAATAAAAATAAAAGTCTCCATTTAATCTTTAAAGCCCTATACAACCTGGCCCTTTTGCCAGCCTTGTTGGACATTACTCCCACCAACCCTTGCACTCTGCAATCCAGCCTAATGTACCTTCTCTCCATTCTTCACACATGGCATTCAAACTCCCAAAGGAAGCAATCCTCTACCCCCAAGGCAGTCCATTTCACTTTCAGATAGTGCAGTAGTTAGGAATGGGCCGCTAGGTGGTGCTGCAGTGGATAGAGTGTCAGGTCTGGAGTCAAGGAGACCTGAGTTCAAATCCAGACTCAAACACTTACTAGCTGTGTGACCATGGACAATTCACTTATCCCCGTTTGCCCATTTTGATCATCTCTAAAATCAGCTGGAAGAGGAAATGGCAAACCACTCCGGTGTCTCCTCCAAGAAAACCCCAAATGGAGTCATAAAGAGTTGGATATGACTGAACAATAGTGAGGAAATTCTTCCTTACTTCAAGACCAGATTTTCTTGTTTGTAACTTCCAGTGCTCCTACTTTGACCCTCTGGGGTCAAGCAAAACACATCTCATCCATCTTCAAATACCTGAAGACAGATATCAACACATGTTCCCTCTGAGTGTTATATTCTCCAAAGTAAGCATCTCCAGTTCCCTTGACCAATCCTTGTCTGCCACCATCTCATAGCTCTTGAGGAGTCTCCTCACGAGCTCCATCATGCCAAATTCCTCTGGTTTAGTAATGAACAATGAGTTTCATATTGTCTTGCCCACCATGACTACATCTTTTGCTCAGCCTCCATCCATGACTGGGCCACAATCAGCGAGAATGCTGAGAGCATTAAGTGTTCGTATTCTCTCTCCCACCACCTGGTTGTTGATAATAGCAAGAAAGAACAAAAATGATGTATTATTTTGCTCTTGGAGAACCATCGTGTGCCTTCCTCACTCATTGGTGCTACTGTATTCATCCTTCCTAAGTGACTTGTAGCCATCAGAAACATAAGCTCTGAGTCACATCCCTTATGAAGACAAATGTGCCATATCATGAGTGGGCAAGGCACCAGGAGAAGAAAAAAATAAATTATAATAAAAAAGCCTCACTGGAGGCTCCAAGAATGCACTTCTCTTAGAAGGCTTTATACCAGGAGTACCCAGGCAAACTGTTCAATAATATCAGAGAACTGATGTGTACCACAAATCAAGCTGAAGGAATTAATAGCTCACACACACGTATGTACATACACACACACACACACACACAATATGTGCAGAGGAGATAGGTAACCAAATCTCAGTATGGGAAGGGACTTTAGGGACCATCTAGCCCACCTCTGAACAGGAAGTGTTACACTAGCATCCCTAACAAGATGTCACCCACCCTTTGCCTAAGTCCTCCCATGACAGGGAAGTCATCACTTCCTGAAACAGTCTTTTCCACTTCCTAATTGTTAGGAAGCCTTTCTTTAGCTCAAGACTAAATTTCCTTTTTTGTTATTTCTACCCATTACTCCTGGGCAGGACCATCTAATTCCCTCTTCCACATGAAAATCCTCTCAGTATTTGAAAGCAGTGGTCATATTCCTTCCTCATCCCTTCTTTTCATCATCTTCTTTTCTCCAGGTTCCCCATCCTCTTATACACTGAAGATTTGCCACTTTTCCATCAGCATTCTGGGTATCACTGATTCCAGGATCTGTGTGGTTTATGTCCCTTTAGTCTTTCCAGGAATAGGAAAGTTATCCTCTCTCTGTACTCTGTCCTCGCCAGACAGTATCTGGAGTAATTTTGTCAGTTCTAGGTACCATGATTTAGGAATAAAACTGACAAGCTGGAGAGGACTCAGGGGCCACTTCAAGATATATGAGAATAGATAGAAGGAATTGGGTATATTTTGTTTGGAGAAGATTCAGAAGATATATAATTGTTATGTTCAAGTCTCCAAAACTTAGCATAGTCTCTGGTACAGAGAATGTGCACAGTAAACATTTGTTGGTTAACTGATTCAAATTTTGGAAGGTCCATCATGTTCCTTATCCTGCTTGGCCCCAGAGGTTAGAACAAAGAACAATGGATGAAAGATGCAAAGAGATCCCTAAAGCTCCAAAAATAGAATGTGCTGCCTTGGGAAGGGGAGTTCTACCTCATTGTAGATTTTCAAGCAAGAATTGGACACTCCCCTGTTAGATTTCAACAAGAAATTATTCTTGTGCAGGTATAGGTTGGACAAGATGACTTTTCTGTAGTCACACTCAACAGAGCATTGGGTCTAAAGTCAGGAAGATCTAAGTTAAATCCAGCCTCAGACACTAGCTATGTGACCCTGGGCAAGGGGTCTGCTGCCTGCCTCAACTTCCTCATCTGTAAAATGGGGATAAAAATAGTTCCTACCATGATGGGCAAATGAGGTAATATCTGTAAAGCATTGAGCACAGTGCCTGGCACGTAGCAGGTACTATAGAAGTTGTAACTATTGCTATTACCATTACGATGATTACTTCTGAGGTCCCTTCTGACATGCTGAGACTTCAGATCTAGCATTCTATCCATTTACCATGTACCATGCTGTCTCTCTGCCTTTAAGAAACTTACATTCAGTTGGGTAAAAGAATATGTGCACAGGCATGTCAATGCCACCAAAATACCAAGTATTTTGTGGGGAAAGGGAAGCCTCAAGATGGGCTTCTATAGGAGTTAGAACTTTACCTTGACTTTGAAGGAAGCTAAGGGAAGAAAAGAGAAGAGGTGTGGATGCAAAGGAAACTCACTGACCAAACTCAATTTTTAAAATACCTTCTTAGAAGATAAATACAGATAACCAAGGATAAATACAAACGAGTGCCATAGTATTACAAGAATGGTCAGAAATGAAAGAACTCAGAATAAACTAAGACTGGCAGGTGAAAAGGATAATGATAAAATAGGCTTTTTTCATAATGTTGGAGACAAAACAAAGATCAAACAAGAGACAGGACTTGGATCCATGATGGATAAAAAGATGATAAAAACGGACAACCAAAAGAAGGAAGAGCTACTCAACTCACTTTGCTTCTGTTTTCTCTTAGCAAAGAGGAATGATTTTCAGACTGCAAAGGATAAACCAAAAGTAATTAACTGTAATAATTATCTAATTCCCCCCAAAGAATTTTCAAGCCACCAAGTCTAAGAAAACATTCCAGGGTATCTAAAAAAGTAGCAGATGACAATATATAAATAAGTGAGAAATCTATAAGAATACAAACCATTGCCAATTGATAAATGGTCAAAGAATATGAACAGGCAATTTTCAGATGATGAAATCAAAGCGATGTATAGTTATATGAAGAAGTGCTCTAAAATTTTTCCTGACTTCTTAAACTTTTTCCACTCATGACCCCTTACATATTTCTTAAACTGGGCTCATAACATGCAGTTTATCACTTATTACACTACATAAATCACTTTTGATTAGAGAAATGCACATTAAAGCAACGTTCAGGTACCACCTCAAATCTATCAGATTGTCTAACTTGACAGAAAAGGAAATCATAAGTGTTAGGGAGGGTGTCAGAAAATTGGAACACTAATGCACTGTGTTGGAATTTTGAACTGATCCAATTATTCCAGAGAGTAATTTGGAACTATGCCCAAAGGGCTATAAAACTATGCTTGTCCTTTGACCCAGCAATACCACTACTAGGTCTGTTTCCTAAAAAGATTATGACAAAGGAAAAAAGGATCTACCTATACAAAATTGTTTATAGAAGCTCTTTTTGTGATGGCAAAAAAAAATTGAAAATTGAGGGAAAGCCCATCAGTTGGGGAATTGCTGAACAAGCTGTGGTATATGAATGTAATAAAAGGCTATTGTGAAATAAAATATGATAAGCAGGTGGATTTCAGAAAAACCTGGAAAACTTATATGAACTGATGCAAAGTGAAATGAACAGAACTGGGAAAATATTGTACACAGTAACAGTAATATTGTGTAATCAACCATGAAAGACTTAGCTCTTCTCAGCAATACATGATCCAAGACAATTACAAAGGCCTCATGATGGAAAATGCTATCCACATCCAGAGAAAGAATTGATCAGCTCTGAATGAAGATCAAAGTATACTATTTTTGCTTTATTTTTTTCATGTTTTTTTCTTCTTTTGGTCTCCCTTCTTTCACAACTGTGACTAATATGGAAATGTTTTACATGATTGCACATATGTAACCTATATCAAACTGCTTACCATTTTAGAAAGAGGGGAGGAGAGGGAGGGAGAAAAATGCGGAACTCAAAATTTTGTAAAAATGAATGCTTAAGCTGTCTTTACATGTAATTGGGGGAGGGAATAAAATACTACTTTAAAAAGCTAGTACATGAGACTGCTAAATGATAGTGACTTTTTAAAGATGTTGGAGAACATGACAAATGCTAGTAAGCTGGATAAAGGCAACTTTTATCCAAATTTGAGAGAAAGAGACAGAGAGAGAGAGAGAGAGAGAGAGAGAGAGAGAGAGAGAGAGAGAGAATGGCATAGTCTATACACAAAAAGTCACTGAGCTTGCAAGTTTCAACTCTTGGCCAAAAGTCTAGAACATAATATTACAGGAATATTTGTGAAAAACTAGAAAGAGAAGCAATGATCACTCAGAAACAGATGGCCTCTTCCACAGAAGACTAGCTCTATTTTTTACAGTCATTTGAGAGGTAGATGAAAGAAATGCTGTAGAAAAAACTATCCCTGGGTTTTTAGGAAAATATCTGACAAAGTTCCTGATACTCTTCTTGTAGATAAGATAAACATACCTTAGAATATGCCACATTTAGGTGGATTTGGAATCAGTTGAATGAGTAGACCCAAAAGGGAGTTATGACTGGGATGGTGACAACTTGAAAAGAGATTTCTAGTAAAGTGTCCCAAGAAATGTGTATTTATTTGTGCTGTTGAATATTGTTACACTACTTTGTGTGACAGTAAATGATTGACACCCATGTCTCCAAAGCCCCTCATAAACTGGCCCCCTCCTGCCTTTTCAGTCCTCTTACATCTTATTTTCCAACATGTACTCTTCCATATGGTGCCACTGGCCTCCTGGTTGTTTCATGAACAAGACCCTCCATCTCTTACCTCTGGGTATTTTCTCTGACTATCCCCCTCTCCACCACCCCTGCCAGGAATGCCCTCCCTCCTCTACTCTGCCTTCTGAGCTCCCTAGATTCCTTTAAGTCTTAACTAAAATCCATTTTTCCCGGAAGCTTTCCCCAATCCCTCTTAGTTCTAGTGCCCTCCCTCCATGAATTGCTTCCTGTATATAGCTTCATTTGCATATATTTGTCCATGTTGTTTCCCCCATTAGACAGTAAGGTCATGGAGGGCAGATCTTTTGCCTTTTTGTGTATCCCCAGTGATTAGCACAGTGTCTGGCACATTGTTCACTCATATCTGACTCTTCACGATCCCCTGGATCATAGAGTGCCAGGTCCTTCTATCTTCCACTTTCTCTCAAGGGCATTTAATACATATTGATTGATTGGTCTGCATTACTGGCACTTTCTGGAAAATCCACACAACAGTACATTGAGTTTTAATTTATAGTGGCTTTGCATTGACTCTCTGACATACCTGAAATACACCTCCACCTCACTTCAGTCTCAGAGACTTGTTTCCTCCAAAATTCAAATGACACCTTCTCCATGAAGCCTTTCCTGTTGTTCCCCTCCCCAGGAGCTAGTTGCTCTGTCTCTACTTTTTACAGCCTTTTTTATATACATGTGTTCTCCCCCAATGGAATGTAAGATCCTCATGGGATCATTTCAATTTTTCTGTCACTAGCAACTGGGAGACTCCCTAGCATCCAGCTGGCACTTAATTAATGCTCACTGGTTAACTGAGTGCTATGAGGGACACCAAAGAGACATTGACCAGCTCTCAGTTTATAAAGAATTTGGGAAGACAGCAACAATGTAAGAAGGAGGGGCTTGATCAGGGGAAATCCTGATCAATGAGATGAATTTCACAAATCAGCTTAAAGAGATTATAGGGCACAAGTCTTGGAGTGAAGGACAGCACCCATGAAGAAAGACACATAGTCTGGCATAATATTGACAAGACACAGGAACTCTGTTAATTAGTTCCCAGTGCTTGGGGCTATCTCCAAAATGATTGGTCAAGATATTCAAAGTTTTTTCACAAGAACTGCCTTTTCCCCATGGATTGCTGGGAAACACCAGAAACATATTCCTCCTTCTTTAGCCATCGGATCTATATCTCACACACTTGCCTATATCATTTCTTTTTTAAACTTTTATTTCATTAAAAGTTTCCCAATTACATATAAAAAATTTTTAACATTCTTTTTAAATTTGAGTTTCAATTTATCTCCATCCCTCCCTTTCTCCATGCCTTGAGAACTGCTGATGTCATTTCATGTGTCATGAAACGCTTTGAATTTGTGTGTGTTTGTGTGTGTATGTCTGTATGCATGTATACTTTATTTATATTAAAGCTCCAGACTGAAGTGCAGTAGTAACCCTAGGCAAGTCACTTAACCTGAGTCTCAGTTTTCTCCTCAGTAAAACACGAAAGACTCGCTAATTTCTAAAGTACTGGTACCCTTCAGCTTGGAGCCTATGATCTTCCTATGGAAGATGAGACAGACAAGAGGGCTCCATTTCTCTCTCCCTGTAATGGAAGCTCCCCCAAAGACTGAGCCAGAACCATCATTTATAGTAAAGGGGTCTTCCAAGGAACAAAACAGCTACTCAAAAAAAAACTTTGATAAAACAGAAGAATTTAGTATCATAGATTTAGAGGAAAAGAACCTCAGAGAGTAGTATACAATCCCATACCCCTCATTTTATAGGAAATTGAGGCATAGAAAGGTAATAATAAATAATAGATATCATTTTAAGATTAATAAAGTACATATACATATATAATCTCATTTTATCTTCTTAACAACTCTGTAAGGTAGGTGCCATTATTATCCCTATTTTACAGATGGGGAAACTGAAGCAGAGAGAAGGGAAATGACTTGCTCAGAGTCATAGGGTAGTAACTAACAAGGAATAGCATTTGAATCCAGGTCCTCTTACGATGAAAGCAGTGCCCTTCCCAAGAAGAACCATTGCTTTCTGACAGGGTGTTTATCAAGAAATAGGGTGGGAAAGAACTGGGGTGCTCTCTGAAACAAAGGATCACCACATTACCACTTCCCTGTCTCCGTTACGGCTGCATTTAAATAATTACCATGGAGTGTCTTGAAATGGTCAGGAGCTTTCAGTAAGGCAGCTGCAGCATCTTAGAGGGGACCTCAGGCAATGCCAGCTGGGAGTTATCACCTCTTCCCCCAAAGCAGGCAGTGGTTCTAAAATGAAAACTTTCCCTTTCTCGAATAGCACAGCTTGCTGCTTATAACCAGTTTCCCCTGGCATTAGGGAACAGGCTACACATCTGCCGGTGCTTCTGCGGGGGAAAGCAAGGAGAGGAGAAATAAAGAGAGAAGAACAAAGACGCAAGGAGAGGGAGAAAGAAAAGGAAAGGCTGAGAGGATGAAAAAGAGATAGGGAGAAGGAACAGAAAGAAGAGACAGCAGAAGACGATATAGGAAGAGAAAAGAAAGGGAAAAGAAATGAGAAGAAGAGAGGAGAGGAGATAAAGGAAGATAGAAGAGAGATAAGAGGAGAAGGGAGGAAAAGGAAAATGATAGTAGAGAAAAGATGGAGGAGAAGAGAGAAGGGGGAAAGGGGAGAGAGAAAAAGAGGGAGAGAATGAGAAGAAAAGTGGAAGAATGGCAGGAAAAGGGAAAAAGAATGACAAGAAGGAATGAGAAGAGGAGACAGCATGGCACAGTGAGAAGAATGTTGGACACAATAAAAGTATAAAAAAAGTCAAGAATTGCCAAGAAATAAAAAGATGTCTCAATGTTTATTCATGCATTCTAGAGATATACTACTATTTATTTACTCATTCTGTATGCACATTGAGTGTTTCTACTTAGGGTCCTAATCCTTTCCACATTTAGCATGCATCTCAGTGACTTAATACTGATAGAAAAATTTTAATGCTTTCATATCTTGGCTTTAATATTGCCTATGGGTGGCTCAGCCAGCTTCAAGTCTATCCCTACTCCAATCCCTCCTCCATTCAGCCAGTAAAGTGATTTTCCTAAACCACAGGTCTGACCATGTCACTCCCTAACCCCACAAATAAGTGTAGTGGCTCCCTGTCACCCCTAAGCAAATGTAAAATTCTCTGCTCAGTATTCAAAGTCCATCATAACTTGTTACCTCCTACCCTTCCAGTCTTCAGATACCTTATTTCCCAATCCATTCTCTTCACTCAAGTGACACTGACCTCCTGGTTGTTCCCTAAACAAGATACGCCATCCATCTCCCTACAGGTATTTTCTCTGGCTGTCCTCCATGCCTAGAATGTTGTCCCTTCTCTGCTGCTTACCGACCTCCCTAACTTCCTTTAAGTCCCAACCAAAATCCCACCTTCTACAAGAAGCCTTCCCCAACCCCGCTTAATTCCAGTATTTCCCTTCTTTTGATCATTTCCTATTTGTCCTGTATAGAGCTTACTTTGCATACATTTGTTTGCAGACAAATCTCCCCCATTAGATTGCAAGCTCCTGGAGGGAAGGGATTGTGTTTTGCTTATTTTGTATCCCCAGTGCTTAACCCAGTGCCTGGCACATAAGAGGTGCTTAATAAATGATTATTGATCAATCAATTAATGTGTGAAATTGACTGGATTTAGAATCAGAGGACTGGGGTTCTAAGCATGACTGCCTGCTACTAGTAATCTTGGGAAGGTCTCAACTTCTCCGGGTTCCATTTCTTAATCCGTCAAATTAGAGTTTTGGACAGTAGAACATCTAAGGTTTCTTCTTATTTGAAACCTATCAGCCTATAAAAAAAGAGAAGAATGGGAGAGGAGAAAGGAAGAGGAAGAGGGAGGTAGACTTAGAAAAGAGAAAAAGAATGGGAAAGAAAAGGCTACAAAAGGCATAAAAGGCAAAGTTTAAAAGGGAATGTGGAAAAGAGCTGTATATGAACTTGTCTTCCCATTCAGCTGCTTTCCCTCAAAACAAGAGAAGTAGGAAATAAAACAGCTATTAAGAGCTAACATCTCTCTCTCTCTCTCTCTCTCTCTCTCTCTCTCTCTCTCTCTCTCTCTCTCTCTCTCTCTCTCTCTCTCTCTCTCCCCCCCTTCTCTCTCTCTCTCCCCCTCTCTCTCTCCTGAACTCATCCCCTGTGCACACGTGTACCAATGGATAGTGGAAATTCCAAGTGCCATAGATCAAACTTTATGTCCCCTCACCTTCCACCATCTGTGCCTGTAAATTCCACTGCCTCATGGTAGGCAACTGGCCCCTTGGGTGAAGAGATAGGATGGAATGAAGGTGGCCCTAAGAGGAATCCAAATACCCAACCCTTCCACCTGCCCTCCGCAGCAACAGCAACATTGCTTGAACGGGAAATAAAACCACTTCATTAGTGGTCCAGATGGTCTCCTTAAGCTCTCCTAATTTCCTGGCAGGTGACCACTGCTTTAATGTTGTCTCCTTGCGAGGCTATCCTACAGAGACCAGAACGATGTGTGGCTGTATATTTCCATAATGGCCTGAACAATAAAGGAGGGTGGCCAGGAGCCAGAGAGAATTAGTCTTTACAGCTAAAGGCAGCTGATGGGCTTGGAAGTGTGCATGATTCCTAAGCAAAAGCCAAGTTCTCAAACACTGGTAAAGTGGCCACAGTCACTACCTCCCTCTTCCTCTCTCCATCTCCACAGATGCTCATGCCTCACGCCTTTGTCCCCATCCTGCTATGGCCAATCGAGCCCCCATCTGGAAGGACCTTTGGCTAGATGGGGGTCTCAGGTCCCAGACTAGGTATCAGTTTATAGATTTATTTTTTTCTATCTTGTATAAGAGTCACACTCAAGCTGAGAGGGAGAATGCTATCAAAGGAGGCAAGACAGTACAATGGAAATTTTTCAGTCACGTCTGATTCTCCATGACCCCATTTGGGGTTTTCTTGGCAACAATACTGGAGTGGTTTGCCATTTCCTTCTCCAGCTCATATGATAGATAAGGAAACTGAGGCAGAGTTAAGTGGCTTACCCAGGGTCACACAACTAATGAGTGTCTGAGTCAGATCTTTCTAACTCCAGGCACTCTATGCACTGCACCCCCTAGCTGCCCCTGAAGTCAGATGATCTGGATTCAAATCCTACTTCTGGAGCTAAGTAGTTGTAAGATCTTGGATAAGCACCTTAGCCTTCTTAGGTCTCAGTTTTCTCATCCGTAAGATGAAAAGAGATTGGCTAAATGACCCCTCAGATTCTTTCCATCTCTGATCCTTCCCTCAGAAGATTCCTTCTCTATGAAGAGCTCCCTAGAATTCCAGAATTCCTTACAGATCTTGTGTTCATCTTTTATTTTCAAAGAAGATCATGACATCAGAGAGATGATGACATGACTTGTACTAGATTTTGTTTTGAGTAAGGGAGGGTTGTGCAAGGTCATAAGTCTCACTTTCTCCTCCTGAGACGTCAGGATCTAGAGATACATCAGAATGACTGGAGACAGCCCAGGATGCAGAGGGGGACCTTGATCTTTTCAGGTATTCACTTAGACGGAGGTAAAGCCCACAGAGTGTCTTTTAATGAGCAAAAGAAAAAAAATAACTAAATCAAGCTAAGAGGGAAAGAGAAACTGTTACTATTGATAATCACTCTAAGTCAGTCATTAAATGTAACTTGGGCATTGAAAATGAAGAGCATTTTCACTAGAGGCCCCTCCATGGACTCTGCCTGAAACTGACGCCAAGAATGTCTAATGAACATTGTATGTGCACCCACAAGTGTCCAAGGACAAAAGAACAGTGGAATCTTTATCCTCACGTTTCACTCAGCAATTTCCAAGAACTCCCAAAGTTGAAGACAATCTCCCTTTGCAATCAGTCTAAGACCCTGGGTCCAAAAAAAGGATTCCACAAGAACTGCTTTGCTAGGGTAGCACTATGGCTCACCCAGGAAGAAGAAAAGACCACAACCTTCAAGCACACCAACACTTGGCATATTTCATGGCAAAAGGACCACAGTTCACAACTTGCAGTACAGATGAGATAGGGAAGCATCATTCCAAGACATAGCAAGATTGAGATACAGTTTGGAAAACTGGTAACTTTCTTCTGTGAGCCCAGTGATCTTTGAATACCACCACCTATCAAAATATGCAGTGTTGGAAATGGGGAAATAGAGGGCAATAATACCAGGTCTTGGGGGTGAGGTAGGGACTTATTCATCTATAATTGATCACAGGAAAGTAAAGAAAGGTGTCCTTGTTTTCCTCTATAGTGAGAAAAGCAGGAGAATACAAATGTTTAAGTACCAGGAGACTGAGTATGATGGCTCATTTTACAATGAGGCTCTCATACCAAGAGAAGGAAAATATAGGGCCCCTCTTTATTACCCTTCCACAGTTAATAATAACAACACTACTTCCAGTCTGCTCACCCCCCCAATATCTGTAGCTCTAATGCAACTAAATGCAGTCCCACCTTGACCAACAGCTAAGCCTAACAACCCCAATATTTACTGTCCAGACACTGAGGGAGAAGAGTTCCTAAAATGACCGATTTCTTGGAAAGTGCTAAGAGAACCTCATTCCTAGCAGCAGAGGGGACTCCTCAGCTCAATGATTTTGCCTGTGATTAGGGCAAGGCACTCTTCCCTACCAATCTCCCCACCAACTCTGGATAAAAAAGGTTGGTGCCTGAGACAAGAGACAATTGAATAAACCAAAGACAAGGCTAGGTTTACAAAGTGGATTTCTCAGGTGGGAGTGGAGGAGCAGAAGTAAAAGACTAGACTAGGTTATGAAACTGGGTTTCCTTTTTTGTTCAAAGATGAAACCAACATTTATGCAGATACTAGAAAGCCAATGAAACTGGATTTCTTAGAGAAGGCAGTGGAGGCTCAACATGGGAATGTTGGTATTAAGTAAAGGGAAAAGATGCAGAAAGAAGTATGGCCATCTGTTTTACTCAACCTGCTTCCTCAAACCTTTGGCCTCTTAGAGAATTCTCCTTTTCTACATATGCGTGTGTGTTCGTCCTTCACTGCCAAAAAGCACCAAGCCATCAGAGAAGTGATGACATGACTTGCAATTGTCTTTGTTTTGAGTGAGAGAGAGTTGTGCAGGTCACCAACCTCACTTGTCCTCCAGAGCCATCTGAATCCAGTGACCAGATATATTCATCAGGGTGACTAGAGAAAACCCAGGATGAGGCAATTGGGGTTAAGTGACTTGCCCAAGGTCACACAGCTAGTGACTGTCAAGCGTCTGAGGTGAGATTTCAACTCAGGTCCTCCTGACTTCTGCACTGATATTCTATCCACTGCACCACCTAGCTGCCTTTTTCTACATATACTTCATATACTATCAAGTTTGATCTTCCATACCCATGATGTAAAGACAGGTTCAGACAAAGGTAACCTTTACAGCAACAGGAAAGACCTCTAGAGAATCCTAAAAGAGAACTTAGCTTTCCTACATAAATGGTACCAGAAGTACAACTACTTCAAGTGCTATTACTACTATTGCTACTGCTGTTACTGCTACTGCTGCTGCTATTGTTTCTAGAGATTCCTTGACATAAAGAAGGCTCCTTGGCTTAGAGAAGAGACAAAGAAATGTCATAGCTGCCTTTAAGGATCCAAAGGATTGTCCTGTGGAAGGGAATGGCCTCAGGTGGCAGAACCAAGAGGAGTTGGGAGGTGGTTCAAAAACAGGCAAATTGAGCCTTGGTGTGAGAAAAAGTTTGTTAATAAATCGAGACTTTTTAAAAATTTACCCAAAATTGAATGGACAACCTTGGAAGACAATGGACTCTCATTCACTGGAGGTCTTCACACAGCTGACCACTGAGGAAGTGTAATACAGGGGATTCTCCACTAGGTATGAGTTGGAGTAGAGGCCCCTGAGATCCACCTCCACTCAGAGATTCTATGTCTATGAATAGTAGGAAATGCTATCACAGAAGGCCTAAGCTCTGACATGAGAAGTGTTATAAGCCTCAAAGGTGGGCTTCCTAAACTTCGCTGACCTCTCTATCCATCCCAAAAGCAAGACTGCCATTGAGCTCAACTTCCCAAACTTTTCCTACAAAAATCTGGAGATCCCTGGCCAAGAGTATTCACTGCCATCCCCCTAATACCGATCTAGGCAGGAAGAAGAGACTGGAAATAAAACCCAGATGGTCCAGACTACTCGGATGCAGTATGGCTCATTTCAGTGAAGAATTACCCACAAAACCAAAAGCTCCAGCCTCCCCACCTGGTGTAGACAACTGTTTCTCCTCTCCATTAGCTGTGCCAGTCCATCATGGCCAAGAGCTTAGACACCATCCTCTGCTCCTCAACAACATAGTCACATGAAACTACTACCCATCGATAAGTCCTGGGGCAATGGATTCTGGGGGCTTTGCAGAAACTCACTGCTAGTCCTCCAGCCCCACCATAAACCCTGCCTGCAACCATGGGGTTACTAACATGGCCTGAAGTTTTATATCTTCCAGGGAAGCACGTAAACAAAAATCACTTCAAATCTTAACCAGATGGGGTTGGAAAAGCCTTAGGGGCTTTAAGGACATAACCCACAGTTAGGAAGCTGGGAAAGTAAGCTCAGCAGAAGCCTGGGAAGACCAGGTTACAGAAGTTCCAATTGGTGCTCCATCGAATCATGCCGAGAAGCTCCAACGTTATGGAAACCCAACCTAGGGGTTTCCAATCAAGAGAAATGAGAGCTCTGGCTCTGAATATTTAAAGCTCTCAACTATTCCTTCAATCAACAATAAATATTCATTAAGCACCTACTCAGTGCCAGGCACTGTCAAGCACAAATACTGGAGTTCAATGAGATTTGCTTAAAACCACCCCTTGTCCTTCAGAAGGGCGTTTTCATTGTCCTAGTACGTAAGGCATCCAAAGCCCAGAAGATGTTTCCCAATCAAATTCATATCGTTATGGCATGGAAAACATGTCCTTAAGGACATAATACCCACAAGGCCAGTGTTTCCCCTCTGGTTTCCCCTGACTGAGCTATAGCCCTATAGATTTTTCCCCCAAAAAAAACAGGGGCCCTGGGACCCAGTAACCCCAAGCCTCCTCCTCTCTCCTTCCTCATTAGAGGTAGGGACCTCAAAGGCTCTCATCCAACCCCTTCATTTTACAGATGTGGAAATTGAGACCCATGAGGTCATAAAAGTTACAAGTATCAGAGAGAATTTAAACAGAGACTCCTTGTCTCCAGAATCGATTAATAAGCATTTTTAAGCACTTAGTGCCAAACACTGTGCTAACTGGTGAGTATAAAGACACAAAAATTAAAGTAATCTCTTAGATCTCTGTCATTTAATTGACCAAATAAGGCATGACCCAAGGACAGGTCTAGGCAACTCACAAAGCAGGTCAGGCCAGAAGAAATAGAGAGCAAGGTCAAGCAGGCAGGTATCTGGGCTGATGCATCACATCAAAGAACCAGGACCATGTCAAATAATAGAATGCAGGAATAGAGGGAGATAAAATGAGTATAAAATGGGGATAATAATAGCATCTAGAGGTAGCTAGGGGGTGCCATAGCACACAGAGCCCAGGCCTGGAGTCAGGAAGCCTCATCTTTATGAGTTCAAATCTGACCTCAGACACTTACTAGCTGTGTGACCCTGGGCAAGTCACTTAACCTTGTCTGCCTCAGTTCCCTCATCTCAGTTATAATATCAACTACCTCCCAGTGTCATTGTGAAGCTTATTTGAGATTGTGCTTATAAAGTACATGCTAACTGTTTTTATCATTGTCTTCGTATTTCCAGTGCCTCGCATGTAGTAGGTGCTTAATAAACACTTGATTGCTTGATTGATAGAATATGAAAGGGCTCTAGTTTTGAGAGAGTAGTGGCTTCATTTCATTAAGTGGAAGATCCTTCCTGGCCTGTCTCAGGAAGCATCACTATGGCCTTAGAATAAATACAGGGGTCTCCCAGGGCCTGGATTAATACTTTCTGAGTCTCTGACATCTGCCAGCCATACTGGTCCAACCGATCTACAGGCAAAGTGAGTGGAGGCAACCTTTCAAAGTAAAATTTTATACAAGAGCATCCCTCCTCAGGGAGAGAGGGGCTGAGAACAAATGTCTAAATCCCTCCACAGATAGGGCTCAAGAATTCACAGAAAATGACTTTCTCCTGGCTCTGAGAGGCAGTGTGGCAGTGCATAGGGAGCCAGTCTCACAAAGAGTAAGACTGGACTGTGACACTCACTTGCCATGTGACTTTGGCCAGGTCAGGGCCAACAGTCTCTCAGTACTGTCAAAAAATCACAAAGATCACTGGCATTAGTAGAGAGAGTTTCCTCACTTGGGAGTTCTTAATATCAGTGAACTCGCAGGTAACATTCCTATTCTGATGGAGAGAAAGCCTCAGACTCCAGAGAAGGAAAAGGCATAAGTAATTTTTTTAAAATCACAATTCTTGAAGATACAGCATGGCTAAGTTACCATGTAATCTTTCCCTCATCCCTAAACTTGCTGGGATCACAGGATGCCTGGAAGGCCTTTGAGGTACACAGGTTTGATTTCCTTCCCAGGAGAGGGGAGCACAGATGCATGAGCCTCCTCTTCAGGCAGGGGTTGTGAGGATCCCCTCTTACTATGAGAATATTTATGCCTCCCTCTGATCCTATGTCGACAGAGCCCATGTGGGCGAGTGATTCAAAGGGGCAAGCAGAATGTGCCTTCGGATTTTTAGAATCAAAACCATCTTCAGTGGGGGAGAAGGAAAGTGAAGGCAAGGGCTGACTTTAAAAGGAAATTCTGGGCACCCCAAGGCACAGGTGGGCTGGAGCACACTGCAACAGCCTCATCCAAGTCTTTGCTACAAAACTCTGCCCTCCTCCCTCTTAGCTATTCAGCTAAGATATTCAGAAGGCATTTTCTCATTTCCCAGGCAGTTTCCTTCACAATACTCTGTGATGGGGAAACTAGAGAGCCAGCATATCCTAATTCTACAGATAACTTGCCCAAGGTCACATAGCTAGCTAGTTAGGGGCAGAGCAGGGGACTGAACCTGGATCATCAATCTCTAAAGCTATGACTCTTTCCACCAAAGCACACTGCCTCAGGGACACAACTGGGCCTCCTACCTTAAAAGGGAACAAACAGCCTGACCTTGCATGAAGTTTTAAAAATAGACAGCAGCCCACTAAAAGATTTATGAAGCATCCCAGTTCCCAACCAGCCTTCCAGTATCATCACCATCATCATCCTTATCCAAAAGTATAGATGCAGTTCTTCAGGACTTAGCACTATGCCTGGAACACAGTAAGCATTTAATAAATGTTTTCTAGATGATTGATCAAATAACTTACATGTATATGCCACTCTAAGACTTTCAAGATCTTTTATATGCATTATCTCCTTTGATATTCAAAAATCCTATGAGTTAAGAACTATCTGTATGTGTTTTCCCATTTCATAGTGAGAAAACTGAGGCCCAGATTTTTCCAGGGTCACACAACTAGTAAATGTCTGAGGTGGGAGCTGAAAGCAAGTTTTCCTCATCCCCACTTTCAAGGTTCTATCCACTGATTCATCCATCTGGTGTCCTCATAAGAATTTTACAGGCATTAAATGCTTCCTTAATGTTATAAGACTGACTCTTTCATAAGATCATTGATCAAGAGCTGGAAGGGAATTCAGGGGCCACGTGGTCCAACCTCTTCACTTAACACATGAGGAAA
The DNA here is from genome assembly GCA_023548195.1 of Bettongia penicillata ogilbyi. Classification (NCBI taxonomy): domain Eukaryota; kingdom Metazoa; phylum Chordata; class Mammalia; order Diprotodontia; family Potoroidae; genus Bettongia; species Bettongia penicillata. The sequence continues at coordinate 476,833 of JAJHZJ010000957.1, forward strand.
CTGAGGCTCATGGAGGTTAAGTATCCTGTTTGAGTGATAAGAGTGGTAAGAATTAGAAGGAGCATTTGAATGCAAGTCTTTTGCCTCTCTCTGATGTGTTGTGTCATGATAACATCCAGGTAGGTACTACTAGTAAACACCTGACTGCTCCCACCAAAACTTTCTTTTGTGTCTGAGGCATGAAAGGAAGAGGTTATGGGGGTGGGAGGCAGGGCTCAGATGAGGACAGAGGTACCAAAGATGAGAAGATGCTCCCCAAACCAGAGGAGTAGAATGTCACTGAAGTGGCACAAAGGAAGAAGCATTAGATTTGGAGTTGGTGCACCTGGGTTCAAATCCTTACTTGGACATACTTTCTGTGTGACTCTGGACAAATCATTCAACCTCTTTGGGTCTCAGCTTTCTCAGAAGTCAAATGACAGGTCTTTCCTAGGTGAGCTCTAAGATTCCTTCCAGTTCACAGGAGGAGAGAGCAGCCAGGGGAGAGGGAGTGAGAAAAATCAGCTCCCCAAGGTACACAATAATGAACAACTGAGTATCTTGTACTAGAATGACCAGGACAATCACAAGAAGAGATGCCCCTGGATGGAGAGCAATAGACAGAGGGAGCCCACTGGCCACCTGGATCAGTTTAAGACCTACACACAGGGCCATCCTGAAGGAGAGTAGGAGTAGGTGGTTTTGATGGGGGCCAGGAAGGAGCCACCTGTCCCAACATTTCCCATGGCAAGGTTCCAGTGCCTGCTGTCAGTCAACAAACCTTCATTAAGTATCTACTACATGCCAGGCATAGGGCTAGGTAATGGGGGTACAAAGAAAGGCCTTCAAGGAGCTTATAGTCTAATGGGAAAGACAACACATGAATAGAAGCTGAAAAGCGGAAGACAGTGAGGGGAGGATGCCTGTTCAGGGACATGATGAAGTCCGGAAACTGAGTGGGAAATGGGGATGTTTACTTTGTTGACTGTTTACCAGTCTATTCTGCACTCTTTCCTCAAATGGAGGATCTGGGAGGAGGTCTCCAACCAGTCTGCCAGCTAAAGAATTTTACTTATAATAAGTCTTATTTCTTCAGCTAAACCAAGGGATTATATAGGGCAAGTATGAGAGGCAACATTTCTTTGTATCCCCCAAAGTATAGCACAGGGATATCCCTACAATTGGATATTCAATAAATATTCGTTGAATGAATGGATAAATGAATTCATGAATGAATAAGTGAATGCATAGATGGATGAACAAATGAATGGATGAATTAATTAATGAATTGATAAATTAATAAATGGAGAGGTGGATGAATTAATGAATGAATAAATGAATTAATGAATGAATAGATGAAAAAATGGATGGATGGAAAGATAGATGACCCTTTGCAGAATTTTCTGCTCTAATGTGTCTATTTATCAACTTTAAAGCTAGAAAAAAACTTGAGAAAACATACACATTGAATTCTTCATTTCACAGAGGAGAAAACTGAGATGCAAATAGAGGGAGCCAGTACATCAGTAGGTCAAGGATCTGTGTCTTCATAGGTGTGAGAATTCCTCCACCCCGATATGAGACTCCTCATAACAGATGTTAATGGGGTGACCTAACTTAAAGTAAGCAGCACAGTCAGCATTTGAACCCAGATCTTCTGACTCTAGCCCCAATGCTCTTTCCATAATACCAAAGCTACCAAGTCCCTTTTGCCTATGTTGGTGTATCCTCCCATCGCTTCCTTCTTCCTAGGTCCAACAATGGATATGGATAAGATTAAAGGGAAAAATGAGCAAGAAAGATCTTTGCAGAGGGATAATTAATCAAGACATCATGAATGGACCAGGATATTCCCCAAAGGGCTGGTCCATTTTTTTTAGTTTATTTTTAGTTTTCAACATTCGCTCCCATAAGATTTTGAGTCCAAAATTTTCTCCCCTTCCCTCCTCTAGCCCTATCCAATATGGTGTGCGATCTGATGTAGGCTATATATATATATATATACATTTGTATTGAACATATTTGCACATTAATCGTGTTGTAAAGAATAATTAGAACAAACGGGAGAAATCAAGAGAAAGAAGAAACAAAAATGAAGAGTGAGAGAGAGTAAATAGTGTGCTTCGACCTACATTCAGACTCTATAGTTCTTTTTCTGGATGTGGATAGCATTTTCCATCATGAGTTGTCTTAGATCCCTGCATTTCTGAGAAGATCTAAATCTATCAAAGTTAATCATGACACAATGTGGTTGTTACTGTGTACAATGTCCTCGTGGTTCTGCTCACTTCACTCAGCATCATGTAAGTCTTTCCAGGTTTTTCTGAAGTCCACCTGCTCATCATTTCTTATGGAGCAATAGTATTGCACTACATTCATATGCCACAACTTGTTCAGCCATTCCATGATTGATGGGCATCCCCTCAAATTCCCAATTCTTGGCCACCACAAAAAGAGCTGCTATCAATATTTTTGTACATGTGTGTCCTTTTCCCATTTTATGAAGTCTTTGGGATACATCCCTAGAAATATTGCTGGACCAAAAGGCATGCACAGTTTTATAGCCTTTTGGGCATAGTTCCAAATTGCTCTCCAGAATGGTCAAATCAGTTCACAACTTTACCAATGATACATTACTGTTTCAATTTTCCCACATCTCAAACATTTTCCTGTTGTGTCATGTTAGCTAATCTTGATAGATGTGATGTGGTAGGCTTGGTCCTTTCTTTTTAGTCAATCAGAGGTATGTGACTAGCTTTTTGCTTTTTCCCTTTCACTGCAGATAGGCTCCACCTCACCCCACCAATTACAAGGAATGAGAACATCCATTCATTAGTAATGGATAAGTATTCGATGGGTATCTAGTGTCACCATCCATTAGCATGACGACACAGTGACCTCCACATAGCACCAACCACCTGCTGTACATGGAGATGTGATCAGAAAAGATACCTTTGCATCCATCCACAAAACAGAAACTAATTCCAGATACTATAGAGCTTCCTCTTCCTGAAAATAAAAGTCTACATTCAATAGAATGTAATCTCTTGTGGGCAGAAGTTGCATTTTTGTCTTTGTATCCCACCACCTAACATAAACTAGTCATATTTTTTTAAGTCTGTATCCATGATTTAATCATCTTAGAAATCTCTTTGTAAGAAAACATCATCTACCAGTATAGATCAACTTTTCTGCCTAGACCATTGAGAAGCTCACTTTTGCCCGGGGTTACACAGCCAATACATGTCAGAAGCATAGCTCTGACTGAACTCAGGATATCTTCAATCCAAGGCCAGTCTTCTATAATAGGAGCCTATAACCACATATTTAGGATCTGCGACGACCTTGAAAATAAAATCCCCTCATCTTACAGATAAATCCCAACAAGCTTAGTCGAACTGCCCAAAATCACAGACATTGCAAGTATCAGAGGCAGAATTTGAGCTCAGGTCTTCTGTGCTTAGGGCAGAGGCTCATAATTTGTGGTCCATATTAGGAGGTCCATAAACCTGGGTGAAAGGAAAATTATACATTTGTTTTCACCAATCTCTAACTGAAATCAATATTTTTGCCAAATGTGCATGTAGGCAACACAACCTTATTCTGAGGAGGGGTCCCTAGCCATCACCAGACTGCCTAAGGAAGCCATGATACAAACAAATGAGTTACCCCCTATTTGGGGGTCAATGTTTCCTTCTTTCCCTGTTCCACAATGCCTACCTATTCATCACATTCATCTGCCTCTTTGCCTGGCACATAGTAGGCATTTATTTAATAAATACCATTGAATCAAATGGCTACAGGCAGTAGCCTGAGAGGGCTTGAAACAAGACTCTCAAAGAGATCACTAAGCAGCTTAAGGCTCTGAAACTTCAGCTTCTTCAAAAACTGAAAAACACAGTCATCTGAGGCTGATTCAGTCCAATCTGTTCCCTAAACCTGCCCGGCCGATGCCTTCTGCCTGCCAAGGTTTGAACCCAGAAGGCACATGCTCAGATGTGCTCACCCAGAACCTTTGCACACAGAATGGGGCATAGAAGGAAACACGATCAGTACCACAACTTCATGTGCTGCCCCTGTTAGAAAATAGTGCAGTAATAATATTAATAAGCCTCCACCTTGCAAGTCAGAGAACAAATGGCCTGTCTCCAGGAGGGCATGGAACATTCAGCTGATGGATGAGCTTGAGAGATCTCACCCAGGGAGGTGACTCCAAAAAGCAGCCTTCAGGCAGTGAGGAGGGCTTGCAGTACTGACTAAATCCAATTAAATTTGTTTAACGCTGGCCCCATGGCCACCAATTTCTTTGGGGGCCGTTAGGACAACTTCTTGCTGCTGATTCATCATCATCCCAGGCTATGCATGTATCACCTGTTCCCAAATGGAACATTCTGGAACCCCGGTGTGACTACTTCTGTGCATCAGGCTAGGTCACAACCTCTACCTTATGCCAACGCAGTGAATGCCAAGCTGGGGAGGGAGGTGCCTGTCTTGTTTAGAAGTCGGTGTGGCCAGGATCCAGAGGGTAGGAGAACACTTCTCTCCCTCCACTAAGTATTAGAAGAGAATATTTACCCAGAAAGGATCAGTAGCCTCACAAGTTTAGAACTGGGAAGGACCTCAGAAGTCATTTACTTCAACACCTTGGTTTTTCAGATGAGAAAGTTCAGACCAAGAGACAGACAAGCCTGCAGTTTTTAATATGCATCATCAACATTTCAATTGTTCCATGGCAGTGTGTCTAACATGACAGCCACTGGGAGAGAGCCAAGAGAGATTAACGGGGGTGCAGTGGGAGAGAGCCAAGAGAGATTAATGGGGGTGTGGATAATCTGAGCTTGTGCCCTTCCTCTCACTCTATGCCATCCTGGTCAAGTCACCTCCTCTCAGGGTCCTAGGCAATTGTCTAAGGCTATAAGTTACTCATCTGTCAGCCAACATGATCTTAAGATTCCCAAGTCCTAGCACAGTGCCTCTGCACCCAGGAAGTCCTTAATTAATGTTTGTTGACTTTGCTCATCTATAAAACAAGGAAGAAGGGCTAGGTGGTCTCAGAGCTCCCTTCTGACTCAGATCTATCACCCTAAGATTCCAGGCACCTAGCACGGGGCCTCCGTACACAGTAGGTGCTCAATGGAAATTTAATGAGCTTCCTCCTCTGTCAAAAGAGGGCATTGGACTATTTGAGGTCCCATACAGTTCTGGAGTCAGCTTTTCTATAAGCGTGACTGGTTCCATGGTCATCCCCACTCGATGCCCTTTGTACAATACAAGCCCAATCCATTTTCCTAATTATACTAAAGGGACTGCTTGGTTCTCTGGCACACACTCAGATGTACTCCTCCCCCAGGAGGTCATAATTCATTGCTATACAATGACTTGAGCACTGCCCGTCCAGATCCCAATGCCAAGTGGAGATACCAGGGAGTACCTTCTGACTATGAAGGATAGATCAAGTCCAGGTTTGCATAGTCATTGGAATGATAACTCCTAGGACTTAGAGCTGGAGGGGACCTAACAGGAGTCTATCTACAGTACCTTCCATCCTCCATTTTTCCATTCTCACTCCCTTCTCTTCTTTTGAATGAAGGAATCTCAGAAGACCAGCCCCAGGCTAAAATGAGGCCTGGTCTTTCAGTCTTTCTGTGTGTTCCAGTCCCATTCCCAACTGAGATTTTCCTCCACTTGCTGGTCCTCTCTTCCAAAGCCACTGAGGCAGTAGTCCCCTCCATCTTACTACTGTAGTTCCTGGGCCTTGACCATTCACTGAGGAATGCCAATCTCTCCTTAGATTATCCTGGTCTACACTTGGGCCCCTACCTTTCTCCCTAGGACACCAGAGACAGTGATGGGGTTTTGAGGGAAAATACTTTACTAGTAACAAAGAGAAAGGGTTTAAACTCAAGCAAGACAAACTTAGCATAAAGAAGTAATAAGTCCCAGGAATTTTGTTCTAAGACAGCCCTAAACTAGGAGATATTTCCTAAATCAGCAAGGTCTATTCCCATCTAACTAGTATCTCATCGGGCACATGGCTTTCCCAGACTACTCTCCCACCCCTCCTTCCAGTGCCTCTCAGATTCAAGGCAGGCAACCCTTCTTAGCCTTTCTCCCAAATCTAGGACTTCTTCCTGTTTCTTACACATAACGCTCCATCTCCTGTCTCCATGTCTTTGTACCAGTTGCCCCCTTGCCTAGAATGTTACACCCTTCTCACTCTCATTCGAGTTCCTGTAAGATCCAGCTCCAGGGTCACCATCAACATGAGTTCTGAACTCCCCTCTCCAAATGTTAATGACCCCAAAAAAATTACCTTGTAATTATTTTGTGTATATCAATACACATATACATGTATGTATAGATATATAGTCTCCTCTGACAGAATATAAGCTCCCTGAGAGCAGAAATTGTTTCATTTTTGTCCTTGCTTCCCTACCCCTAAGTGCGATGAATAATACATAGTTATAAATACTTATTGAACTGATTGATTGTGGGAGGACACTAAGTTCTCCACATTTGATATGCCTGACCAGACTATCACCAGTTTGAGTCAATGGAACATCTCCTGCCTGTCTTCCCCTAGTTCCCCATCCCCACTGAGCTCAGTCTTCTGTAGGCCTGCTCCTTCTCTTTACCCACAAGGCAGCCGACTAGCATCTCATATGGAAAATGATAACAGAAACTGTCTCCATCATGGTGGAGACCACAGATGTCAAAGAATATAGTATAGGCTGTCTTCCCAGATTTAGCACAGGAGATCTTAGAGGTCATCTGGTCCAACCCCTGTCATTTTACAGAAAAGGAAATTGAGGTCCGGATAGGTAAAAGTACTAAGTTTGCAAGATCAAAGATCCAGGCAGTTAAGCATCACAGGCAGGATTTGAACTTCAGTCCTTTCACGCCTGAACCAACTCTTTTTCCGCTACTTCAAAGGCCTGGTCTAGTCTAAACTATTCAGAAAGTCTACAAAGTCTGGCCAAGAACTCCTCTCTTAAAGGGTTTTCTGAATCAAACCAAGCCTCAATCCCATCTACATGATCTCTCCCATCCTCACAGAGTCCAAGCACCCCTCACAACCTCAGGGATGCAAGTTTTCCCCTCTGCAACAAAAACCTTTTTTCCATCCTCTTTTCCCCAAAAACATTTTAGCAAATAAGACAAGCAGACAAATGCCACAGTCACCAGTCTTATTCTCCTTCCCCCTGCCATCTTTCCCCATCACACAAGTTGAACTTCAGGTCCCTCCGCTGCTTGACACAGTGCACCCACCATGGGGATAACTTTCCCCGCCCTCCCATCAGGGGGAGATAACTTTGAGTCTCCTGGATCTGTACACATACACAACACATTAGATTAGACCATGAAACTTAGAAACATTAGGACCATCTGCAGTGATTATAATTTCTCATCTCGAGAGCCTTGACTAAGCCCTTGGCATAAAACATGATGATAAAGATGGAAGGCATTAGGGAAAGATGATTTGGACCCAGGATTGTTTGGGCTTTAGTAGATTTAGTGAAGTTTCCGGATGCTCTGAGCATTCTACTCACTAACACAGGAGGACCCCAAGTTCTAGATCAGGGCTTCTGAACCTGGGGTGTATGAATAGGTGGTCCATGAACTTGGGGAAAAAATTATATCCTTTTTCCCCCTAACCTCTAATTAAAATTTAGCATTTTCTTCAATTATTTAAAAATGTCATTCTGAAAAAGAGTCCATAGGCTTTGCCAGTCTACCTAAAGGGTACTACACACAAAGAAAGGTGAAGAATCTTTGATCTAGGATTATTTCCTTAGAAAAGGCTTTCAATTCAGAAAGACAACATGGTGTAGAAGATAGAGTGTTGATCTTTGAGACAGGAAGATCTGAGTTTGAATCCCCATCTCTGATATGTGATCATGGACAAGTTATGTGAACTCTCTGATCCTGTTTCTTCCTCTGGAAAATTGGGGGGTGGGGAAATGGGACAACAAAACAATGAAAGAATTCTGCAAAATTATAATGGTCAAGTTTGGCCCCAAAGAAGAAAAATGTTTCCCAACTTCTTTGCAAGGATGGGGGGACTATGGATAAGGAGAATTGCATGCAATTGATGCAAATTTTTTGGTTATGTTCATTGGTTTTACTAAACTTTTTGGCTCTCTAGCAGTGGGAGAGGAATATGTTGGTCAAGATGAGATTTATAAAAAGAAAAGATATCAACAAAAAATAAGGACTAGGTGGTTTCTAAGATCCCTTATAGTGCTGAATCTCTGACTTATTGATCCTTACAAGATGTAGAGTCCATTACTCAAGAGAAAATGTCTGGCAGGGGTCTGACGAGTTACCTGAACTCTTGAAGCCATGAGAAGAGCATAGGTAGAGCACTGACCCTGCAAGCCCTGGAGACTCTGCCCAAAAGCTCAAGATCAAAGGAATTATTGGCCAACATGTTTTTATAATTATCATCTCATCCCTACACAGGATGCCCAATGCTCCTTCTTTCAAGATTTCTTCCTTCTGATGCTAGCACTGAATGCTCATGGAATAAAAGGATCATGAAATCTAGTTGTGGAAGGGATTTTAGAGATCATAGGACCATTATTTCAGAGCTCAAAAAGACCATAGAGATCATTTACTACAACTCTCTTACCTTACACATGGGCAAACAGAACCAAAGAGATCAAGTGAGTTATCCATTGTCATGTAGATAGTGGGTAGCTGAATTGGAATCTAAATCTAGATCATAAGATCTTGGAATTAGGTTGGAAGGCACCATAGAGGCCATCAAGCTCAACCCTACCACCTCTATTTTACAGATGAGGGCAATGCCACCCAGAGGGGAAATGGTTTGTATCAGATCGCACAGGCGGTAAATAGCAGAGCTGCACTTTCAACCAAAGGCTCGTTGACCCCAAAACCAAACCTCTTTCCACTGCACACATCCAACTTTCTCCCATCAAGTCTTACCATACAATGGAGACTGTCGACTTATTTTCCACTCCCAAATCCACTTAGAAATGGCTGCTGAGAAGCACCGATATTGGCCAGGAATCAAAGCAGAGGCCAATCTCAAGCCAAGAGGCAGCCATTACCAGTGTCTGGTCCTCCTGCACAGCTGGTATACACCATAAAAGACAATTTGGAAACATGGCAGTTCATTGGACCATAAGAAATACAAAATATGGGAAAGAGCCCCTTGAATGATCCAAGGACTTATCCTTGGGGATGCAAATCATTCCCCTTGGTCTTCCATTAACTTATTACTGAGGAGAGTTATCAGCCAGGCCTAAATAGGGAAGGGACACTGGAAATTTCCTTCCTGCATTTTTTCCTATCCACCATAGCCTGGCTTCAGTCATGACTCCCCACTAAGGCACCAAGAGCTGAGGCCTTTCTCCTCCAACCACTTGCCAAGGATGGCGAATCTTCTCAACAGAGCATGTCTCTTACCATCCAATTCTTCCACTGAGATGTTAGCGAGCTGCTCACTGTCACTGCCTGCTGACAGGGACCGATTCAGGTAATTCCCCTTATACAACAAGCCGGCTGTCACATGATGGAACGGCATCTTCTCCCTGCTCAAAGGAGATAGAGGAAAGGAAAGAATTATCATTTCATCTTCTTTTCATCGTTTCATGCCTTATAGAATGTAAACACCTTGAGAGCAGAGACAATTTCACTTTTTTTCTCTTTGTATCACCAGTCTAAAATAATGTCTGGTACATACTAGATCTGTTGAGATAGACAGATAAATAGATAGATGGACAGATAGATAGATAGATAGATAGACAGATAGAAAGATGTATATATATGCACATATATACATACACATGTATATATATACACACAGATACACACACACACACACACACACACACATATATATATATATATATATATATATATATATATATATATACACACACATACATACACATATGCAAATGCTTTTTGGTTGGTTGTCTTCTCCTTCAGAATATAAGCTCCCTGAGGACAAATACTTTCATTCTTGTCTCTATATCCCCAGAACCCAACATGGTGCCTGGCACATAGTAAGCACTTACTAAATGTTTGGTGACATTGATTAAAACCTTAAAGGTGATATGATCATAAATTTAGAGTAGAAAGGGACCAAAGTCATGATCTATTCCAGCATCCTCATCTTACAGATGGAGAAGACCCAGATAGTGGGCTAAGTGCCTTGCCAACCATCACCCAGGTAATAAAAGGCAAGGGTGGTATTCAAATGCAAGACTTCTGACTTCAGATGCAGCCTTCCTTCCATCTGTTTCCTCATAGATGCAATAAGAACATGGGTGGATGTAATCATCTCTCGGGACCTCTCTGACTGAATCCTAGGGTTCTAGCAAGCACTGCCATGCTCTTCAGACAATGGTGGGTGGGATTGGACAATTTCAGAGGAAAGATCAGAAAACAGCCTGGAGTGCTCCTGGAGTAAACACTCTCTAAATTGCTTCAGTTTCTAGGTCTATCTTCCCCTCTCTTAGTCCCTCCATTTAAAAAAATTGTGGAAAAAAAAGTCATTCTCCTTCTATTAGAGAAATTGAGGTGTTTCTTTTCTTTTGGACCAAACCTGTGATTTCTTGAAATAGTCTTCGCTTACCTTCCATGATACTACACCATTCTGGCTTTGATTTTGCCTCTGAACACTATTTGGTCACAAGCATAGAATCATGGGTTTAGACAGGACCTCAGAAGTCAATTAATCCAATCCCGACACAAACAATGACCTCCATGTTACAATATCCCTCAAATCTGATCGTCAACTTTTGACATCATGACTGCCATTACAATAACAACTGTAATAGCTAACATTAATATAGAGCTTACTATGTGCCAGGCATTGTGTTAAGTGCTTTTAAAATTATTATCTCTAGTTGATAAAGTACAAGCTGGGAACCAGCTGAAGTTTACCAGTGTTGCCTCCAAAGAACTAAAATGCTGCCTCAAATCAATTTTGGAGCAGCAAAGCCAACAAAAATTCAGAGGGAGACATTTTCCAGCCTAAAACAATTTAGGAGGTCCACAGAGGAAATCTGTAACACTGGGATAGGTGCAGGGGTGGAGAACAGTTTGGAGATATCTACGACAGAAGCAACAGCAGCTTCACAAGCTCTCAGTCCACAAATAGTAAAAGAATTGGATAATGGATCAGAAAGAGATTACAGAGGAAACTTTGCTAGCACTGGATGCAGCTGGAGTTGACTGGCAACTTTACTGTCTATACGTAGCTCTGGGTTGCAGTTCCAGAATGCAGAGAATCACTTGTAATCAGTCAAAGAGGAGCAAGGGACCTGACCACAATTTCAGGACCAAAAGAAGCCATAGTACTTGCACCTGTAGGGAAACAGGAGCCCTTCTTGGGTAAAGACTGGAACAAAGACCAGGAAAGCAGCAACCACACCTCTTCCAGGATAAAATCACCTTGGAGGCACTGAAAACTTGCAGATCCACAGAACTAGCTCTGAAAACAGCAGCACAAAAAAGTCTAAAGCTTAACACAGTGGCTCCCCACTCCCAGATGATCAGAGTCCAACTTTCACATAAAGTTCAAAGTGAAGAAATGGGCTGGGTAAATGAGCAAACAACAAAAAGGAATTTGACCATAAAAAGCTAGTACTGTATCAGAGACCAAGACATAAACTCAGAAGAAGACAACAATGTGAAAACAGCTACATCAAAGCCTCAAAGAAAATGCTAATTGAACATAAGCCCAACAAGAATTCCTGAAAGAGTTGAATAAAGCGTTGAGTGGTAGAGGAAAAAATGGGAAAAGAAATGAGAGTGATGCAAGACAACTACAAAAAGTAAATTAACAGCTTAGTAAAAAGGGTAAAAAGAGGTCAAAAAATACTGAAGAAAATACCATCTTAAAAAAAGAATTGGCCTAATGGTAAAAAAAAAAGGCACAAAAATTTACTGAAGGATTCATTTAAAAATGGATAGGTTAAATGGAAAAAGTGGTATAAAAACTCACTGAAGAAAATAATTGCTTAAAAATTAAAATTGAACAAGTGAAAACTAATGAATTCATGAGACTTCAAGAAACAATACAACAAAAGAATAAAAAAATAATAGAAGAAAATGTGAAATATCTCACTGGAAAAACAAGTAGCCTGGAAAAATAGATTGAGGACAGGAAATTTAAGAATTATTGAACTATTTGAAAGCCATCATTTAAAAAAGATCCTCAACACTATATTTCAAAAAATTATAATGGGAGAAAGGACCTACGTACGCAATAATATTTATAGCAGCTCTTTTTGTGGTAGCAAAGAATTGAAAATTAAGGGAATGCCCATCAAATGGGGGATGGTTGAACAAACTGTGGTATATTAATGTAACGGAGTACTATTGTGCTATAAGAAATGATGAACAGGATGCTTTCAGAAAAACCTGGAAAGACTTAAATGAATTAAATGAAGTGAGCAGAATTAGGAGAACACTGTACATAGTAACAGCAATACTGTATGATGATCAACTCTGAATGACTTAGCTCTTCTCAGCAATACAATCCAAGACAATTCCGAAGAACTTAGGATAAAAAATGCTATCCACCTGCAGAGACAGAAAAAACTTATTGAGTCTAAATGCCGATCAAAGTATACTTTTTGGAACTTTCTTTGTTTTTTGTGGAGTTTTTAAATCTGTTTTCTTCCACAATATAACTAATATAGAAATGGGTTCTGTATGACTGAATTGTATAATCTATATCTAATTGCTTGCCATCTCAGGGAAAATGGAGGAGAAGGGAGAGAAAGGAAAGAATTTGGAACTCAAAAAGTTTTTAATGAATGTTGAAATTGGTTTTCTTTTTCATGCAATTAGAAAAAAAATTAAGTATAAAAATTATAAAGGAAAACAGCCCTAATATCTTAGATCCAGAGGATAAAATAAAAATTTTTTTTAAAGAATCTGCCAATCACCTCCTGAAAGAAATCCCCAAAATGAAAAGTCCTGGGAATATTATAGCCAAATTCAAAAGCTCTCATGTCAAGAAAAAATATATTATAAGCAGCCAAAAAGAAACAATTGAATGTCACCACAGTCAGGATCACATAAGATTTGGCAGCTTCCATGTTAACTAAACAGAGGGCTTGGAATATATTATTTCAGAGGGCAAAAGAACTAGGATTACAACCAAGAACAACCTACCCAGCAAAATATGAGTATAATCCTTCAAAGAAAAAGTAGATATTTAATAAAATAGAGGACTTCCAAGCATTCATCATAAAAAGACCAAAGCTGAATAGAAAATTTAACATTCAAACAGAAGAATCAAGAGAAGCATAAAAGGGTAAACATGAAGGAGTAATCATAAAGAACACAAAAGAGTTAAACTGTTTACATTCTTATATGCTAACATGATACATATAATTACTAAAAACTTTTATCATTATTAGAGTAGTTAGGAGTCAGCATAGACAGAAGGTACAGATGTGAGTCAATTATGTTGGGATGATCTCAAAATGAAAACGTAAAAAAGAGGGATGTGCTTGAGGAGGGTGAAGGGAGAGGCAGAATGTGGCAAATTTTGTCACCTAAAGGAGGTATGCAAGGAAAAGCTTTTACAGTAAGGGGGGAAAATGGAGGGGGGGGGGGGGTTAACAGGCAATCCTTGAACCTCACACTCATTGGAATTGGTTCAAAGAAGTAAGAATATATGTGTGGGGTGTGTGTGTGTGTGTGTGTGTGTGTGTGTGTGTGTGTGTGTGTGTGTGTGTGTGTTATACGTACCTATATACGGTTGGTTGGTTGTTGTCCTTCATTTATGAAGAGGACCAAAATGACCTCACCACGATAAAGTGAAGTTTCAGTGTGTCCAACTGTGACTGACCAGACCAATACGAGCTCAGAATGCTCTACCACAGGTTGGGCACAGAGAGGCCATTCGTATGAATATTTGTGGTGGATACTCCAAATTTGCACATCCTACATTTACTTGGTGCTGTCTCAATTAAGTTGAGTGTAGAAATTTATCTTACCCAGTAGGGAGGTAAGAGATTTGGGAGAGGATGACAAGGGTGAGGATGGATTAGAGGTGGTCAGAAGCAAGACCGACTTAGGAAGAGGGATAGGATAAAAAATAGAAAAGGCTGAAGAAAGGAAAATGGGATGGAAGGAAAGAAAGTCAGTGATCATAATCTGTGAGTATGAACGGGATGAGCTCACCTACAGAATGGAAGCAGATAGCAGAATGGATTAGAAATCAGAATCCAATAATATGTTGTTTACAAGAGACACACGTGGGACAAAAGCACACACAGAGTTGAAATAAAGGACTGGAGCAGAGTCTATTACAATTCAACTGAAGTGAAGATGGCAGGGATGGCAATCATGATCTCAGATAAAACAAAAGCAAAAATAGATCTCACTGAAAGAGATAATCAAGGAAAATACATTTGCTAAAAATGTAGACCACAGACAATGAAGAAATATTTTTTAAAATTTACAGCAAGTTCCTCTGATAAAGGCTTCATTTTAAAATATATAGGGAATTGAGTCAAAATAATAAAAATAAGAGTCATTCCCCAATGAATAAATGGTCAAAGGTTATAAACAGGCAGTTTTTAGAGGAAGAGATAAAGGTTATCTTTAACCATATGAAAAATGCTTTAAATCACTATTGGTTAGAGAAATTAAAATTAAATCAACTCTGAGGTACCACCTCACACCTATCAGTAATGACAAATGTTGGAGGAGATGAGGAAAAATAGGTACATTAATAAGTTGAGTAGTAAACTTGTCTAACCATTCTGGAGAAAAATTGGGACTATACCCAAAGAGCTATAAAATTAGGTCTGTACCCCCAAAGAAATCAAAGAAAAGGAAAAGAATTTATATGTACAAAAATATTTATAGCAGCTCTTTTTGAGGTGGCAAAGAATTGTAAATTGAGGGGATGACCATCAATTGGGGAATGGCTAAACAACTTGTGGCATATGGTTGTGATGAAGTATTGCGGTGCTACAAGAAATGATGGGTGGGGAATGGAAAAACCTACATAACCTGACACAAAGTAAAGTGAGAAGAACCAGGAGATTATTGTACATAGTAACAGCAATGTTGCAGCTATGATCAATTGCGAAAGACTTGCCTACTCTGACCGATACAAGGATCCGAGACTATTCCAAAGTACTCATGATGAAAAAACGCTGAACACCTCTAGAGAGAGAACTGATGAACTCTGAGTGCAAACTGAAGTATAATTTTCTCACTTTATTTTTTTTTTACTTTTTTGTGAAATGGCTAATATGGAAATATGTTTTGCTTAATTTCACACAAGCTGAAGTACAAGGTTTCCAAGGCATCTTTTACATATTATCTCATTTGAATCTCACTACAGCCCTGGAAAGTAGGTACCACAGGTATCATTAACTCCATTTTAATGTTGAGGAAACTAAGGCATAGGATGGACATAGCAGACTGAAAGGAAGAAGAAAAGGAGAGAAGAAAAATAAGCAAGGGGGTGCACCTCATGGTCTAGTGGAAAGAATTCCACTGGGTTGAGACCTGGGCTCAATTGTACCTCTGCCACTAAACACCTACAGGACTTTGAGCAGATCACATGGCCTTTCTGGGACTCAGTTTCCTCCACAGTTAAATAGAATATTGGACTAGATTACCCTTCCTATTCAGACATTGAGTCAGAGTGAGTCCAACTCCCAGTAGCATCCCCAGGCAAGGGACAGAGTGGTTGAAGTCAGACCCTCATGCCTCTGTGCTTATCACCTGTGTGACCCCAGACCAGTCACATCACTTTCCTGAGCCTCAATTTTCTTGTCTGCAAAAGGAGATATTGGACTAGATAACCTGTGAGGTGCCTTCTGATTCTAGATCTCAAGTCCTATGTATCCTGTGACCCCTAAAGGAAACAACAGGAAGGTAGGGTGCTAGACTTAGAGTCTGAAAGATCTAGGTTCAGATTCTACCTCTGATTCTAGACAAATAATGGGGGAAAAGTACTTTAATTCTTCCTCCTGACAACATGCTGGGACTCCCTGGTTTCCCAAAGCCCAGACAAATATGGCACAATTTTCTCCAATTTAGTCACTGAGTTCAAATCCCAAGTCTGATGTTGGGCGATTTGGGGCAAGGTTTTTCATCTCTCTGGGCTCCTGTTTTTTCATCTATAAAATGAAGGGATTAAACTAGATGGTCTCTGAGGTCCTTACAATTCCATTCTAATAATGATAATAGCTAACATTTATATAGAGTTCACTACATACCAGGCGCTGTGCTAAGAACTTCACAATTATTATGTCATTTGACCCTCATGACAACCATGGAAGGAAGGTACTATTATTATCTCCATTTTACAGATGAGGAAACCGAGGCAGACAGGTTAAGTGACTTGTCTAGGGTCAAACAGCTAATCAGTGTCTGAGGTCACATTTGAATTCAGGACCTCCCAAGTCCAATCCTAGTGTTCTATTCACTATGACATCTAACTGCTATGATCAATGATTTCTGGTGCTTTGGTAGAAGTTTAACTTAAAATATACATACATATACATATAATATATATATATATATATATATATATATAATTATCCCTTCCACGTTGTGCAATTAAGGATACAGAACCCGTGCAATCTGGAAAATCTGCATAAAAATTTTGGCCCTCCCTTTGCACCAGAAAAGAAATCTAAATTTTTTCTTTTTTTTTTTGGAGTGTTTACAGTTCCCTATTGTAAAATTTGGAATATGCATTTCTGAGTTTCTTAGCTTTTTCTGTGTTTTCTGTGGGTCATCATAAGTCATCTGAGGTTTCCACAAAACTCTCCGAAATTCCCATTTAATTTCTTATGCCAACCCACCATATGTCGAAACCGTAATAAAGAAAGTCGCAGTGTGGAAGAAACAACTGTATTCACAATACACATTCACATTTCCTCCATTCATTTCTTAAATCTAGACAATAATCAAGCTCTGATTTTTAATGTTTGCTGAGTAACAAAAATTTAACAATCAGGTCTCATGAGCTGGTTTGAGCTGGCTCCAGTATGCCCATGTGCGTGATCCAGAAGGCTAGAGGGAAATCTTTAGACTCAGTGTTGCCTGATCTTTTCAACAACATCATGGCGGGGTGCGGGGTGAGGATCTTTCCACTTCACACAGGAAACAAGTATATCTGCCTTTTTTCCAGACTGCACACACCCATCCCCATTATTACAACTCCCTTTGCTGTCCAATTGTATGTACATATGTCATAAAGAATGTCTCCCACCATGACAAGTGGATTCTAGCTCAAGCCAATATGGTAACCATACAACAAAAAGCCAATCTGTACTCCCCACTCAAAACATAGGAAATGCCAAGAATTTTCTGGAGAATGCTGAGCTCCAAGTATCTGGCCAGTGAAATATCACCATGCCACATTGACCAGTGACACATGCCCATCAGCTAACAGCAATGCAACAGTCAGAAGCATAACTAGGGTATGTCAAGCAGGGTACTGCCAAAGGGGGCACACACGGGGGTGGAGGGGCAATTTTTCCTCCCATCAGATGTCTTGGAGCACTTGTATGGTGTGTCAGCATTGCCCCTACTACTTCAGTTAGTCCTAGGCCATTGTCACCTGGATCCTTTTATCACAGTATCCTCCATCTGTCCTCAGGCCCACTTTCCTGGCAATTCCTTTCACTACTAATGAATGTCTCCTCCCTACTATATACCCTTCTTCTGCATGAGAACTTGTTCCCCTCCTTCACACAAATGGGACACACCTCACATTTCCTTCCCCTAATTGTACCCAAAGTGAATAACACTCTGCAATCCCAATCGTCATATCTTCCTCTTCCAATATTAAATGAACTGCATTTGTCCCCAAAGTTCTGAGCTACAATTCTGAATATTGTTGAGACAGGACCAACAGAGAAACAAGCCCAACATAGGACTGCCTTTCCTCATCCAAAAATGGTTTGTGAGTGATTCAAGAAGTCATATCTGGGGCTATTTCCATCTCTAAATCTATGAGCCTGTGATCCTAAGTCAAGACATACCAATTACATTCATGAACATCATACCAGTCTTTGACATAGTATAGCTTAATACATACGGTGCTTGATTTGAAGTCACCAAGTTTGTTTTTGTTGTTAAGTCATTTTCAGTCTTGCTTAACTCTTTGTGATCCCATTTGGGGTTTTCTTAGCACAGACATTGGAGTGGTTTGCCATTTCCTTCTCCAGTTCATTTTACAAATGAGGAAACTAAGGCAAATAAGGTGAAGTTACTTGCCCAGGATCACACAGCTAGTAAATATCTGAAGCCAGATTGGAACTCAAGAAGATGAGTCTTCCTGACTCCAAGATTGGCATTCTATAGACTGGGCATCACTTAGCTGCCTTGGGTACAAGTAAGATCTGACTTCAAATTGGGTCTCAGAAATTTCTTAGCTGTGTGACCCTGGGTAAGTCACTCAGTTTCTCTGAACCTTAGTTGTCCTTTCTGTAAAATGAGGAGGTTGGACTTCATGGCTTTTAAAGACCCTTCCAGGGGGCAGAGTCAAGATAGTGAAGTAGAAGGACAGACCTGTAGAAACTCTCCCCCCATAGCCCATAAAATACCTGTAAAAAGGACTCTAAACAAATTCCAGAGTAGCAGAAGCCACAAAACAACAGAGTGAAAGTGATTTCCAGCCCAAGACAGCCTGGAAGGCTTATAGGAAAGGTCTATCTCAGAGAGGAGGGCAGCCCTCAGAGGGCAACCCAGCCTTGGCTGCGCTGTGAGGCAGGGACTGGACTGCAAAAGGCTTCAGGATGCAAAATCATGGGCAGCAGCTGTGGTTCCTATATTTCTCAACCCACAAATGACAAAGATGGCTCCAAGGTCAGTGAAAAAACTTTTTCACCTGGAAGAGAGGGGAGCAAGGTCTGGCCCAGCCCAAGGGCAGCAGCAGCCACTGACACAGCAGTGTCCATTTGTGGAGCCTTCAGTCTAAAGACCCTGGGGGAACTGAGCACCTGATCTGACTGCTCTGAGTGGCAGTCCTGGGGTGAGGAGGAACGGTGGAGCTGGTATAGGCTTTGGAGAAGATCCTAGGCAGAAAAGCTTGTGGTTGCTGCCAGATCAGAGTGCAGGCCAGGAGAGGAGTAAACTCTTCTCCCTTGATTATGCCACCTGGGAGGAACTGAGAAATTACAGGTTGCTAGAGTTCACCCTCCACTTGACAAAGGACTCAAAAGTTAAGTAATAGGCTGGGAAAATGCCCAAAAAAGAGGGGGGAAAGACTATAGAAGGTTACTTTCTTGGTGAACATGTATTTTCTTCCATCTTTTTGGATGAGGAAGAAAAAGGCATATCATCAGAGGAAGACATAAAAGTCAAGGCTTCTACATCGAAAAACTCCAAAAAAATATGCAATCGTCTCAGGCCATGGAAGAGCTCAAAAAGGATTTTGAAAATCAAGTAAAAAAGGTAGAGAAAAAATTGGGAAGAGAAATGAGAGTGATGCAAGAAAATCATGAAAACCAAGTGAACAGCTTGCTAAAGGAGATCCAAAAAAATGCTGAAGAAAATAACACCTTTAAAAATAAACTAACCCAAACAGCAAAAGAGGTCCAAAAAGCCAATGAGAAGAAGAAAACTTTAAGAAGCAGAATTAGTCAAATGAAAAAGGAGGTTCAAAAGCTCACTGAACAAAATAGTTCTTTAAAAGTTAGAATGGAGCAGATGGAAGCTAATGACTTTATGAGAAACCAAGAAATTACAAAACAAAACCAAAAGAATGAAAAAATAGAAGATAATATGAAATATCTCCATGGAAAAACAACTGACCTGGAAAATAGATCCAGGACAGAGAGTTTAAAAATTGTGGGACTACCTGAAAGCCACGATGAAAAAAAAGAGCCTAGATATCATCTTTCATAAAATTATCAAGGAAAATTGCCCAGATATTCTAGAACCAGAAGGTAAAATAAATATTGAAAGAATCCACTGATCACCTCCTGAAAGAGATCCAAAAAGAGAAATTCCTAGGAATATTGTAGCCAAATTTCAGAGTTCCCAGGTCAAGGAGAAAATATTGCAAGCAGCCAAAAAGAAACAATTCAAATATTATGGAAATACAGTCAGGATAACACAACATTTAGCAGCTTCTACATTAAGGGATGAAGGGCTTGGAATACAATATTCTAGAAGTCAAAGGAACTAGGATTAAAACCAAGAATCACCTACCCACCAAAACTGAGTATTTTCCCTTCAGGGGAAAAAATGGTCATTCAATGAAATAAAGGACTTTCAAGCATTCTTGATGAAAAGACCAGAGCTGAATAGAAAATTTGACTTTCAAACACAAGAATCAAGAGAAGCATGAAAATGTAAACAGGAAAGAGAAATCATAAGGGATTTACTAAAGTTGAACTGTTTACATTTCTACATGGAAAGATAGTATTAGTAACTCTTGAGACTTTTCTCAGTATTTGGGTAATTGGAGGGATTATATACATATAGATAGAGGGCACAGGGTCAGTTGAATAGGAAAGGATGATATATAAAAAAATTAAAATTAAGGGGTGAGAGAGGAATATATTGAGAGGAGAAGGGGAGAAATGGAATGAGGCAAATTATCTCTCAGAAAAGAGACAAGGAAAAGCTTTTTCAATGGAGGGAAAAAGGGCAGGAGGTGAGAGAGAAAATGTGAAGCTTACTCTTATCACATTTGGTTTAAGGAGAGAATAACATGCACACTCAGTTTGGTATGAAAATCTATCTTACACTACAGGAAGGTAGGTGAGAAGGGGATAAGTGAGATGTGAGGGGGATGATAGAAGGGAGGGAAAATGGGAGGAGGGAGCAATTAGAAGTAAATACTTTTGAGGAGGGACAAGGTCAAAAGAGAGAATAGAATAAATGGGGGGGCAGAATAAGATGGATGGAAATATAATTAGCCTTTCACAGCATAACTATTATGGAAGTCTTTTGCATAACTACACATGTATAACCTATACTGAATTGCTTGCCTTCTCAGTAGGGATGGGTGAGGAGGGAGGGAGGGAGGGAGAGAGAGAAACCGGAACTCAAAGTTTTAGGAATGAATGTTGAGAATCGTTTTTGCATGCAACTAGGAAATAAGAATTACAAGGTATGGAAATCTAT
Organism: Bettongia penicillata ogilbyi; assembly: GCA_023548195.1. Lineage (NCBI taxonomy): Eukaryota > Metazoa > Chordata > Mammalia > Diprotodontia > Potoroidae > Bettongia > Bettongia penicillata. The sequence continues at coordinate 497,914 of JAJHZJ010000957.1, forward strand.
CTTGCCCTATAAGAAAAAGAGAAAATGGGGATAAGGGAAGGGAGGGGTCTGAAAGAAGGGAGGGAAGATTGGGGGAAGGGGTAATCAGAATGCATGGTGTCTTGGGGTGTGGGAAGGGGAGAGATGGGGAGAAAATTTGGAACTCAAAATCTTGTGAAAATGAATGTTGAAAACTAAAAATAAATTTAAAAAATAAAAAAAGTCACTTCCAGTGCTAGACCCATATCTAGGGCCCAAGATAAAATGGTGTCTAGAGCTTGTAAATTTCTTGAGAATGGCATGTACTCAAAAAGAACTGAAAAAATGGAGACTGTAATTAACCAGAGGAAAGGGACTAAGGCTTTGATGTAAGGCCCAGAAAGATTAAAAGATGGAAATGCTGAGGAGATGAATGATGAGTGAATGGATGGATGGATGGATGCATGGATGGATGGATGGATGGATGCATGGATGGATGAATGGATGAAATAGCACTCATTAAGTGCTTATTATATGCAAAGTATGGCACTCAGTGCTAAGGACGCAAGTAGAAAAATTAATCCATCCCTGTTCCCAGTCCCTATATTCAGGGAGCTCACCCTCTCATAGGGAGACAGATGCTTTTGGTGATTTCATCTTTGAGTCAGTTGAAAAGGTCCCGTGGTCCTGAGTGTGCCATCATCTGTTTCTGATGCTGAACCATTGACAATACCAAGAATTTTGGTGGTGCAGACTCTTTTCCAGGTTTGCAGCGACTGCTGGCAAAGTGGGGGCTGTGGCACCTGCAGAGGAAGTTGCCAGGTCCCATCTCCACAAGGGTTGCTTTACTCAACAGTGGCTGAGGGGGTCATACTGGAAGCAGAACTGATGGGGTGTGTGTGTCTGGGGATTGGAATGGAGACTGTTACTCATTCCCAGGATTCTTGAGCTTACTTACTTGCCAGTAGCTGTCAATGGTTGGTATTGCTGGTGGCAGGGATGGTACATCCCCATTCTAAAGGTGTTATTCCACTCAGTGATGGCTCTGGGAGCTAAACTGGAAGCAGGTCAAGGGAGAAGGAGTGTAGGGAGCAGTGTTATTCACAGCGGTCTTAGACTAACTCCAGGGATCTCAAAGGAGGTGGTAGTTGAGATGGTTTCACTTAGCTGGCACATGTTGCCTCATGTGTCTCCCATAGGGTGCCTAGCTACTTCACCTAAGCTGGCTTACCTGCCCCAGTGGTGATAATTGACCAGCAGCTGCTGTTGGCAGTCATGAGAGTGGCTCTACTAGGGATGCTCACCTCTATGATGTCTGCAAAGGCCAAATTTGAAACAGGATCACGCTGATGTCCTTAGTATTCTCAGACTTGGTTGATTATCTGTAGTAGCTGGATTGGTGGTTGGTGACTGGAAAGGGTTAGAGGGGGAACCCTTTCTCCAAAATTAGGCTTTCCTTGAAGTCTATAAGGTATTAGCCAACAGCAAAAATAAGTCTTGGGGCCACCATTTCTCTCTGGGCTCTTGGGTTTGTCTAATCATCAGTAGCAGCTGGTCAGCAGTTACAGTGAAGATGGTGAGCCCCTAATTAATAATGGTGACTGGGAATTTCTTAGGGCAAGAAGTCAATAGTCCTTGGTTTTTCTCCAAACATGACCTTTCCTTCACTGTCTGACCTTCAGCAAGTCATTAGGTGGAATCTTCCAAAGGAAGTGGTTGGCAGGTCTATAAGCAGATATATAAATAACTACAGGATACACCAGGTGCCACATCGAACCATTCAGATCCCAGAGGCATGCAGAAAGAAAGGAAGAGAGATATGCAAAATCATCTAATAGCCAGGAGTTATGTTCATGTAACAATAAACTTGGTCCAAAACTCAGCCCTGAAATCATAATGAGGCCCAGAAAAGCCTCAGGTGAAAACCTGGACAGAAGGTCATGCATCCATGAATCTAAAATGATGTGAAGAGTCTCTCAGGAGGCCATGCCCATCTGGTACAGAGAAGGAAAAGGAATATGACTAAGAATTGCACACTGGCATGCAAGAGACCTCTTTCTCCTAGAGGAGAGGCTGTTTGGGGAGAAAAGAACGCCCTAGAATTATCATTGGTCCGTAAGGGACATGCATTTCTCCTCACTGAAATCACAAGTACAGAAGGGCTAACCAACAAGCAAAAATCCATTCATTCAATAAGTATTGAGCACATGTAAGGTACAATGCCATGATGCAGAAGACACAGTTCCTGCCCTCATGCTGCTTATAGTCTAACTGCGAGATGACATGTACACAAATAACTACAACCTAAGAAAAGGGCCAATGAGCAGATCAAACATTCAAGTTCAAGATCAAAATTTATTAAGCACCTACTATGCGCCATGTGCTATTCTAGGCACTGGGGATACCAAGACAAAAACAAAGCATCCTGGTCCTTATGGAGTTTATAGTCTGGCTAAGGAGATCAGAGATGCATCCTAATAATTACATATCAAGGTAGCAAAAGAAAAGTTTCAAGAGTAATTGAAACAAAATTTTATGGACATTCACAGAGGGAAGAGGGAAAGAGGCATAAAGGTAGTTTACTAACTCACCTGAGTTGGTAAAGGTATTTTCCTCACCTGGGAGTGCCTGAGAGCAGCAAAATCGTGCAGTTCCTAAACCTATCCCTATATGCCAGACACTGTGATAAGTGCTTGGGATACAAAGGTAGAAATTACACAGTCTCTGTCCATAGAGCTTATGTTCTTATCAGAGGAAACCGCATATCCACATAGTAAGAAAATTCAAAATCAATACAAGGTAATTTGAGGAGAGGCACTAGTATCTGGGAGATCAACAGTAAAAGTTTACCTACTATTGATGCGTTTTCTTCTGTCTTGCTTTCCAAGCAAGAATATAGACACTGGCTCCTTTCCCATCCACCTCTTGGAGTCAAAGTAGGTCTATGGCCAATGGCATTTAGTCATCTTCCCTGGCCACCCCCTCCTAAAATGATCTTATTTACCAGAGCAAATGATGTCTCCTTATTCTGAATGAGTTGGTTATACATCAATAGGTAATTAATTTGTTTGTGCTTCCTCCATCAAGGCTAGTGTCCAAAAGGAGTAATGTCTTCAGACTCACATTGGAAGGAGGAAAGGATATCACATTTGAACTTCTCCACCTCATCCCACCCTCCATGTGACTCCACTTGCTTCTTAGACTCAAAGGTGAACTTGGAAGGGACCTTAACGGTCATCTATTACAAGCCCCTTATTTTACAAATGAGGAAAATGAGATACAATGAGGTCATATGATTTACCAAGTTCACATAGCTAGTAAATGGAAGAGCTAGGATTGTCTAGCCCTCTCTCTCATTATTTCTTTAAAAGAATTCTCCAACATAAGAGTCCACAGGCTAAGTCTTTATTCACATCATCCCCTTTGCATAGGTTTGTGCCAAGTCCCCGGCCATGGATGACCTTCTCCACAAAACCTCTCCAAACTCTCATAACATTTATCCACATCACTCATTCAGCTCTTGACATAAATTATTTTGTATAGACAGTTATATTTTTAGCCATGCGTCTTATCTATTCAAAGCCCTAGAAAGCAGGATGATTCTCTTTATCATACCCCCTGTATTTAGCACAGTACTTTCAGAGGAAAGGTGATGGGTAAGTATTTGCTGATAATGCTGATGACCTCTGTTCCCTGATTTGGGAGAGGATGGGTGAACACATTACTACCCTTCCACTCACTCTTTATTCAGGTTTATCTTTCGTCTTCATCTTTGTTCAGGTCTATCTGTCCTTCCTCTTTATCTTCACTCAAGCTTGTCTGACCTCCATCTTCATGTTCATCCTTGTTCAGGTCTATCTGACCTCCATATCCATCTTCCTCTTTGTTCAGGTCTCTAGCTTGTTCTTCATACATGACTCTCCATTTCCAATCCCTGTGCCCTTGCACTAACTGTCCCCCATGCCTTGAATGTCCTCCATCTTCATCTCCACCTGCTGGCATACCTGGTTTCATTCAACACCCCACTCAAATGCTACCTTCTATATGATACCTTTCTTGATCTTCCCCAGCTGCTAATGTCCTCCTGTCCCAGATCATCCCACCTCTATTTTGTATACACCTATGTGTAACCATGTCTCTACCATAGAATGCTAGCTCCTTGAGGACAGGTTCCATTTTACTTCTGTATTTATAAGGCCTAGCAAAGTTAAGTAAGTGGGACTCAGCACCTTGCATATAGACATAATAAATACTTGTTGACTGAAGATTGATTAAAAGGGAATATATAGTATAATGATAATATGGCTCTGGAATCAAAGATCCTAGGTTCAAATCCTGCTTCTAATGCTTATGCCCTGTATGATTTTGGACAAGTTACCTTTGTGGGCCTCAGTTTCCTCATCTGTAAAGTGTGAACTAAATGAGATTCCTTCTAGCTCCAGTTCCACGATCCTAATGCCCAAAATGACCTTGATAACATAACATTGGCACTACCTTGGACATTATTCTGGTTCTCTCTAATCTCCACCACCTAGTCAGTTGCAGAAGGCTGAGCACTATCATGGAATTGCATCTAACTGGGATCCAAGTGGCAAGAGAATTCAGTTCAACCTGAAGACATATTTTGACCATTCAAGGGCAGTTTCAGAAATGGCCAAGGAATGTGGACCATATCAAGAGACATCTGAAAAATGAAGAAACAGCCCAGGAAGGGGATAAACTGGTAAACGGTGTAGATGGAATGGTGGAGTTTGGGTCTCAACTTTGAAAAGAATGGAAAGAGAGCCCATTGAAAACATCCAAGGAGGATGCACAGAGCAGTAAAAATGCATGTTGTCAAAGCATTTTGATTAGGGACTGGGATGGGGGGACATCAGATGAAGGAGACAGAGGATAAGTTTATTTTAAGATTGCCACTAGACAGCCAAGAATCAAGGGAGAAAAGGAAGCTCTCCTAGGCTTACCCTAGATCATCTCCTATTTATTTCATAAGCCCTTTCACCTACAACTCACTTTTTCGGTCTGGAGTTCCATTCAGTAACAAAGGGTTTGTTTCCAGGACAAAACTCAACTCAAAAGGTAAATTTTGCTCCAGGACTGTTTTCAACCCAAAAAGTGTTTTGCATTCATCCCAGCTTATAAATCACAAGCTGTTTCACTAAGGTGGCTGTTGCTGAATCTCCAGGCAAGCCACCTTGGATATTACTTCATAACTCTGCACTTGAAGTCTCTCCAAATTGGATTACCTGGAAATCAGGTAGACACAAAAACACAGGCTCAAGGTTTGCTAGGATTGAGGTTTTCCTTTTTTTTTTTTTTTTTTTTACAAGTCCACACACTATAACTTGGAAAAGACTAAGTCTTAAGGTTGGAGTAGGGAGGAAAGCAGTCAAAACACCTAAAGCAAAGAGACCAATGAATCCTTATTTCTAAGAAGTCTGAAGTTTCTGAGTGTGGCAGACTCAGGTTTAAGGCTTGCCTTTGACACATAATGGTTACATGGCCCTAGGAATGTCATTGAACTTCTTAAGCTGTCTTGGGCAAAGAGGAGTTTTCATTTGAAAGTCAGGGAGTCTTTCCCTGAGTCTCATGGTCTGTCACCCCCAAAGAGATTTCAGGCCTAAACATAAGAATGGTAAAAAGATTTTTCACTTGGGAAACTAGCAGTGACATCCTTTATACTTGTTCTTGCTGTCAATGGATACATAAGGATGGATGACAACAGGGGACCTTGGACAGGACAAAATGGATAATGACACCCATGCCTAGCTTGAATAGCAAACAATAGAGCACAGCTAGGAGGAAGTGGGAGGTAGGGGAAATCAACCCGAAAACCACAGAAATTATTAATATATAATTATGGAAAAAACAATGAGACTAGAACAGCACCTTTTGCCTCTTGGCCTCAGTTTCCCCAGCTACAAAGGGAGGGAATTGGACTAGAAATCCAGGGTGGGGAACCTGCGGCCTCAAGGCCACATGTGGCTTTCTAGGTGTTTGGGTACAGCCTTTTGACTGAGTCCAAGTTTTACAGAATAAATCCTTTTATTAGGGGGATTTGTTCCGTGACGTTTAGATTCAAAGAGCCGGACCTGGGGACCTAGAGGGCCACATGTGGCCTCGAGGCTTCAGGTCCCCCACCCCTGGACTGGGTGGTCTCAGAAGTCTCTTCTAGACCTAGACCTGTGACCTATGATCACATCTGTGGGACCTCCTGGGTCCTAGCTTCTCATCTGTAAAATGAAGGGGTGAGATTAGTTGACTTCTAGAGCTCCTCCCAGTTCTAAATCTATGATCTTGTGACATCTGAAGTTCCATCTGCTCTAAACCTATCATCTTGAGAATGATATTCTCATTGATGGCCCCAGTCTTCTGAGGCCAAGAAGACTAGAAGCCGACAGTCCTATTGGAGAGTCTGACTACATGACATAACTAATGATCCAGTCTTTCCCTTGTTCTGAACAGATGGAACTGAAGGGTCACTACCAGTCCCATCTGCATGGACAATGTTTGCAGAGATCATCATAAATGACACCACCTTTGAAAGACAAAGAGAGTGCAACATCCCTAGCTGTCAACCAAGAACTAGACGTTGGGGAAGGGGATGAACTAAAGACAGGCAAATGCATTGGTGAGAAAATGACAGCGCTGTTAAACAACTATGCACCTTCCTTCTGACACAGTAGATAACGTGCCAGGCCTGGAAGCAGGAAGACCTGAGTTCAAATCTGACATCATATACTTACTAGCTGTGTGATTCTGGGCAAGTCACTTACCCCTGTCTGCCTCAATTTCCTCATCTGTAAAAATGAGCTGGAGAAGGAAATGAAGAAGGAATTGAAATGAATTGAGAAAGGCAGACCTGTATCCTCTCCAGTATCTTTGCAAAGAAAACTTCAAATGGGGTCACAAAGAGTTAGTCGTGACTGAAACATCTAAACAACAATAACAAATGTTCCTGAAAAATGTTCCTAAGTGCAATCCTATGTTCTCACTAGTGCAGTAAAGAGAGAGGAGAATGTAAAGTCTGATGACTCTAGTTTAAATCCTGGTTCTGCCATTTACCATCTGGATTACCTTGGGCAAGTTACTTCACTGCTTTGGGCCTCAGTTTCCCCATATGTAAAATGAAGCCTTCTAGCTTTAAAGCGATAAATAGGGTGATATCATCCTATTATGCTCTTGAGGTTAGCTCCTCTGAGTGACTGCATCTTGTCTGGCTCTGTCAAAAGACCTTATCTTCTAGAAGAGGGAGAAGGAGGGGGAAGAGGGAGGGAGGGAAGGAGAGAGAGAGAGAGAGAGAGAGAAAGAGAGAGGGTGAGGGAGAGGGAGAGGGAAAGAGAGGGAGGGAGGGAGAGGGAGAGGGAGAGAGGAAGAGGGAGAGAGAGAGAGAGAGAGCGAGAAAGAGAGAGAGAGAACAGCTGCACAGCAGGCTGTTATCAGGTCTGCCTTCCTCAATCCATTTCAATCTGTTCATCTCATGTCCAGCTTTCTGCATTTCAAGGCAGCTCAAAGCAGAGATGGAAGCAATCTCTATCAGCACTAACACCTTGGCCAAGAGATCTTGGTTTGAGGATGAGGGAACAGAACAACTCACTCACATGCCAGTTATTAGTCCTCCCACACGGCACATGGCACAGCTGGGTAGCCATCTAGGAAAAGGGAGCTTATTCCAAGTCCCTCTTTCAACAGGTTGAACATATTAACAGGACTCTGAATTGCCCACATGTGTTTTTGATGTTCCTGATTTGTTTCCATGTAAGGGGAAGATATATTTTGGCTAAATCTTGATAAACTTAATTATTTCACATGAAGTAGGGCAGCTTCCATCAGCATCCCACCTGGAAACAGGCTGCTGAACATCTGTCTGAGTGTCAGTTTCCACCGAAAAGGCAAAGAATCTCTGGCTCACAAAGTAGTTGGCAGGGGGCAAGGGGGTGTTAATTAAAAACCAAAAAGATAGAATTAACATCATGAGAGACAGTGTGGTATAGTGGGTAGAAAGTCAACCTTGGGGGCAGTAAGACCTGGATTTCAGTCCTGCTTCTTATATATGCTAACTATACATCCTCTCAAAGTCCCTTTGACTCAAACACTTTGGGTTCTAATGTCCTTTCTAGCTTTGACATTCAACATGCTAAGAACCTTCCTATTCCCAACATTCTTTGTTCTAAAGTCCTTCCAGCTCTGACATTCAATGTTCTAAGGCCCCCAACATTTTTTGTTCTAATGTCCCTCCCAGCTCTAACATTCTGTATTCTAAGGTCTCTCCCAGCCCTGACATTCTGTGTTCTATGATGTGGCACAGCTTCCCATGTTCTAAGATCTCTTCTGACTTTAACATTCTATGGTCTATGGCCCTTCCTCAACTCCTACATTCTATTTTCTGAGGGACAACTCAGCTCTGACATTCTGTGTTCCAAAGTTCTTTCCTTCTCCAAATCAATGCCCCTATGAGCAATAACCTTTCTGCACCTTTTATGACACTGGGGAGATTTCCACAGTGATGAAATCATGCATCCTGGACCCAGAGGAAACCAAAGAAACCCGTCTAGATGTAGGAAAATGGCTTAGATCAAGTGGTTTCAAAGTCAAATAAAAGTAGGGGCTACTAATCCATGCACAAGGATTCCTCACTCTTTTGACTCAGTTTTAAAAGGTGATATTTATCTATAGATTTTAGGTATTTATTTTTATTCATTTTTATTTATTTTAACTACTTCCTAATGACACTACTCTGGCCAAGTGGAGTGGACCAAGTTTGACATCTCTGGCTTAGATGTCCTCTGGAGGTTCTTTCCAGCCCCAGGATGCTAGAATCCCATGAAAAGAAACCTGGCCTTCAGAACAGACATGCTGGGCACCCTTCATAGAAAATTAAGGAAAAGTCATGATATCTTCATTTTGCTGCTGAGACAAAAGAAAAGCCAAACTCTGTTCCTCTAGAGCCCAGATTAAATCCTCAGAACTCAGCTTTCTGCCCAGATTGCTAAGTCTTGGTCCATGTCCCAAGTGCTCTCTGCAATCGATCATTCCCCTGCCCAGGGGAACCTCAGACACTCATGACAGTTCCAGCTGGTAATACAGTCACCTTCCCAGTTCTATGCCTGCCTCGTGATTTTGCCCCTGCCTGCTCAGATGGGCCATTAGACTTAAGTAACTGAAAACAGTCTCTCTCTATATGGAACCTCCCAAGGGAGGTTTTAGCCAAAGTCACCCAGGACCATGCAGCAGGAAGAGCACTGATTTGGAGTCAGAAGTCCTAGGTTTGAATACCAGCTCTGCCTTTTACTATCTTGATGACCTTAAATAAGGTCATTCCAGTCTTCTGGCCTCAGTTTTCTCATCTACACAAATAATTAGACTAGACGCTCTCTAAATCCCTTTTGACTTTCGATCTATGAACATCAAGGCCCTCCATGGGCATCGTCATCAAATGAATCACCATATAGTACTCCCTCCTTTAGGAGGACATGGTGGCTAGTGATCTCTAAGCATACCAACCCTCCTGGCCAGAGGTTAAAATCAATCTAGTTCAGTAAGCATTTATTAAGCACCTGCCATATGCAAGTAAGTTCTGAGTTTACAAAGACAAAGAGTTTCTAGTTAGGGATAGTAGGATATATCAATCAATCGATAAAAATCAATCAATAAAGATTTATTCATTCAACAAGCACTTTTGGGGGAAGAAAGAGGAGAAAATTTAAAACATATGAAAGTGATGGTTGAAAACTGAAAATAAATAAATAATAAGAAGAAAAGAAACAAGCACTTTTTAAAGCACCTATTTGTGCTAGGAACTGGAGGCTGTTGTTGTGTTTGTACATTTTCAAAGAACACCATGACATCAGAGAAATGGTGACATGACTTGCACTTGAATTTGTTTTAAGTGAGGGAGGGCTGTGCAGGTCACCAGCCTCACTTTCTCCTCCTGAGCCATCTGGGTCCAGTGACCAGATATTCATCATGATGAGTGGAGATGACCCAGGTTGCAATGGGATACCTTGGCCTTTTTAGCAGTTAAGGCCTTTTCAGGTACTCACTTAGAAGGAGGTAATGCCCATTCAGTGAACAGGCCTCTTTAAGAAGTAGTCAGGGACTGGCCCTTTTAATGAGCAAAAGAAAAAGAAATAACTAAATCAAACTGGGAGGGAAAGAGAAACAGTTACTATTGATAATCACTCTAAGCCAGGAGGGTCCAGAAAACAGCCATTAAGTGGGGCTTGGGCAGGGACCTATTGTTGTCCAATCTGTGGTCTTCAAAGTGCACTGGGTTTAAGGTTTTGGGAAAGACAAGAAAGAAAGGAAGAAAGCAAGAGAGAAAGAGGGGAAGGAGGGAGGAAGGAAAGGAAGGAAGGAAGGAAGGAAGGAAGGAAGGAAGGAAGGAAGGAAGGAAGGAAGGAAGGAAGGAAGGAAGGAAGGAAGGAAGGAAGGAAGGAAGGAAGGAAGGAAGACATCTAGCCAGTAAACCCTAAGTTAACTGGGAGGTCTCTGGCCATCCAAATTTACCTTCCTTTGGAGAGGACAAGGAAGGGGAGAGGGAGACAGAAGGGAGAGGATGCACTGAGTTACCCAGCTAGCTGGGCCCCCATTCAGGCAGCTGGCTCTACTCACAGATTGTGTTTATCCTTTGTTTTCAAAGAGGACCATGACATCAGAGAAATTATGACATGACTTGAATTTGACTTTGTTTTGAGTGAGGGAGGACTGTACAATGTCACCAGCCTCACTTTCTCCTCCTAAGCCATAGGAACTGAAGGCAGAGAAATGCAAAAGGAAGGACCCCTGTTGGTACGGTTGGTAAAATGCTGGACATGGACTTAGGAAGACCTGAGTTCAAGTCCTGACTTAAACACTGACTAATAGGCTGATCATTGAATTTCTCTCAACCTCAGATTCTTCATCACTAAAATCAGGGGGTTGGGCTCAGCAGCTTCTAAGGTCCTTCACAGCTTAAACCAGTGACCCAAGAATCCTATGTGCCCCATGATCTCACATTCTACTGGGGGATAGGGTTGTTCCCATGGCATTGCCCTTCTGAGGGCAGGGTCTGTGTTTCTTTTTACTGATTGTATCCCTAGTGCTTAGCCCAACACCTGACACATAGTAGGCACTTGATAAATGTTGATTGGATTGGATTGGAAAATGGCAAGAACACACGAAAAGAGACACCAAATGCCATATATGGAAATATTATATATACTTTCTGTACTACATATAGAAAGTGATATGAGAAAGGGAAGCCCAGGGGGAGAGTGGGGATTAAAAAAGGTCTCAAGAAAGAGGAGAGTATGGCATCTGAGCTGAGCTTGGGGCAAGGGGAGGGGAGGACTATTAATCAATCAATAACCATGCAGCAAATGCTTACTATGTGTCAGGCACCGTGCCAAGTGCTGGGATACAAAGAGAAAAACAAAGCAGTCCTGCCCTCAAAGAGCTGATATTATATATGTGGAGACAATGTGTCCCCATATAAATATATCCAGAATATATTCTTGATAGAAATGAGAGATACAGAAAGAAAGATTATAGATTGGTCAATGACAAATTTTAGATAGATAATTGATAGATGATGGATACACAATAAATGAAAAGAGAGGGAGAAGGGAGGAAGGAGAGGGGAGAGATGGACAGAGAACAATGGATGGATATATGAATGAATAGATAGAGAGGTGGATGGATGGATGGATGGATGGATGGATGGATGGATGGATGAACAGATATGTTCAGAATAGTGAACAGATGATACTAGGTGATTGACACTAAATGAACAGATATGTACAGATATGTAGATAGAGAAATAGATGGATAGATGAATGAATGGATAAACAGATATGTAGATAGATGATAGATAGATGATAAGTGGATGATGGATGGATAGATAGATAGATACATAGATACATAGATAGATAGATAATTAGGAATTCTAAGAGCAGCAGAGAAGAAGGAAGGAATTCCAGTCATGGTGGGGTAGACCAGGCAAAGGCACAGACATGGAAGATGGCATGCCATATGGAAGCAACAGCAAGAAGACCAGTTTGGCCAGACCATGGAGTGGTTGAAGGAGTGAACATGTTAATAATGGACTCAGATACAAAGTAAATAGAAAGTAATGTCCAGGGAGGATGGAAATCAATAAATTTGGGGGAGGGGGAGGTTTTAGGAAGGGCTTCCTTCAGGTAATAGCACCAAACTGAGCCTTGAAAGAAGTTAAGGATTCTTTGAGGCTGAGACAAGGAGGAAGAGCATCCCAGGCCTGAGGGACAAACCAGAGGGGTCACACAAGTCCTTGCTAAATGTCAGCCCATGGCTGCGGGCTCCAGATCCCCTCCCTAGCAGAATTTATGCAAAACTATGAGTCAGCCTACATCATAAGTAATAATTTGGGGGCTAACAATAAGATCTCTGAGCAAGAAACCATTGACAGTATTCTTTTCCAAATTTACCCCCCCCCCTTTTTTAATTATGTAATTTCTCCCCGTCACCATCCTAGCCTTTGGAGGGCTCCCGGCAGCTCCCGTCCCAAGCTTTTAAAATGATCATTTCCTGCTGCAGACCAGCATTTATCTCTTTGGGTGGCATGAATTATAGCGCTCTTATTTTTATTTCAGTATTTATTTAAAAATAATGTAAGAGAGAGGCCTGATGCCAGGAGTACTTTAATCTGCCAGAGCTCTGTAAACAACTCAGCTCCAGCAGGACCTGTGCCGCTTGCTTCTAACAGAACAAGGAGGACGAGAAGGCCTTGGTAACTAGAGGCCATCTGTCACATAGACCTCATTGAAGTCTGCTACTTTATAAAGGGAGTGGTCAAACATGGGGGGAGCGGGGGAAGAGGGGAAGGAGGGATTAACCCTGACCTGTTCTGGTACAGTGGAAATCTGACTGAGTTCCAAGTCAAAAGACTTAGATTTGAATCTTGTGACCACCTCTTGCTAGATCTGGGAAGTTCCTTAGAACACACAATATCAGAGGTAGGAAGATCCTTAGAACATAACATGTCAGAGCTAGAAGGGAATTTAGATAATAACGTATGATATTAGAGAAGTCAATCTTCTCTGCCCTTTGGTTTCCTCATCTGTAAAAAGTGGTCAGTAATGTCTATCTACCTGCCTCCTAGGACTTTTGTCAGGATGAAGTAAGATCATGGGTGGAAACCATTATGAAACACACCACACCACATAAATATCACCAATTATTTTTATAGTTGCTATCATTAATATTAAGAGTTCTGTATTATTGCCCAAGGTAAATTTTCTAGTGTCAGGAAAAAGTGCAAAAGGGATATAGTTCATAGAAACATTGATTTGGAGAGAAGAACCATCTTAAAACAAAGAGTATCAGTGCTGGGAGGGACATTAGAAGAAAGAATGTTGGAACTGAGAAGGATCTTAGAACACTGAATGGTAGAGCTGGAAATAACACAGAACAAAGCATGTTGGAAATAGGAAGGATCTTAGAACACTGAATGTCAGAGATGGAAAGGACCTTAGAGCTGGGGACTTCAGGACACAGAATGTCAGAACTAAGAACATTGAATATCAGAGTTAGGGAATGGCCTTAGAATACGAATGCTGGAGTCAGAAGAGACCTGAGAACACAGGATGTTGAAACATCTTAGAACGTAAAATGTCAGAGTTGGGAGGGACATTAGAATGTTGGAACTGAGAAGGATCTAAGATCACTGAATGTCAGAGCTGGAAGCTTTTGAAGAACCCAGAATAGGCTAGAAAGGACTTCAGAATACAGAATGTCAGAGCTGAGTGTCCCTCAGAACACAGAAGTTTGGATCTAGGAAGGGTCTTAACACATAGAATGTTAAAATCAAAAGAGATCTTAGAATATAGAACGTTGAAACTGTACAAAATCTTAGAACACAAAATGTCAGGGCTGTCAGAGACCTTAGAACATAGGATGCTAGATCTGGGAAGTTCCTTAGAACACAGAATATCAGAGGGAGGAAGATCCTTAGAACATAACATGTCAGAGCTAGAAGGGAATTTAGATCATAAACTGTTGGATCCAGAAAAGACTTTAGCACACAAAATATTGAAGCTATATGATATCTTACAACACAGAATGTCAGAACTAGGAAGAACCTTAGAATGTAGGACGTCAAAGCTGAGAAGACCCTTACAAGTTGACTGCTCCAATCTTTTCCTTTTAGAAATAAGGAAATTGAGACCAGAGAGGATGAGTAATTATCTCGTGGTCACACAGGTATTAAACACAAAGCAAGAATGTGAACCCAGGTCTTGTAGCTCAAAATATAGTATTCTTTTCATTAAGCCAAACTGCTTCTAGTCCCAAGGTCCCAGTTCTTTTCTACACAGCCTTTCTAAGTCAGGAAGGAGGCAGACATTGGAGGGACAGCATACAATTGGGTTTTTCTGTTTTTGTTTTCTTAATGGAATAGGGGAAATTCTCTAAACTGAAGCATATGAATCCCATCCCAGACCTCAGCTCTCCAGATTAAACGGTACAGAGACCAGCTGGACAGGGAGCAGGAAAGCTGGAGGCTTGGCCTCAGCATCAACGTGCAATACAGATGTTTGAGATTTTCTTTACCATGCTATAAAAATGTATATGCTGCAATTAGGCCCATTATCAGGATATAAACATAGATTACACTTTATGGGATGAATGAAAGGACAGTGTAAAACCCACCCACATTTCATCTGGCTCAGAGAACCACGCCAGCCCTTGGGTTCCTAGACTAAGCCATCCACTTTTCAGAAACTGTATCAGGATTACAGTGTGGCTGATGCTGAGAGCCCTGGGTTCTAGACCTGTCTATGCCACTACCTCTGTGACTCTGGGCAACTCTGTCCCCAACAGGGGCTGCAGTTTCCCCCTCTGTAAAACAGGGGAGGGGGAGAAGGTGGACAAGGGAATCCTTGTCTCTGGCATCTTCTTTGCAGCATTTTCTCAATTGCATCACTTACAAGTTCACTCTTCCTATATATATTTTAATCCTTTTCTTTACCAGGATAAAATGCCTTTAATTCAAGTCATAATGGAAGCTGCTACATCTAGTAACAAGCCTTCAATCCCACTCAGTTCAGTTAATTAACCTAGAATGGGTGACAGTTGAAGCTTTTAAAGGGAAGCAATGTATCTTAACGAACAAAGAGGTGGACAAGGAATCTGCAAAGTCTGGGTTCCAGATATTGACACTGACACCGAAAAGCTATGCAATTATAGGCAACTCCTTTCCCCTCTGAGTCTTGGTTTTCTCATCTGTAAAAGGGGAATGATAGTAATACCTCAGAGGGATATCAGGAAGCCCCAGTGAAATGTTGTGTGTAAAGTGTTCTGTAAACCTTAAAAACACTCCAAGTTCAGATAGACAAGTAATGGAGATGGGTCTTGAGGTCAAGAAGACTTAAGTTCCAGTCTTGTCTCTGCCACATACTGTCTGTGTGACCCTCAGCAAATTGGAGCATTACAGATATTAAAGCAAGAAGGGACCACAGAGGCCAGCAGTTCAACCACTCATTTTACAGATGAGGAAACTGAGGCTCACAGAGTTTGAGTGATCCTCTTTCCCAAGGTCACGTAGCTAATAATTGTCAGGGGCAGGTCCCCCTACTCCAATTCCACATATTGTCCAAGGCCTTTCAAGTCACAATATTTCAGCACCCTGGACAATTGTCTAGGCCTATAGAATACAGATGAACTCCATATGGAATTCAGAGGATGAAGTTTCCACATTGAGAACTCTCCAAACCGATGTAATCACAGGACTTGACCAATAAACAAATAGACAGATAGATAGATAGATAGATAGATAGATAGATAGATAGATAGATAGATAGATAGATAGATAGATAGATAGATGGATAGATGGATGGATGGATGGATGGATGGATGGATGGATGGATGGATGGATGGATGGATGAATGGATGGATGGATGGGTGGGTGAAGGGATGGGTGGAGAAATAATAGCTGTTTTTCATAGGTTCACAAGATCATTGATCTAAAGGCTCAAGGAAACTCAGAAGCCATCCCATCCAACTCCTGTATTTTACAGATGAGGAAACTGAGACCCGAGGGAACAGGAATCATATATCCAGAGATGGACAGACCCACAGAAGCTATCCAATCCAATCCAACCCCATTTTACAGAAGAGGACACTAAGACACAAGGAAACTAGGATCTTAGAAGGAGAGATGTAGAGCTAGACAGGACCTCAGTAGTTATCCAGTTCGATGCCCTCATTTTATGGATAAGGAAATGGGGACCCAGGAGGACATAATTTGCCCAAGGAATTTGAACCTAAGACCTCTGACATCAAAGTCATTGGAGCCATTACTGTCACTGTAGCAAAAGCAGGCCAACTCACAGTCCCTGCATTGAAGACACAAACCAAAGCTCTACTTTCCCAAACCTCCCAAAACCTATGGATGGTGCCAACAGATACTCCATTTAGCTGGCTTTATTTCCCTGTTTACTTCAAATCATCTCTGGGACAGATCATCACAGCTGAGCTGGCTGCCTTGCACTCACAAGCCCTGGAATTTCACCCTGGGAGAGGGGGTGGAAGGTGGAAGGGGGGAAGATGGGAGGGCAAGGCACAAAGTTCCCTATAATCTCAGCGAAATATTTTGGAGTCACACTGGCATACCAGAGCAAAAATTTTTCAATGTGCATTTGCAGAGATGACCCTTTAATGAAAATTTAATTATTCTGTGGGGTGGATGTATATATTATGTTTGCAAGGAACTTCCTGAATATCAAATAGGCGCCATTCTTTCTCCTGACTTTTCAATGTTTTCAAATTCCCCAGCAATTAGAGCCCAAACTGATCTTGATCACAAAGCTACAGAAAAGCAGTTTCTGAGCCATAATTCTTTGGTTCTGTTGTGTCATGCACTCCTTGGGCCATCAATCTGCTGAAACTTTGGACACCTCAGAATTATGGTTCTACATGTATAGAACAAAATACATAGGATGGCAAAGTAAACCAATTACACTGAAATAAAGAATCAATTTTTTTCCCACCCAGGTTCATAGATGCCCTGAAAACTATCCATGGATTCCAAGTTAAGAAGTATAGCTAGAGAATGATATGGAGGTGAGAATATTTCAGGATTCAGCAGCATCTGGGCCAAAACAATCACTTGAAGCTACTTAATATGTGGCCTGTCTTCCCTACTCTAAACTAGTTATTAGTATTCTAATTTCTGGCAATAAAGTGGTTAGAGAGGTGACTTTTGTTGACTATCAGGGATTCTTACTTTCATTCCCCAGTAAGAGGTATAGGAGTATCACTGAAATAAGGTAGACCAGAAAGCCCATCAGGTCATAGGCTCCTAGAACTGGAAGTAATTTTAGAGGTCATTGGGTACAATTCTCTCATTTTACAGATGACGCTCATTGAGGTTATATAAGTGACTTGCCCAGGGTCACCTGGTAATTAAGTGTAAGCTGCAAGACATTCACCAGTTTTTTCTGATGTTAATCCTAGCAATCTAGCCACCCTTTCCCATGGCTGCCTCTATGTTCCACAAGAACATAATAAGCCTAGACAATACAAGTAACTTGCCCAACGTCCCATAGCATTAGGAATTGTTCACACGTGGTCTTAGCCTAGGGTCTATGAACTAATTTTTAATTTTAAAAATATAGATTTGGATCACTGAATTTCAATATAATTAGTTTTCCTTGTAATCCTGTGTATTTTATTTTATGCATGTAAAAACATGATCCTGAGAAGGAGCCCCTGACTTCAGCAGATTGATTGCCAAAGAGGACTGTGACAAACAAAAAGATGATGAACCCCTCAATGGCCAAGATTCCTCCAGCTGTGTGACCTTGAGTGGAAGTGCAATATATACCCTCAGTGCCTTTTCCTCCCTATTTCTCACCTTCACTTCTAATGGGGAAAAACCAGTTCATTTTACTGAAGTAAGGTAGTGTGGATTCCACACTGAGAGGTGTGTCAAAGGTTCCAAGCTTCCCTGAGCAGGAGACAGCACAGACCCCATCCACAACTGCTCAGTCAGGGACAAATGGGCTTCCCTTGTCATGCAAGAGTGCCTGGGCCTTTACTGGTATGAGAATGCCCAGCACCACTATTTGGTCCTTACTAGACACCTGGGCAAGCCTAGCACGAAATGCAGAACAGTGATGTCCATCATCTTCATTTGGATTATCCTTTAATTATGACCATGTTCAGGAAAGTTCTCACATCAGGGATTTCAAGGCATTTCCCAAGTGTTCTTTGGGTGCTTCTCCAGGGGAGGCAGCTTTCTCATCAGAGCAAAGGGTCAAGGCACCGACCACTGGATCAGCAGTCAGGGGCAGGTGCCAGAGCAGTTTCATGGACATAACTAAGCTGAAAGAAAAAGCTCTCAACACTGACAGTAAAGAACAGATATCCAGCATCCCCTCAGAAGTCTTGGGTCTAAGGTGAACCATAAAGATGCCTCCCAGTCCACACCCAAGAGGAGGAAAGATAGAGAAAGAGGAGGAAGAAACCCCAAAAGAGATCTCCTGACAATTGTACCAACCCTGGGGTCACTCTTAGTCAAGGATAGGTTTCAGAGATAGAAGGAACCTTAGAGATTACACACACACACACGCACACACGCACACACGCACACACACACACACGCACACACGCACACACACACACACACACACACACACCAGTTTCACAGATAAAAAAACTGAGTCCTAGCCCAGGTTATATTGACACACACACAGACAGGAAGACAGCCAAATAAGATAGATGAGAAAGAGTGCAGGACATACAGAGAGAGATAGAAACAGAGACATAGAGACAGAGAGGTAGGAAGGGAAGAGAGAGTTGCAACAAATAGAAAAAGGAGGGAGAAGAGGAGAAAGGCAGAGAGAGAGATAACACATTGCACATATATTAAGCCCTTACTGTATGTAAGATACTATACTTAGTATAGTATACTAAGTATACTATACTAAGTAATAGAATCAGGAATTAAACTCAGATACTCTGACCCTGATTCGTGTTCTTTCTACATTGAAGTTGGAAGAGCTCTGACCGGGAGATACGGAAACCTGGATCCTAGGCCCATCTCTACCACAAACTGGTATTGCGACCTCTGAGAAGTCTCTTCCCCTCCCTGGGCCTCTATTTCTTTGTCTGGAAAAGGAAGAGGGTGGATTTGAGGATCTTTGGTCTCCTCTGATGCTAGTAATCATAGATCATAAATTTGGAGCCAGAAGGAACCTCAGAATCCATCTAGTTCACTTCCTTCATTTGACAGATGAGGAAACTGAGGCACACAGAAGATAAATGACTTGCCCAAAGTCACACAAAACCAGGCAGGGCTGAGATCTGAATAATATTTTCTGGTTTCAAATCCAGCCCTCTTTACACTGTACTATACAGTCTATGAGAGATTTCAAAATTCCTTTAATCTTATGGCTTCCAATGAACCTGTCATGGAGGTAGGGGAGGGAAGAGATCAGTCTTTGGAGTATTCCAATGAACCTACTATTACAGATAAGGTTTCACAGGTAAGAAGAAATAGTCCATCTCCATCCCAAGTCCACCAGTTTCATCACACAAGTTGCTAGATCTGAGACCTTGTGAATACTTAAGCCCTCCCCGCCAGGAGACAATGGTGCCTGTCTTCAAAGGGAGGGCACTGATGCCTTATCATTCTTCCCACCGCCTTCCCCAATTCCAGTGGGTAGGCCACTGCGTCTGACTCCATCAAGTCTGGTCTAGCATTCCCTTCACAGAACCAGCTGACCTAGATTATATCCCTTCCCCAGTCGCACACATGATAAAGAAGGCTGCTGTTCACATTGCATCTTCAAAGGAAGCCTTACGGATGGCAATTATTACTTCCAGAGTTCAGACAAAGGTGACATTTTGGTAAAAGTTCTGCACTGAATGGAGCCAACTCTCCTCCGATAAAATGATCCATAGCCTGATTTTCCAGAGAAACCTCCCTTTTTATTTCCCATTCTTCTTTGACTATGGTCAACAAGTACCTCCAATCATGTCCAACTTCTCCAGGATCCACCCAGTACCCCTCCCTCAGGAAGCAGTGACCACTTCTCTGTAGTGTCCTCAGGAAAGGTGATAGTACCACCAGCGCTAGAGTAGCTGTCAAGTCTAAAGACAACAGACTGACCAAGAGCACTCTGAAGACACCCACCCGATTCCTGCCATCACTTACACTGCGCTGCCTAAGGACCTGGGAGCAGAAAGAAAAGGAATCAGGAACGTAAGACTCCCCTGGATTGTTGCTGCTGAAGGCTTTACTCAATCCAAGACAAAAACAATTTTAAACCAACAAAAAAGTCACACCACCCAACTTTGCCCTGGCTCTCTTTTCCACTCCATTCTCCCTCAACCCCCAAAAAAACAACTCCAGAAAGTCAGAATGCTTAGGCAGCGGTTCTCAACTTATTATACTGCTTTACCGGTAAGAAAATTCCATACTGACTTAAGCCTTTTACATAGCTTCAAATGCTTGGATTGAAAATTAATATTTCATCTGCTAAGCTGAATGTTGGCAAGAAACAAAGCAGGACACAGAAACCCTAATTATAGATGAGTATTTACATTTGCACACACATGTTTAGGATAAGTCCCCTTTTAAGATAAGTCCATGCCAGTACATACAAACCCACCTAAGCAATACATTTATACCCACTAACATCGGTGGAATGCATATTTCCATCCAGGGTAGTCCATTTGCACCCCATTCTAGCCATAGTCTGGACTTGATTTTTCTTACTCCCAACAGAACTTGATGGACATGGGTCCAACACACCACCTCCTTCCCCAAAAAAACCGGAGAATTTCATTATACCACACTGACTATGAGAGAAATGAGAATTTGTTCAATCAGGCGATTTCTAATGAGCCATTAGGTAGTGAACTGTGACTTCACCTGGCTCAGAGTACCCACCTTTCCTGACCTGACCCAGGCTGAAAACAGTCCCTAGGACCTAGAAGTCCTACCATGGGAGAGGAGGGTTGTACACATGGACCTGTTGGAAAAAATAAATATGGAGAGCTAGCTACTCCTATGGGTGAGGATCAGGGAAGATGCTTCCCTGTTGCCTTGATCCTACCTAGAAAGAACGATGAGGAAATGGGGATGGAGAGGGCAGCTGCCCTCTCCAGCTGTATGGATTCTTGGCCATCATCTGTGAGCTCTCTGTCCCATTCTGTTCCACTTTGTGCAGCCAAGCCCTGCAGAGGACAGGCAAAGACCTACACGCTTATTGTCTCCCAGGGCCCTTGGCCACCTGGGAAGGGAAGTTCATTCCTGGGGGAAGCTCTGATCTAGGGTGAACAGGGCATGGCAGAGTACTACTGCCCACCCTATGCCCATTCCAAATCTGCTCCAGAGGCGAATGTCTTTTGCCTTCCCCAGGTTCAGGTCTCCCTGTGGTCAGTGAATCTGAACTGTCCCAGCTCCAACCTGAGTAGTCACTCTCCGGGGCTGCGGGGCCTCCCCCTTATTCCCGTAGAAGGGGTAGTATAAGCAACTGTCTTCCCCAGGATGGGAAGAGAGAACTGAAAAGGGCACTCAGCCCAGCCGGTGGTTGAAGGGAATCCTCTCTCCTTTTCCCATCTCCAACCTGCCTTTTCAGCCCTCAACCCTTCTCCCAGGATACCTGTTTGCCTCTGCCGCTGTTCTCCCTCTTGGGTTGGGTCTGTACGGATCCCTTCCCAACCTAACCCAGCTTCCAGCTGCCCGCCCCCGGCGCCAGGGAGCGCAGCCCAGCGGCAGTCGGCCGGAGCCGGAGCTGTGAGCAAACAGGCAAAGGGAGCGGAGCCCAGGGTGCTGCTCCGTGAGGACGGACGAACTGACGGACAGATGGACTGAGGGTCCGACGACTACGGCCGAAAGCGAGCCCCTACATGGGAGATGAAAGGGGATGTGACCAGAAGCAATGCCACCCCGCCTTCCGCAGGGTCCCCAGCCCCGGTGCCTTGGCACCAGGAGGGGGTGCGAGAGACAGCTCCAGATACCCTCTTTCCCCCAGCCCCTACCCCTGCCTCAGTCCTAGCATCACTGATGCCAACAGGTCCCCAGCGGCTCGAGAGCACGCCCCGCCAAGGCCCCCGCGAGGACCAGCCCCGCAGCCTGGACACCAGAAGGGGCAGGGGGCAGGGGTCGAAGCTAGGGACAGGAGCAGGAGCCAGCGACGGAGGGGAGGGGAAAGGCGGGAGGGGACGCGGGGATGGGAGGCGGCACTCACCTCTCGCCCGCCCGGGGCCGCCGCCGCTGCCCCGCTGGCTCCCGGGCTCCGTCAGTCCGTCGGTCGGTCTGTAGGTCGGTCCGTCCGGAGGTGCCTCCGCTCGCTCACTCGCAGCCAAGCGCGGAGGCCGGCGGGGGAGGGGGCGGCGATGAATGGAGGTGCCTAGCCGGCACACGAGCGCGCACGCACACACACACTCACTCACACATACACACACTCACATTCACACTCACACCTCGCGCAGCCAGCCCGCAGACGCGTCCTTGTGCTCGCATCCCCCCCACCCCCCACCCCTTTACCCAGCTCTGCCTGGCACCCTCTTGGTCCCTCCCAAAATAAATACAATTTTCTCTGTGTGTGTGTGTGTGTGTGTGTGTCCCTCCTTTCCTCCCTCCTTTTCTCGCTCTCGCTCTCCTCTCCAAACCTCACCCCCCTTTCAGCTTGGCACACAAGCCGGGCGCCTTGTTCTCTCCAGCCTTCCCCGTGTATGTCTATCTGTCTGTCTGTGAGTCTGGCTGACCCCCCTCCCCCCACCCCTGCCCGGGCCCTCCCCTCTCCGCTCTCTCCTGCTCTCTCGTTCTCTCCCTCTCTCCCTCTCTCTCTCGCTCTCTCCCTCTCCCGAGCCGAGCCGAAGCGGGCAACACGATCTCAGTCCATGTGCGCGGCTCACGGCCTCCCCTCGGCGCCCCACCTCACCCCCAGTGCCGGCAGCCCCGCCGGACTTGAACGCCCCGCAAACTCTGTGCAGCGCCCGCCCCCTCCCCGGCGGTACCCCGCGGCCCCAGGGGAAGATTCACTCCATCCCACCCTCCCCCTCGGCCCACGTCAGTGGCTGGGGTTCATGTTCCCCTCCTCCGCCCGGGCGCCGGCTTTTCTTGGGGGGCCCACCCCACCCCTTTCCTCTAATGGCTCCCACGGTTTCCAGGCAGCTCAACGCAACCTGTGCGCACATACAGACCCGGGCAGACACGCGCCCGTGCACACACACACACACACACACGCAAACACACACGAGGAGCGGGAGCTTGGCAGACGGTTCTCCTCCCTTCCTACCCAGAGAAGCTGCCCACGTTAACTCCTGCAAACTGCTGTTCCTTCGCATTGGACACCTTACACCAGAGCCCTGGGCTGTAACTCCTTCATCCCCGGACCCCTTCTCCGTTTGGCTGGCAAATACACACATGTACACACACGCAAAGGGGAGGAGGAAAGAGGTGAGGAGGAGGATCCTGTCTACCCAACTCTGGCACCACCAAGAGGGAGTCCTATCATCTATGTCTTCTCTTCTCCAAACCTCCACTCTTCTTGGCAGTTCTGAGGCCTGTTCTGCACCTCCTTTCCCACTGGGACTCTAACGCAGAATGGGTTGGGGCAGGAATCATTTTCATGACATGCCCATGTGCAAAATAACTTGGCCACCGACCTGATTGGAAATCTCCAAGACCTCTCCAGCAGCCCCTGTATATTCCGGAGCTCCACTCCTAAAAAGCACCTTCCCTAGTACTTACCCAATATGCTGCTGCCGCAGGGAAAGGAAACTCTGGTGCCTCTTTCTAGTGTCCCACACCAGTGGCTTTCCCACCTACTCCCAGAAGCCATAGAGGAAACGCTACATCCATTTGGAGTTGATTTTGGTTTTTCAATTTTTATTTGTCTGGTTTTTGTTTCTACAAAAGAAAATTATCCCTGCCTAGGGACTCAGACAGGGTCTTTGAGACAGAGCTATGTACTAGCTGGTCCCCCTTCTCTTGACTCACTATGTGAGAGGTTTTGGATGAAGCTCCTCCGGGCTTCAATTTCCTCCTTTATAAAAACCAGGGCATTGGACTACAGGCCCTCTCAGATCCCTTCCAAATTTCAAAAGTGAGGGAAGAAGGATCATTTTTTCAAAACTTGAAAGCCTCCTTCCTGGGACACCCACCTCTCTCCTTTTCCTGTAATCACTTCCTATTCCCTGTAACTCTTCTCTCAGCCCCACACTCAGATGCCTCCTCACTAGAATAAAAATAAAATGGGCCATGTCCCTCAGGAACTGGGCACAGAACTGTGAGATTTGCCCTGAGACTTCAGTCAAATCAGATCTGCAAATCACCTGTCCTCTGGATGGCAGCAGCTGAAAGGGGGAACTTAGGATCTAAGTGTTTGCCAACTGGAGGCTGGAACAGTGAGCCCAAAGGAATTTGTGCAGCTTTCCCTGACTTGTGTTGGTATTTAGCACTAATTACACTGGATCAATAATGTGAAAGAAAGAGTGCCTTCCCCCCAGTAGCTTGTGAGCTCATTAACAGTGGAGACCATGTGTGATCTCCCTTTAGTATGGTGTCCTGCACACAGAAGATAGATAGAAATAAATGAATAAACTCTAAATGCTCATTGGTGTTCCTGCTGAATGTAGAATACTAGGATTATAGAGTTAGAGCTAAAATGGCCTTTAGAAGCCAGCCTGCTCTACTCCTTTATTTCACAGATTAGGAATCTGAGGCCCAGAAAAGTTGGATGACTTGTCCCAAGATTACATACCAACAAGGTCCTCTGTTTCCAAATCCTGTGCCCTTTCTGATGTCAACTTCATCTCAGAAAAGAAGGATTGCCTGGAAGGACAATATACCTCACAGACTGATAATAATATTATCACTGATACTTCATATTAATTCAGCCTTGTGTGATACTACCTACTGAAGTAATCCAATCCACAACTAAACAGTTCTAATCTTTCAGAATTTTTTTCCTTCAAAAGAGTTCAAATCTCGGGCCTATACAATGTTCACTCACAGCTCCTAGCTTTGCCCTCTGGGGTCAAGAAGAACAAGGCTAACTTGTCTTCTGCCTAATGTCGTTCAAATACCTGAAGATACTTAGCATGACCCCCAATCAAGCTCCACTATAAGCTAACTGGTTTTATTTTTAGCTTCATTTCTAGTATAGTAATATCGGTTCTTGCAACCTGGGTTCAGTTTCTAGAAAATACATTGCATTTTGTGAGAAGTGTTGAAAGATGATGGCTGGGTCACTGGAGTTGGAGTCCAAAGACCTGTGCTTAACTACCACCCCAGACACTTGCTACATATGTGATACTGAAGAAAGTACTTCACTTCTGGGTATGTGGGGGGTGGGGATGGGGAGGCATTGCTGGATTTCTAGCTATAACTCTATGATCTTATATTATCTTAACTCCAGTTTCTCATTTCTCCAATCTTTACATGACATGATGTCCTGACCTGCTCACCATGCTAGTCACCCTACCCTATACTTGGTCTAACATGGGATACAGTTAAGGATACAAACTAGATTTGTGATTTCATTGGTAGAGGGATCTCTCAGGTGAAGAAACTCCTTCTACTAATGCAGGTCAGCACCTTCTCTGCAACTTGTAGTCTTAGAGACCGTCCTAAAACATGAAGAGGTCCAATGACTTGTCCAGGGTTAAACAGTGACTATGGGTCAGAGGCAGGATTTCCTGGCTTCAAAACTAGCTGACGACATCATGCCACGTTATCACCAGAAGTGGTTTCATAAGAACAGAAGACAGTAGACCTGTCCATTCCCTTATTCTTGGCTCTTCTTTTCAACTCAACAATCTCAGCAATGTTGTTGATATTTCCAATAACAATAGGTCATCCAACTTATGCCACTTCATCAAGGGATGACCTCCCAAAAAATCTCCAAGAACATTGGCCCAAAATGCTAAAGATCTATCCAAAGGTCTTTGAACGCACTGTGAGTACCTCTCTCCCTTTCCACTACTGCTTATACATTTCCTGGATGATTTCATGAGACTTCTTCTGCATACAATTGTTTGACAAGAAGGAGAGAAGGGAAGAGGATACAGCACATGGGAGATATCTTGTTAGAGGAGATATTTTAAGACTATTTTTTTTTTAAATCCATTAATAATAAGCAGAGCATAATCTGGTTTTGTGTATTTTTTTATCAGTTGTGTGATTGTGAGATTTGGTTTGTTTTAGAATATTTTTAGTCAAAATCTGCCTGTTCTCTTCTTATATTTTTGTCAAATATACATGTAGAGATATGGATAGAGAGCTAGCCTAAAAGGAACATTTGAATTCAAGTCTGCTTCTGAAACCTCTGCCACATACTGACCAAGTTGCTCAACCTCTCAGTGGAAAGAAACCTTTCTAAAACTATAAATTGCAGGGACTGACCTGCATCAGTAGAGGGAGTATCTTTACCTGATAGTTTCCTATCCCAGTGAAATCACATCTTATAAAAGATAGATAAATGGATGAATGGATAGATGGATGGATAGATAGATTGGATAGATAGATAGATGGATAGATAGATAGATAGATAGATAGATAGATAGATAGATAGATAGATAGATAGATAGATAGATAGATAGATAGATAGATAGATAGATTAGATAGATAATAAAATGGATAGATACATCCATACACACATAGATGGATACACAGATGGATACATAGATGGATACATTGATAGATACATAGATAGAGATGTAGACTATTCTTACAACAGGTGCAGCAGTTAGTGATTTGGGGGGTATTTTGATAGTTGGTTTTTTAAAAAATAATAATCCCATCAATGATTTATTCCATTCTTTTGATATCTTCTTCTCTGAGATATCTTGAAAACTGATCCTTCTATGACTTCAAAATGATGTTACTTTTAGCATAAATTTCTTCTGTGTAGCATATTTAGTCAAATACAGCAGATCCTGCTCCCTTCATCTTCTCAAATGCTATTTTCATTTCCTAACATACCAAGAACTTAAGCATAAAAGCCCAAATATGATGATTTCTCTATAATGAATAATGACAACAAATTACAGTAAAAACACTGGGAAATCTCTTCCATCATGTATCAATGTGATGTCTTCCTTCTAGTTCCATCATTAACTGTTCTTGGAATTATCCAGTTTAATTAGGTCTCACGTCACGCTTTCTTCTACCAGTTTGTTTTCCCTTCTACTATTTTGTGTAATAGTACTGCTAGTAATCTACCAGAATATTCCTCCTTATTTTGTTATCTTTGATTACTAACTCTCCCTGCCTGATGAGGAAATGAGTGTCACTTGGCTGCATCCCTTTTCTGGGCTTTTTTTTTTTTTGACTTCTCACTGTGTCACCTGATTAATATTTTAATCAATATCTTTACCTTTATCCACTTTCCATTCTCAGAGTCAACTCTTGGAAAAGGTGAGGCTGGAGCTGTCAAGATTATAACGTATGTTCTGAATCTTCTCATATTCCCATTTCTTCTATTTTGGCATTGATTTTGATCTTTGTTTTAACCAATAGATGATTAAATTGAACTGTCATCTGACTCTGAAATGACTTCCTTATCAGTAAGTGGTCATTTCCTGTCTGTTAAGATATAGTCAATTTCATTTCCTATGTTGCTGCTCTGTGTTTTTCATGTTCAGCACCTACTGATTCTCTCACCATGTAAACCTGGACAAATCACTTAATATTTTTGGACCTCATGTCAGGTACCTCTCTAAAATGAGGAAACTCAATAGTGGCAGAGGTAAAATGGGCGAATAGTATGTTTAAAATTAGTTAGGAAGTTGTTCAAATTTTGCTTCTGACACCTAACAGCAAGATGACCATGGGAAAACACCTTAACTTATCTGATCCTTAGTTTCCTAATCTATAAAATGGACATGATAATTCCTGGAGTACCTATCTCACAGAGAGGAGTTGAGACCCAAATGAGCTACATATAGAAACACTAAACACTTTCCAAATATCAGTAATTATAAAGTACCATAAATGTTCTTCCAACTGTAGAGGTGTGGCAGCTAGGTGGCCTAAATTTGTTGGACTTGGAGTCAGTCTGAATCCCACCTCAGATATAGGTGTCTGTGGCCCTGGACAAGTCATTTAACTGCTCTTAGCCTCAGTTGGTATTTCAGCCCCATTTTTTTCTGAATAAGAAAGAGATAATAATAGCAGCTACTTCACAAGGTTATTGTAAGGATGACAAGATAATATATGCAAAATGCTTTGCAAACTTTAAATCACTATATAAAATGCTAGCTAATAATAATAATAAATCCCATGGCATATGGGAATGTGGGTTCTTTGCAAGATTCTGTCCTCTTTTGTTTCTCTCTTGTTTCAGAATACATTTCTCAACATATATTTTTTACTGTGCCCACTTTGAATTAAAATCACTCATTGTCAAGCAAGGCATGTGTTGACTTAGTCTGGAGGACGGTGCTGAGTTTGTGGTAGGACGGTTTTCATTCTTCATTCTCGACAATAGATGTGGGCACACTTACCTTTGTTGTAATCAACTTGCTTATGTTCAACATGAACACTGCAAATGGAGATGGCTAAGTACCCCTATGGAATGATGTGTCTTGGGGCTCTCACATGATGAAGCCAAGTGCATCAATCTCTTCAATCACTTCTCCCTCTAGCAGCAACCTTTTTAGGTCTTCCAATTCAGTTCATGGGGATGGCATCAATGTGACAACAATTCAGCTCCTCTACTGCTATAGCATTTCACTGGTCATTGACCTAACCTTAGAGTACCCATTAGCACTGATGTTTTCAGTTGGTCTGAAACGTTTTTGACTCAACATCTTCTGTCCCTCTTTCCCCATTCCACCACCACCTCTATAGAAGCCCAAGCCAACTTCACAGCACTGAGTATTTTTTATTTATCTTTTTCCTTCTTTGTTTGTTTAGTTATTTATTTTGTCTCACTGTTGTCATAGCAAAAGGACCCATCATCCATCACTTGGGAACCAACCATTGGGGACCAGCGTCTTTGTACTTAACTATGCTTGTGCTAAGACAGTAGACACAGTCTGACCTCAGCACTCTAGTCTGCACTTTGCTAGGATAGCTTCTAAGAACACAGAATCAGCTTCCTGTGATGCCACATTAAGGCATCAGACAATCGGGAGGACTTCTACAGAACTTCTAGACACTACATATCTTTTAATGCATTCACTGTTTTGACTGCTGTTTTCTCATACTGGATTTACAGGGAACCAGAAGAACTTACAGAAGAACCAGAAGTCTTTTTACCATGATTTTTTTGTCTAGACACATCTTGGGGGAGGGAGGAGAATAAGGAGATGACCAGTGGACCTATGACTTTATCAGGTATAGGAAATACACAGTAAAGAAACTCATATCAGTTCACATGAGGTACTAAGACAGTAAGGGTCTTGTCCAGGATAATACAGTCAATATGGGGAAGAGGCAGATTTTTAACTCATGTGTTCCTAATTTTGAGACTACTTCTTCACCTTCCCCTCATCTTGTGCTCATGCGATTTATTTTTTGAACCTTGATGAAGGACTTTGCATTTATCTCTTTTAATTTTCCTTCTACTAAATCCATCTTTTATAACCTGTTGATATCTTTTGAATCTCTCATTTAGA
This sequence comes from Bettongia penicillata ogilbyi, assembly GCA_023548195.1. Lineage (NCBI taxonomy): Eukaryota > Metazoa > Chordata > Mammalia > Diprotodontia > Potoroidae > Bettongia > Bettongia penicillata. Next base: position 527,470 of record JAJHZJ010000957.1, read on the forward strand.
ATTTTGTCTACTCCCTCCAAACTTCATTTAATTTGCAAATTTTCTAAGATGCTACTTCTGTTTTCTTCAAAGTTGAGACTGAAGTATGAACCAGATCACTGCAGTACTCTATTCAAGACCTCCTCTTAGTTAGCAGAGATCCAGTAATAATTTCTCTTTGGGTCTGTGTCTCCAAATTGTAAACCTACCTAATTCTACTAATATCCAGCTCACACCTCTATTCTACAAATATACCATGAGTGACTTTGTCCAATTTCTTGCTAAAACCCAGGTATACTCTGTGTTGTAATTCAGAAAACCTTGTTGTTTTTTCTGACCAAGTATTTCTGACCAATAAGCTAGCTTTGCCTTAGTCACAGCTACCTCCTACCTGATGGCTCTTTCTTTCTGCTCTGACCCGTGCCTGAACCAGCTTCCCCACACACCTATCCAGCCCCTCATGTCTAGAATATTCTAATCAAGGCTAGGAATTTCCAGTATCTGGAGTCATTGACCTCTCCCTGCCCTGGATCTCAGAGGTAGAATTTTAATCACCTGCAAGAGGGCTCTCCCCCCCATAAGACATATGAAGCTGTCCTGACCCCATAGCTACCTGAGCCTGCTGCATGGAGTTTGATGGATTTAAGAGTTACAATGACAGTTTGTTATAACAGTGTGTTAAGTCTTGGAAATGAACTCTTCAAGCTTGTCATGGACTTCCTTCCTAGGCATCTAGGTGGTACAGTGAATAGAGCACCAGGCCTTGAATCAGCAAGACCCAAGCTCAGATATGATCTCAGATACTATGACCCCAAGCAAGTCACTTAAACCTCTGTCTGCCTCAATTTTCTCAAAAGAAAAAGGAGATTAGTAACTGCACCTACCCCACAGGATTGTTGTGAGGATAAAATGAGATATTTGGAGGTGCTGAGCATAATGCCTGACACATAGTAGGCACTTAAATTCTTTTTCCCTTCCTTTTTTCTGTAGTGACCTAAAGACCTGAAACTCCCTGAGGATATTTCTGATTGTTCCCTTTCTTGTTTCTGTTTTGGAGGTATGTTCCTGACTACAGTGTAGAGAACTGCTAAGTTGCCCTCATTTAGGGCTGTCAGTTCTAGACCTGGCCCTTTTACTCTATACTTGTTACCCCTCCCACACTCAAACCCTTCACTCTCTTGGGAGGAAATCTGATAGAGTGAAAAGAGCATTGGATTTGGAATAGGATGACCTCAGTCCAAATCCTAGCTCCTCCATGTACTGCCTACGTGCTATTGGGCAAGTCACTTAGCCCACTTGGGCCTCCATTTTCATCTGTAAAAGAAGGACTTAGATCAGATGGCCTCTGACTAGTTCTAACTCTAGTATCCTAGAAGTCACATGACCTTCCCTTGGACACATCAAATGAAAGGCCTACTTGTGTTCAGCAGTGATTGAATCATCTGATTCTTCTACAAAATCAACTTTGAATCCCAGCAAGAGACCTCAACACTACCAGCTTACCAACTCATCCAAACGTGTGTGTGGTGGTGGTGTTTTTGTCCTTTATACTCAAAGAAGACCAAAATGAGAGAGAGAGAGAGAGAGAGAGAGAGAGAGAGAGAGAGAGAGAGAGAGAGAGAGAGAGAGAGAGAGAGAGAGAGAGAGAGAGAGAGAGAGAGAGAAAGAAGAAGAAGAAGAAGAAGAGAGAGGGAGGGAGAGGGTAAAGGAGAGGAAGAAGAGGGAAAGGGAAAGGGAGAGGGAAAAAGTCTCATGTTGGATCTCCTTGATCAGTTTCCCTTGGTGGCCTCAAACCATCCCTAGAGCAAATTAGCCATCTAGATCACATTCATGTCCTCTAAAAACCAAAGTCAAGCTCACTAGCCTGTAGTTGAAAGATTCTTGTCTCTTCCCATGTTTGAAAATCAGGACACTTGTCCATCTTCCATGCTGCAATATGTATTTCATTCTCTAGGTTTTTCCACAGATCACAAACAGACCTTCAGAATTATATCCATAAGGTATTTCATTACCCTGGATTCCATTCCTTGATGATCTGAACTCATTGATGGCAGTACCAGACCCTATTGATCTGAATTCATTGATGGCAGCCCAGTTGTCTCTAATCATTCCCTCCTGTGTTTGGGTTAAGAAAAGCTTTTGTTCTCAAAATCACAAAGAATCACAGAATTTCAGCATCAGAAGAGACCTCAGTGCCATTGAATCCAACTCCCACATAAAAAGTGTCACCTTCTTGGCATACCAAGTGGCCATCCAGCTTTTGCTTGAAGAATCACAAAGAGAGGGAATCCATCAGCGAGGTGACTCTGATAGGATGCCTAAATCTCTTTCTTTGAGGTTTCCACCCATTTCTCCTTGAGGGCAAAGAAGAAGAAATCTGGTCCCTTTCCCATACAACAGTCTTTCAAATTACTTAAAGAGAAATTTTACATCTCCCGACATGATAACATTTGGTCCTCATATGTCATAACTCACTAACTTCCCTATCTTGGTTCCCTTTCTCTGGATACTCTTCACCTTGGTAATGTTCTCCCCAAAAGGAGGTGCCCTGATCAGGACAGAGGGAAGAAAAAATATCACTTCCTCATTTCTGGAATCTAGTGATCAACAAGCATTGATTAATCACCAATTGTGCACCAAGCATAGGGCTAGGTGATGGGGCCACAAAAAGAAACATAAAACAATATCTACCCTCAAGGAGCTTACACACTAAGAGAGGAGAAAATAGATAGGGGCATAGGTGTAGAGAAGATACAAAGTAGCCCTAGAAGTGAAGGTATCAGTCACCTAGAGGGACCCCAAAAGGTCTTATGCACAAGGTGGTGCTTGAGCTGAATCTTGAAGGAAATTCCCAGAGGATTCCCAGGGGAAGACATGAGGATCAAGGGTATTCCAGACATGAAGGACAGTCACTGCAAAAGCAGAAAGAGGGGATATGGAGCGTCATGTCCAAGAAACAGCAAGGAAGTCAATATGGCTAGACGATGGAAGACAGTAAAGTGTGAGGAGACTAAAAAGATAGAAAGGGTTCAGGTTGGGAGAAGCTATAAATACTAGAATTAAAGGAATTGTAGTGGACCCAAGAGGTAATAGGGAACCACTGGTGTTTACTGAGGGAGGGAGGGGGATAATAGGTTTTGACCTTTAGGAAATCCCTTTGGCAGCTGTGTGAAGGATGAATTAAAGTGGGTGGAGGCCAAACTGGAGTTGATTCCAACAATCCAGAAATGTGTCATCTTCAGATATGCTAGACATGCCTTCTATATCTTTATTCAAGTCAACAGTAGAATTTTTAAACATGATAGAACAAAGCATTCCATGAAAGACCTCCTCCTAAGGAGACTCTGCACCCTTGGGGTTGGACTTTCAACCAATTTCCATATCCACCCAATTGTGGGTCTAGACCAGAGCTGGCAAATACGCAGTCATGTGGCCTAATGCTTCCAAGTGGGGCCTAAATTAAAATGTAATTGGGAAATATTTAGCAAAATGAATAAAACTGCGATGAAACATAAATAACATTACATTTTAAAACTAAGTCAGTAGGCAGCCCACAAGGAACCTGATGGATGGTTTAGTGGCCTTTGTTTCTTATTTGAGATTGGATGCCACTAGTCTGGACCACATGTGTCTAGTCACATCTCTCCATCTTTCCCCCAGGAAGAGCCTAAGAAAATTAAAATCATAGTATCACAGATTTAGAGCTGAAAGGGGGCATCAGAGGTCTTTGAGTCCAATCTGCTCATTGTAGAAATAAGGATGCTGAAGTACAGAGAAATTAAGAGTTGCCCAGAGTCACAGATTTAGAAAGAGGTAGGTTTTGAGCCCATGTTTTCCTAATTCCAAGTCCAGCACTTTATTAAATGCTCTGCTAAAATCTAGGTAAACTATATCTACAGCATTGTCCTGATCTACTTGCTTAGTAGCCCTGTTCAGAAAGACAAAAAGGTTATCTTAATATGACCTCATTTTGATGAACCATGCTGGTTCTTTCTGATTCCTGTTTCCTTTTCTAAATGGTCATTAACTACCCCTTTAAAAACATGTGTGAAAATTTTACCAGGAATTTCAGTCTTGGAGCTTTAAGATTCCGTTCTCTTCTCTTTTTTTGGAAAGTCAGGACAACGTTTATCCTTTTCTACTGCTTGGTACTCCTGATTTCCATAGTCTTCTGAATAATATTGATAGTAAAAAACAGAAGTGTTGAATTGTTCTGCCTTCTGCCTGTCATCCCTCACCGGGCACCAACCCACCCCTTGCCATGATTCTCTCTTATTGTTTTCTTACTTAGTTGAATGCTTCTTTAAAGGATCTGTTGCTCCTATGTAGGAGTTTCCTCAAAAGCACAACCTATCCCCATATTCCCAAGTGTTTCTTCCTGTCCTAACCTTATCCATATTCTCCATGGCATTCCACTTAACATACTAAGGGCTTTCCTCTAAATCTCCAGACTTTATATGGATGTCAATGGGACACATGCAATACTTTCCTTTGTCTTACCTCCTGACCACCCGACCTCCTTTTCTCTTCCTCCATCTCCAGTGCTTTGGGTACATCATTGTCTGACGGTTAATATGCCACGTTCACTCCCCTTCCACTATTCTCTCTACTGCCCTCTACTGGCCATTGCTTTAATTATCTTCTGTTTAGTGCCTAAAGTCCTTTATTATGTTGCTCCAACCCATGCCCATTTTACAGGTATACTAAGTGAGGCTTAGGAATTTTAAGAAGCTTGCTCAGAATCATTTGGTTTCTCAATGCCAGAACCTGAATTCAAATCCAAGTATCCTGACCCTAAATCACACCAACTCTCCACTATTTACCACTCTCCAGAGCTCAACTTTACCCGGAGAGCCAAAAAATATCATAAAGCAGAATCTCCAGCAATATCATGGTACTCTATGGTCACCACCTAGTTCAATGGTTAGCACAAAGGATAGGGACAGGCATTGGACATGCCATTTCATTGATACAAGGGTCTACCAGATGAAGAAACTTCCTCTACTGATGCCTGGTCTTAGACAGTTGTCTGCAGGCATCGAGCAGTTAAGTGACTTGCCCAAGGTCACATAGCCTGCATATGTGAGACAAATGCTGCCTTTCATAGTGCCTGGCATATAGCAGATAGTTAATAAATACTTGTTGACCGACTGACTGTCCCAGAGATGTCCTTATTGTGCCATGGTGGCCTGACTTTCTTCACTCCCCTATGTCAATTCTGACCTGAGAAGGAGAAAACGAGTAGCAGAAACAGGATCATGAATAAATAAAAAGCATTTATCCAACATTGACTATATGCCAGACACTGTGCTAAGTTTGGAAAATACAAAGACAAAAAGCAAGATAGCTCTTGTCCTCAAGATACTTGTACTTTAATTTAAAAAAAAAACATAAAGGGGAATGATGCTGAGGGAAGGGTAGATAGAGGTGGGGAAAAGGAGCATAGCTGGAGGAAGAGGGTGTGTCAGGGCCAAAAAAAAAGAATTTGGACTAATGCTCAAAGGTAGGGAAGAATTATTAGCAAATTAATTCATTAAGCTCCTGTTGACAGTCCTACTGGGATGGATGATCATTTAGCAATAAACTCTGCCTTCTAGAGAAGCAATCTAAGACCCGTGCCATTCATTCTTACTTGTGAAATTCATACACATTGCATCTTATTGACAGGCACCTTATCTCTTATTGACTGAAATAGCCCAGAGAACTCTCAGTTTAAAGCAAACAGATATTTTTAGTTGATAAAAGCGTAAACACAATCTCAATAACGACTTGCTAATATTTGTTCCCTGCCTGAGGATATTAGCAACCTTTATATACTTGCAACATGAGCTTGGGGAGGGAGGAGGGAAGATTAGAAGTAGCCAAAATAATGACTAAACCAGTGTAGGGGATAGCTAAGGGAGTGATGGGAAGGAGTAGTGAAAAGGTGGAGGATTTCCCCTTCCCCTTCTGCCTAAGACTGAAATATTTTTGTTTATTGATCAAGCCAGAACTTGATCAGACGCCATGTCAAGAATCCCTGAGACCCAGCCTTCTCTCATTTTGCAAATGAGAATACTGAAGTCTAGAAAGGTGAAGTAATTTCCTGATCCACTCATTCTCTGTTAAGATGCCCCCTTCTCACTACTCACAGAGCTACTACCTTCACTCAAGTCCTCCTCATTTGCAAGAGCCTTCTAACTGGCCTCCCTGCCTCAGATTGCTTATCCCTCCCCTTGTCCCCCACACCCCTGCCACAATCCATCTTTCACGTAGTTGCTAAAGTGATTTTACTTACATGCAATTTGGATCATACCATTCCTCTGTTCAATAAACCCCAGTCACACTGTATTGATTCTTGGATAAAATATTAGCTCCTCTGTTTGACTTTTAAAGCCTTTTATGACCTGCCCCTAACCCACCATTCCAATCTTATTACCATAATCTATAGTCTAGTTATATTGACTTTCTTGCTTTTCTTCTATATGACACTCCATATCCCGTCTCCATGCTCATGCACAGGCCACTCCCTCCCTATGCTACGAATGCCTTCCCTCCTTATCTCCACATCAAAGTATCCCTTACCCCCTTCAAGACCCACTAGAAGCCCCACCTTCAATACGAAGCCTTTCCTGATGTCACCAACCTCTATCATTGTTCTTTCCCAACCTACGTTGCATTTATTTCATCTGTATTCTTTACATATTACACATACATACATATTTCCTTAAAGAATATAAGATCTCAAGAGCAGGGATTCTTTCATAATTGTCTTCAGATTTCCAGCAGCTGGCAAATAGGAGATCTTGAATAAATTCCTTTGGATTGATTGAATTGCCTTGTCAATAGTGGGAAGGACCTGCATTGTACAATTCATAATCCCTCCTTTGATCGCCACCATTGCTGTAACTCTAACTCACCCCAACCAAAGTCAGATAAAGCTTTAACCCCGGGGCTGCTGTGCTGACCAAATGGTGGTCCTGGGCACAATTTTTCTCTAGCAATCCAGTCTGGGTTCACACCATCAGGTTGGCCTCAGTCTGCACTCTGACCAAGTATATTAGCCAGCCCTAGAAATGATGGATGGGGCCCTAGGGAGCTCCACAGTGCATAGAGTGCCAGGCCCACTGTCAGAAAGATTATCTTTGTGAGTTCAAATACAGCCTCAGACACTTGTGCTAGTTGTGTGACCCTGGGGAGGGAACCAGTAATGACCTCCCACACCTCATGCATTTTCTTTTCCTCTTTGAGATGTTGGTGCCAGGCTGGCAAGCAGAGCAGGTATTTGTGGAGTTAAATTAACTCTGGTTCACTGAGATTTTATTTCCTGTTCATATGGGCAACTTATCTGTGCCTCTGTCTCCAAGCCTTGAGTGTGAATCTCATTTCATCTCTCAGTGTCTTTCCTGCCCTTCTTTTCAGCTTGCTTAGTATGATGAAAAGAATGGTGGATTTGAAGTGAAAGGACCAAACCCTGCCTCTGCCACTCTGCAACTTTGGGCAAGTGGCTTCACCTCTCTGGGCCTCAGTTTCCTCATCTGTACACAACAGGAGGTTGGATTCTATGCACACTCAGAGCCTTTCCATCTCTAAATCTATGAGCCACTGAGCCAAACTTAGGCTCCAATCTCAGCTTTGCAACTTACTATTACTATGACCCTTCACAAATCATTTCCAGGTCTCAGTTTCTTATCTATAAAATGATGGGATTTGGTTGGGTGGTTTCTAAGGGCCTTTCCAGTCTCCATGCTTTTGCATTAACTGTCCCCCATGCCTGGAGTGTATTTACTGCTCCCTTTTTCCTCCTTCCTCATGGAATACTGCATTTCTGTCAACACTCAGCTCCAATAGCACTTTCCTCATGGTACTTTTCCCAAATCTACCACCATGTACATGGTTACATACACACACACCCCTTCAAGTCCTCAGCCCTTCCAGGGTTCCCCTGGGTAGCCCTGACGCTGAGGTCCACTCCTTTGGATAACAGGGCTAACAGGTAATGCAGAGAGGTGTGGGCTCCATCATGATCTCAACTGGATCAATAGTAGATCTGCCCTTGGAATGCTGTGTGAAAACTAGGTAGTTAATCCAAGCCTGGAATCTCTCAGTTAATTTTAATGAATATTCATTGAGCAACTCCTACATGCAAGATTCTGGGGTAGGCAATGGGGAGGCCAAGACTAAAAGGAATTGGGGGAAGAGCCAAGATGGTGGAGTAAAAAGATACACAGACACTTAGCTCTTACCCCACAGCCCATAAAATACCTGTAAAGAAGAACTCTCAACAAATTCTAGAGAAGCAGAAGCCACAGAACAACGAAGCAGAGGAGATTTCTGTTCCAGAGAGACCTGAAGAATCAACAGGAAAGGTCTGTTGCACACCAGATGCAGAGTAGAGCCCAGCCCTGCCTTGACCACACGGCACTGAAAGGAGCAGATCCGAGCAGGCTTCAAGGACAGAATCTCCAGCAGCTGTGCAGATCCCTCAACCCACAGGTACCAAAGGTCAGTGAGAGGGTCTTTTCAGCTGGCCAAGAGGGGAGAGGGGTGTCCCCATAACTCAGGCCCCCTCAGGAGGCAGCAGCAGAGGCAGCAGTGGACAGGGACCCCCAAAGCAGGCAGTGGCCTGCGTCCATTATTGAAAGTCTCTGAGTAAAGCCCCTAAGGGAACAGAACCAAGTATGGCAACCCTGCCCCCACTTGAGCAGCTGAACTTAATCTCACACTGAATAGCAGCCCTACCCCCACTGAAAGCCTTGGAGGCTTGGGAGCAGCATCTGAATCTCAGCCCCTAAGCACTGGCTGGGCAGAACTGGAGGTGAGGTGGTTCTGGAGAGGAAACTCAGAAGTCAAGTAACTGGCTGGGAAAATGCCCAGAAAAGGGGAAAAAAATAAGACTATAGAAGGTTACTTTCTTGGGCAACAAGTGTTTCCCCCCATCCTTTCGGATGAGGAAGAACAAGGCATACTGCCAGAGGAAGTCAAGGGTGTTCCCTCCAAAGGGGACTTAAATTTGGCTCAGGCAATAGAAGACCTTAAAAAACAAGTTAGCAGCTTACTAAAGGAGAATAAAAAAAAATGCTGAGGAAAATAGCAGCTTTAAAAAGAGGCTAACTCAATTGGAAAAAGAGGTCCAAAAAGCCAATGAAGAGAAGGAGGTTTTAAAAAGCAGAATTAGTCAATTCAAGGAGGAGAAGGAGGAAGAGAAGGTTCAAAAGCTCACTGAACAAAATAATTTGTTGAAAGAGATGAATTGAGTCAAGGGAAACGAATGACTATGAGTTAAACCAAGAAGTTAGTAAACAAAACCAAAAATTTGAAAAAATAGAAGATAAGGTGAAATAACTCATTGGAAAAGCAACTGACCTGGAAAATAGATCCAGCAGAAATAATTTAAAAATTATTGGACTACCTGAAAGCCATGATCAAAAAAAGAACCTAGACAATATCTTCCTTGAAATTATCAAGGAAAACTGCCCTGATGTCATAGACTCAGAGGGCAAAATGATATTGAAAGAATTCATCACTCACCCCTTGAAAGAAACCTGAACAGAGAAACTCTTAGGAATATTGTGGCCAAATTTCAGAGTTCCAAAATCAAGGAGAAAATACTGCAAGCAGCTAGAAAGAAACAATTTGAGTACTGTGAAAATACAATGGATAACACAGGATCTGGCAGTTTCAACATTAAATGATCAAAGGGCTTGGAGTGGGATGTTTCAGATGTCAAAGGAACTGGGATTGAAGCCAAGAATCACCTACCCATCAAATCTGAATATAATACTTCAAGGGAAAAAATGGTCATTCAGTGATATAGACAACTTTCAAGATTTCATGTTGAGGAAAAGACCAGATCTGTATTTAAAAATTTGACTTCCCAAGACAAGAATCAAGAGAAGCATGAAAAGGTAAACAGAAAAGAAAAATCATAAAAGACTCTCTAAAGCTGAACTGTTTACATTACTACATGGAAAGAAAATATTTTTAACTCTTGAATCTTTTCTCAGTATTTAGGTAGTTGGAGACATTGTACACACACACACACACACACACATACACATAGATAGATAGAGAGTATAGGGTGTGTTATATCAGAAGAGATGATATATACACACACACACAAATAAAATAAAATAAAAATTAAGGGGTGAAGGAGGAAAATTCCAGGAAGAGAAAGGGAGTAATGGAATGGGGTAGGCTACAACCCATAAAAGAGATAAGAAAAATCTTATTTAATGGAGGAGATAAGGGAGAACAGGAAGGGGGGAAATAAAGCTACTCTCCCCACATGTGGCTGAAGGAGAGAATAATATGCTCACTAAATTTGATATGAAAATTTATACACACCACAGGAAAGTAGGAGAGGAGGCAATAAGTGGAGCAAGGGGAATGTTAGAAGGGAGGGCAAATGGGAGAAGGGAGTCACTAGAAATAAACATTTTCGAGAAGGGACAAGGTCAATTGTAGGGGGGAAAATAAGGAGGGATAGGGTGGGTCAGAGGGCAATATAATTAATATTACACAACATGATTACTATGAAAGTCTTTTGCAAAACAACACATATTTAGTCTGTATTGAATTGCTTTCCTTCTCAGTGGGGCTGGGGGGGGGGTGGGGATGGAGAGAAGTTGGAATTCAAAGTATTAGAAACGAATGTTGAGAATTTTTATTGCATATAATTGGGAAATAAGAACTGCAGGGATAAGGGTATGGAAATTCATCTTGCCCTGCAAGAAAAGAGAAGATGGGGATAGGAGAGGGGTGGGGTGTGTTGGAGGGAAGGGTACATTGAAGGAAGGAGTAATCAGAATGCAAAGTATTAGGAAACGGGGGGAGTGATGGGGAGAAAAACTGGACATGTTACGTAGTGAGGTGAAAGCAATTAGTATTAAAACAATAGACTGAATTAATTACTGAGAATAAATCAATGACATCTTTAGTTTGGAGAAAAGAATTTCAGTCTAAATTTCCTAGCAGAAGGTAACCTTGGGTAAAACTTGGCATTGATGGAAAAGTCAAGGTTTTAATGGTAAATTTGATTTTATGATTGCTATTTAACCAGGAACGAGAGCACGTATAGAAAGGCATGTAAGCCACTTAAGACTTGCCTCAAAAGCTGTTCCTTAGCCAAAGTGAAACTATAATCATATTTGAAACCCAGTTATTGGAACTTGCCATTTTTAGATGCTATGGGACTATTAAGTGAATGTTCTTCTGAGTCTAACTCTAGGTATGGGTAGCAAGAAAGGCGATCTGAGCCTCCAATCCATGATGCCAGTAGGCTGATGAGATGCTGGTATGAACTACATAGGGGATCTCAAGGGAAGGGTGGGAGAGCGGCTGTTCAGCATGGGCTGAGGTGGGATTCTCCTGACTCAGTTTCCACACTGACACCTGATAGACTTTAAGCCTGACTGAATGCAAGTGGATAATCTAATCCTGCCTGGAATTGACATGAAGTTGGGAGATATTGTATCCCTGCAATGTCGTTACTATTGGTGGCAATTTCCTATAGTCAAAAGGTTTGTAAGCTTAATACCAGATCTATTCAATTATAAATTATGGATAGGGGAACATCCGAGGTTGTCTAAAATTAAGCTATCAGGCATAGTACTTTAGACCAACAACATTAAGTTAGGCTCCTTTAATTCTTAGTAATACTGTGGAGACAATTAGGTCAAGAGCTTGTGAAGTTAGCAACATAAATATTATTTGTGTCTTAGTTGGTTAATGTTTAAAAAAAATTCTTTTGTGGCCCATATTTTAAATGCTTTAAAAAGATGTATCACCTGACCAAAAGTCTGAATTGCTTTATCTGTTATAAACTGTGTTAAAAATAAATTTAAGAAAAAGACTAAAAGGCATTAATCCCTGCCCTCAAGGAGTTTTCATTGTCCTGTGCAGAAGAGAGGGGAATATCATATCAGAGAGAGAGAGAGAGAGAGAGAGAGAGAGAGAGAACTGAGGGAGCTGGGGAAATCAGGCAAGGCTTCACAAAGGGACAGTTTTGGCTTTTAGTGTATCCCTAGGGCTTAGCACAAGTTCTTGGCACATAGTGAGTGCTAAATAAAAGCTTATCAATTTAAACTTTAAGAACTTAAAACTGCACCAACAGTACACCAACTCTGTATAAATTCCTTGAAGGCAGAGATGACTTCACTTTCATTTTGTTTCTCCAGTGCCTAGTAGGTACTGACACATAGTAGGTGCTTGGTTAAAGTGGATTGAGTGATTTTTGAGTCACTACTCTCTCCTGGTTCATCAGATCATAGAGTCAGAGCTGAAAATGAACGTCTAGCACAGCTCTTCTCATTTTACAGATAAGGAAACTGAGGTCCCAAAGTATTTGTGTAAATTATCCAAGATCACACCTAGTGATAGGCAGGATTTGAACCCAATTCTTCTGACTATAGAGTTAGTTAATGTGATTTCTCCTTCTACACAAGGCAGTTCTCTTTCCCATCTGTCTTTCTTCTCAGTCTCCATTGCTGCATCAACATCAATGTCTACCCCCACCCCACTCCTTACACATGTGGGTACCCTGGGGGACTCTCTTCTCTGGATCATTTTGTCTTTTCTCTATACACTCCATCTTAGTTATTTATTTCCTCAGTTTCCAAGGGTTAAACTCTCATTCTTACTCAGATGAACCCCCAAGTCAGGTGGCTCTCAAATCAATCACTCAGCCACCATTTTTTAGTCTGCCCTTTCCAAATTCCAGGAATTATCTGAGAATCTGGGGATACAAGGACATAACATCACACTCCCTGCCCTATTCTATTCTATTGGGGAAAATCACAACATGTAAGTAATTCCAGAGTAAATACAGAATCCATTTCAGGGAGTAAGGGCTGAAGAGGATCAGGAAAGGTCTCCTATAGGAGGTAGCCCAGGAGTTTTGAAGGAAGTTAAGGATGCTAAGATCCACAGTACATGCCTGAGCTCTACTGTACATCTCCAAATAAATTTTCTAGAGGCATCTCAGACTCAAGACATATAAAACATAACTCATTATTCCCCACACAAAAAAAACCCTGCCCCATATCCTAACTGCCTTAATTATGTCAAGGGCATCATCATCCTTTCTGTCTCCCAGGTTCGCAGCCCACAGTGGTCCTTGACTCTTCCCCCTCCATCACCCCTTGAGTCCAACTAGATATCAAGTCTCGACTGTTCTTCCACAACCTTTCCCCTATCCATCCCCTGCTCTTTACTCATAGCCAAGGTCAGACAGATCCTCATTACCTCTTGTCTGGACTATGGAAGCATTCCTGCCTTCTCTTTCCTCTCTCCAACCCTTGTTCTTCCACGCAGCTGCCAAAACGGTTTTCCTAAAGCACAGATCTGACCAAGCTATTCCCCTGTTAAATAAGCTGCAGTGGTTCTCTCTTGCCTCTAAGATTTAAAAAAAAAAATCTCTTCTGTTTGGCATGTAAAGCCTTTCCTGGTCCGACTCCAGCCCACTTTTTCAGGCTTATGAACTCAACACTCCTTCCTGTTTCTATTATACAACATTTCCCATCTAGTCTTTGGGTCTTTGTACTAGTCAATGCTCAGTCCATGCCTAGAAGGCACTCTCTCCTCCAAGCTCCTATAGGAAGCCCAGCCTGATTCCCTCACCTCCTCTTTGAAATTACTTTGTGTACATTTTTTCTTCACTCATCTGCTTCCCGTGATCAAATGCGAATTCCTTGAGGGCTAGGACTTCCATTTTTGTCTCTTATGTGCTCAATGCCTGGCACAGTTGTCATTGTTGGTACTCGGTCATTTCAGTTATGTCCAACTTTTTATGAACCCATTTAGGGTTTTCTTGGCAAAGATACTAGAGTGGTTTGTTATTTCCTTCTCCAGTTCATTTTACAGATGAGAAAACTGAGACCAAAAGGGTTAAAGGACTTCCCTGAGGTCACACAGCTAGCAAGTATCTGAGATGAGATGTGAACTCAGGAAGATGAGTCTACCTGACTTGTCATGTACTCTATCCACTGCGCCACCTAGCTGCCAATAGTAAGCATTTAATAAATACTTAGGGGAGGAATGTAGCACTTAAGGAGCACTCCCATGGGATGATTAACCTTTTTTTTTTTTTTTGCTATAAACAACACCTGTCCTCAGCCTTCTGATGCCATAATTGAGTGTCATATCAAGCTCCTAATAAATGTGTTTATTCTCTCAAAACAACTTGCATTTGCCTTTCAGCCCCTAGGAGAAATTCGAGCAGCCCAAGAGCTGAGCTAGGCTGGGGGAATCTCACCATTTTTCTTCATTGCATACCCTTGAAATGGTGCCCTGACCTTTCTACCTCTTTCTCATCTGCTCATCAGAGAAGTCACACATGGTAACATAGTACTCACTAGCACATGCTAGCTGGGCTAATGTTCAGAGAACTTAAAATATCAACTACTGAATCCCCAAAGTCTCACCCACTTCCTTCCCTCCTTTTCTGCCATTTGAAGAAACATCATGGCAGAAATACTCAGAGTCAGGAAACTTAGGGAAATAAAAAATCATAGATCCGAAGCTGGAGAGGACCTCAGAGGTCATTAAGTTTGAGTCCCCATCCCATTTTACAGATGAAAATAGTAAGGCCCAGGAAGGTGAAGGGACTTTAGGGGCTACTTAGTCCAAATGTCCTCATTTTACAGGTGAGAAAAATGAGGCCCAAGAATGTGAAGGGACTTGCCCAAGGTAATACAAGGAGTAAGCATCAGAAGCAGAACCTGAACTCAGGTTCTCTGACTCCAAAGGAAGTGTTCTTTCAATGGAACCATAGCCTTTGCAGATCTTCAATTGCATTGTACACACAGCCAGGGCTCTCCTGCATGCAGCCCCTCTGTCTTCTTTTTGTGCTCTGGAGGAGGGAAAGAGACTTGCTGGGTTTTCATGGAGGGCAAGAAAGAAGGTTTTTTTCCCCTTCAATCACTTGGAAGAAAGATTTGTCTTGGTCCTTTTCTCCTCCTTTTCTGTTGTTGAAGTAGAGAGATTTGTGTTTTTATTTTTGCAACTAAGAAGATGAAGAAATAGATTGAGGCTGGTGATACAAGGAAGAGGGAAAGATACCTTGTTGAGTCTGCCAAGCTGAGGCTGCATGGACATTGCAGACTCAGGAAATTAACAGATGCAGATTCAGCCTTCAATTGAAGTCTTCCTTAATGGGACTGATCCAAGAGTACTCAAGATTTTCCTAGGACTGCCACCTGTGTAATTTTTAAAAAGTCACTTACCTTCTCTGGGACTCAGTTTCCCCATCTACAAAATGGATTAGGTGACCTCTAAAATTTTTCTCCAATTCAAAATCTATAAGCTTTTGTGCTATGGAGATCACAGATCGGCATAGATTCTATGTCTTCCTTTGCCAGAGTACAATTCTTTTGGAGAAGTTAATTTTCCAAACTATTCTGGGGTAGGAAAGGAAATAAAACTATATTCATTTAGGAATGTGGCTGATATTTTTTCATTACTTTATTATTAGTTTCTGTTCCAATTAAGCATTTTTACCATTTCAATGTTGCTGCTTGCCTAGATCTGCTAGCTTGGTAAGCAAAAGCCCCAGACCAGATGTAATGCCAGATGTTGCCAGTTTCGTGTTTTGTTTTTGTTTTCAAACCAGGTAAGGTCAAGCAAGGAAAGGGAACGAATATTCATTAATACTTGTGTCAGGCACTTGCTAATCACTTTGCAAAATATTCAGTAAATTACTACCCGAAGTCCGTGCCACCTGAACCCTAATCCAAGAGAGATGACAGAGGGAGTACCCCTAGGCTACATACAGAAGTCAGCTATTATTGTGGGCAGTCAACCCACAAATTTTTATATAGTACCTACTATGCACCAGGCTTTTGTTAGTAGGGTGTCTTTGTACCTGGAATGCACTCCCTCACCTCCTTCTCCTGGTATACAGGGTTTCCCCTGAAAGCTCTGCTCAACAGTTGCCTCCTAAGAGAATCCTCTATCCAAACTGTTAGTGTCTGACCCTTAGAAATTACTTTGTATCTATTTTGTATTTAATTTTCAAGTACATGTTATTCCTTCCTCCTGGCCCCTGTAGAGGATCAGCTCCTTGAAGGCTGCAACTTTTTGTTTTTTCTTTTTTCTGGTCCCCTATGTGCCAGGTACATAGTAGGTGGTTAATAAATGTTTACTAAACTGAAACATTGCTTCTGTTATCATTATTATTCACACCCCCAGTTGACACTAGCTCTATAATCATGGGCAAATCACTTTATCTGAGTCTCATTTTCTTAATCTGTAAAATGGGAGTAATACATATCACAAAATCGTAAGGAAAGTGCGACATAAACCTCAAAATACTCTAAAAATTTGAGACATTATTAGGATAGGACCAGGGAGGGACTGGACCTTTGATTTCATCATCTCCGAGAGAAAGGAACTCCCTCTACCTGTGCAGGTTGATACTTTCTCTGACGTTTACAATCATAGAGAGTTACTCAAACGCTGAAGGATAGTTGGTTCCCAGTTGGTATTTGTCAGAGGCAGGATTTGAACTCAACTGGTTTCAAGGCCAGTTCTCCAATAAACCAACTTTGTGAGTCATTTTTATGGGCAGCTAGAGAAAAGAGAACAAAAGGTGTCAGGCAGAAGCTTCAGGCACACTGAATTCAGGCTGAAACTGGATGTATTCATTGCATCGTTGGTCATCCCCCAAGGGAATGACCTCCCCACTTTGGTGACCTCTACTGGCCCAACTTCATGGCTTTGTACGGAGGCTGAATCACCCCTCCCATCAGATATGTTAGAGTGAGGATGGCTTGGACGAGGCAGCCGCCGAGGTCTCTCAACTGTCAAATGCTGTGATTCTGAGATGTTTGAAGACAGAAACCAGCTCCACTTCACAAAGTTTTCTCTTCTTCAGTAAAACATTTGCAGATACTTCAGCCATTCTTACCACGACATGGTTTTCAGACTCACCAACACTTTATTACCAGCCTATAGACATGTTCCAATTTGCCGTGGTCTGACTTAAAATGAGCCTCTCAGAAGTGAGTACAGCACAAACACAGCACACAGCAAGTACATGTTGTCTGGCCAGAGCAAAGTCCAGTGGGACAGATATCTCTCTAAATCTGGACAGTATGCTTCTAGTAATGAATCTTAAGATCACAAGAACTTTTTGGAGGGATTTGTTGCTCTTGGTTTGTATTAAACTCAAATCCCACTAAGCCACTGTGTCTTCTTCATGTGTTTGGCATCTCTCCCCCACCCTGTACTTGTACAGTGGATTCCTGGAATCCAAGTGCAGAATTTCACATTTGTTCCTATTATTTTCCCTATTAAATTTCATCATGTTAGTTTCAGTACATCATGGCAGCCTCCATAGAGGGAGATGGCACAGATAGTGAATATTGCCTGGGGCAATATTCTAGTAGTCTAGTGACTTCTAGAAATGTGCTTACCTTTACATGCCCTTTTCCAAATGGATTGGAGAGATTTATTCAGCCTGTGATGCAGAGAGGTTAATTCTCCCTACATTCTACTCACCTCCCAAAGAGAAAGCATATTTCCTTTTCTGGGTAATGTAGCCACTGTACATTTCAGAACTTGAGGGGGTAGAGCCGGATCCCCCTAAGCAGGCCCCTCTACCCTTTGCAACTAGTATGCATACACACACACATACAAACATACACATACGTGCACAAACGCATATTTTATGAGTATATGTCTATGTACATATATGTATATGTTTATTCTGTTTAGGTTATTATTTTAACTGAATATGTATTATATATTTTAACATAATATATGCATATATATTCTGTTCAAGTTTTGATTTTAACTGAATATATATCTATATTAACAGAATATACAATGGAATAATATATAAAATACATAAATTTTATGTTTAACAGAATACATGTGTAAATGTATGTATATATTATCTATATTAATATATAATACATGTATATTCTGTTCAAGTTATGATTTTAACTGAATATGTATCTATATTAATAGAATATACACAACAAAATAGTAGAAATAAGAGAATATATATGCAATATACATAAATTATATGTTTAACAGAATGCATATGTGTAAATATAGGTGTGCATACTATCTATATGTATATATGTGTGCATGTTCTGTTCAGATTATGCTTTTAATTGAATAGGTATCTAAATTCATAGATATATTAGAATTAATGTATATTAAGAGACTATATAATATATATATAAATTATGCTTCCCAGAATTTCTATGTGTAAATGTATATGTGTATGTGTTTAGATAGATAGATAGATAGACAGACAGACAGATAGATGGATATGTATGTATGTATAGAGTGTGTGTATATGTAGATATATTCTTTTTCAGATTATGGTTTTAACTGAAGCCTCTCAGCCTTTACCTCTACTTAGGTCAGACGTTCTTAACCTAGAAATCCAAAGGGGTCCATGGATAGACTTACGGGGAAGATGAGGGGAAAATAACATCCTTGTTTTCCCTGACCTTGCTTTCCTTTGTAATCCTATGCATTTTAGTTGGTGCATTTGAAAGCACTGTTTTGAGAAGGAATCCATAGGCTTCACCAGAATACCAAAGGGTGCAAAAAGTCTCTTAACTAAGTCATAACGAGGGTGGGGCAGCCTGGGCTTTCTCCCAGGTTTTCTCCCCAGGCAACAGAATTTAGAAGTGAACTCAGAAATTACCATCTCTGATCATAACCTCCTGCCTCAACACTCCTGAGTCTGCCCAAGTCTCCGTTGCTGTCTCCGGTCCCCTAACTCCTCCCTGTTCTTCCAATCAATCATAAAACATATCTGCATGTCACTTTAAGGTTCGCCTCAAGCTTTTACAGACATTATCTCATTTGAGTCTCATGGCAATAGTGACGTAGGTCCATTGGTCAAATGCCATTTGACCAGTCAGGAAACTGAAGCTCAGAGGCCTTGGGTGACTTGCCCAGGACACAGCTAGTAGGTGTCTTACATGGGATTTGAACTCAGGTCTTTCCTGACTCCTGGCCAAGCACTCTAGGCCACCCAGATACCGCAGAAAGACACTGAGTCAGAAACAGAATTCATCATCTCATACCGCCCCCCCAAAAAACCTGCCTTGCTCCCAGCTTTCCTATTTCTATTAATTATACCTTCATCTTCCCAATCACGTTGGCACAAAGCTCCAAAATCATCATTCAGATATTCACCAAATATCCCCTTGTTAACATAGTCTAACCAGGGTTGGGGCACCTGTAGCCTCGAGGTCACATTTGGTCTGCTAAGTCTTCAGATGCAGCCTTTTGACTGAGTCCAAGTTTTATAGAACAAGTCCTTTTATTAAGGGCATTTGTTTTGTGAATTTGGATTTAGTCAAAGGACCACACTTGAGGATCTAGAGGGCCATATGTGGCCTTGAGGTTACAGGTTCCTCACCCCTGGTTAGAAATTTTCCAAGAACGAAAGTCAAACTAACTTTCTCTCTCTCTCTCTCTCTCTCTCTCTCTCTCTCTCTCTCTCTCTCTCTCTCTCTCTCTCTCTCTCTCTCTCTCTCTCTCTCTCTCCATACGTATGTATATATACACATATATGTACACATACCATATTATATATTTTATTATAAAATACATATTATATGAAAATCAAGCTGTTTATCCATTTTGAATCCTGTGGTACATCTCTTAATCTCCTATAATCTTTCAAAAATCACAAATGGCCTCATTGATCACATCTCCAAGTTTCTAACTCTTCCCTCTCCCTCATTTCCTTTATCCTGTCGATGGCTACATCCTAAGGATTATGCTTCCATGGTCCCTTCGTACCTCTGTTCCCTTCTCTCCACTCCCGCACGGACACTACCCTATTTCAGGCCCTTATCACCTCTCACCTGGACGATTGCAACAACTTCCTAATTGGGCTCCCAGCTTCTAGATTCCATTTTAAGAGAGACAATTGGGTGGTGCAGTGGAGAGAGCTCTGAGCCTGGAGTCAGGAAAAAACCCTTAGTTCAAATCTGACCTCAGACACTTACAAACTGTGTGGCTCTAGGCAAATCACTTAATATCCCTCTTCCTCAGTTTCCTTGACTGAACCTCTTAGTTCAAATCTGACCTCAGACATTTACTAGCTGTGTGACCCTAGGTAAGTCACTTAACATTCCTCTGCCTCAGTTTCCTTGACTGTAAAGTGGGGGAAATAATGGTACCTATGGTCCAGGGTTGTTGTGGAGATCAAATGAGATTTTTATTTGTAAAGTATTTAGCACAGTGCCTGGAACATTTAAGCCTGGAGCTTAATAAATACCTTTCTCCTCCTCCAGGCCACACTCTACACAGCTGCCAAAGTAAAGTTCCCAAAACATAGACCTGACCACGTCACTTTCCTATTCAAATTCCCTATTTATTGCTGTGGGATAAAGTACAAACTCCTGAGTCTATAAGGCCCTCCAGAGTCTGATGCCAACTTACCTTATCAATCATAATTCATAAAACTGCCCTTCATGTTTTCACCATTCCAGCCATGCCAGACACTAGGTTTTCTCCAGTCTCATCCCTCCTGCTCCCTCCTCCTCAAATTCACTCAGGTTCCCTTCCATGCCTAAAATGCACCTGCTCCTCCCTCTGCCAGATGAAACCCTCTTGTTCCGTTCAGACCCAACTCCAGCCTCTCTAAGAAGCATCCCCTGATGCCTAGAACTATAAGTCATGGGATCCTAGAACCAGAGTGAAAAGGGGCCATAGAGACAATCTAGCCCAACCCCCCATTTTACAGATGATGAACCAAAGACCCAGACAGGTTCAGTGACTTGACCTAGATCATCAAGGCGAGATTTGGACCCAAGACTCCTTACTCAGAACCAGTGAGTTTCCTAAAGCATTTTGTCTTTACTTTAAAATTATCATACTCTAACTTGTGTTAGAGCATGTAACTGTGTATAAGTACACTTATCTGTGGATATGTAGTAGGCTAGAAAGTCTTTGAGGTCCTATGTCACAGTTCATTTTGAGGTACCATCACAACAGTGCCTTGAACACTATTTTTACTTTATAGTTTTTTTTTTTATATTAGATTGAACTGAATATATAAATACTGCTAATGGGCTAGTTAGTAGCAGTAGTAGCAGCAGCAATAGTAGTAGTAGTAGTAGCAGTAGTAGTAGCAGCAGAAGTAGGAACTATAGTAATGGTGGTGGTGGTAGAAATAGGTAGGCTAGGACACAGTGACAATGGCAAAATTATTAGCCTTAAGGATCAGCAGACACTTGTTCCAACTCTGTCACTAACTGTGACCTGGGACGAGTTTTCTCACTCCCTCTGGATTCAGGCACTATGAGTAGAAGAGCCTTAGACTTGAATTCTCTGCTCCTTACTCCCTGCATGACCTTGGGTCAGTTAGGCCCACCTCTTTGGGCCTCAGTTTCCACATCTATAAAATAAGGCCATCGAATCTGATGTTTTCCAAGGACTGAAATTCTGACTCTATAATGCACACACCAATTATAAAAGATTTCAGAAATCCATTTCCAGCTGGAGCAGAGCAAGCTTTAATATCCTCACTTGGCAAGGATGTCATGTGAGGGATGCTTGAAGAAATGATGCCAAGACAGAGCTGCCAGGGTACAATTCTAAGGTGACAGCATGATGTGAGAAGAAAGGATTTAGGGGAGAAAAAAGACTGTCACCAGAGAAAGGCTTTGTCCCGGCTATCACAGGAAAGAATTGTCGCCATCAACAGAAAACCTTGGAGCAGGAAAGCCTGCTTGCTGTCTGCCTGCACTGTCTCTATCAGAGATCAGCTCAACATTGGTAAACTCTACAGGGCACAGCAGCAATGTCTGGTCCTCCTTCTAAGTGTTATAGAAACAGTGCTTTGGCCTGCTCAGATGTGTTTGCATGAGGAAAATGGGTCTTAACTTTCTAGCTCTCCTGTGAAGTGTGGGATATGTGTGTGTGTGTATGTATATGTGTATATATATATATATATATATATATATATATATATATATATATATATATATATATATATACATGGGAATTATATATGTACATATGGGGCATATTTCCTATGGGTATATTTCCCAGCTTCCCCTTCTTCATTTTGAAAATGGTGGCTTGCTCAATGTCATCCAATTGAGCCTGGGGAATGGACAAGCAAGAAGTGATCTCCCCATGCCTCACTACTCCAGGTCAAAAATTAAGCCTTTTCATCATGAAATATCCCTTCACCCCTGGGTTCCCTTCTTCTGATGGGCTCTTTCCTCCTGGAATCCCCATCTTTAAAAAACAAAAACAGCCCCTAAGCCATCCATAAGTTCATCCTTCTCTGGATCCTCTCCTCATTCAACAGACTTCCTTCTCCACCATACTCCCACATGGTCACCTTCCCAGCTTCTCAACTTTCTTTCCTTTTAAGTTTTGTCTTCTTCCATTAGAATGTAAGCTCCCTGGAAGGAGGAACTATCTTTCTTTTGCCTTCTTTTGGCATCCCCAGCATTTAGCACAGTGCTGGCACATAGTAACCACTCAATAAATGCTTGTTGATTTGACTTGATGACATCATCTGGATTTCCTTTGAAAGGCCAGTTATCTGGCCCTGAAGCTTGAGTCAGGAATAAGTTTGGAAACTGAATATGTAATTGTTTGGGTTTTTTTTTCCTGATTAGTAAGTGTTTTTATGAGCTGGTCAGTTTGAGAAAACCTCAGAAGTATAGCAGGCACGTGTGCCCAATAAAGAAAGGACTACATTTCCCAGGATGACTGGGAACAAGAGTACAAGGCCTCATGGAGAAGCAGACTTCCCTCAGGAAGACTGCTTTTGTCCCTTCCCCAGTCGCATAAAAAAGAGTGGGTTGATTGGTTGGTTGGTTGGTTGATTGGCTGCTTTTTCTCCCTGCTATGCAGCTATCTGGAAGAAATGGAGATCATTGATGCCTTCATGACCACACAGAACAAATAAGGAAGTGAGACATCCCAGTTATGGAAAAGTTGGCAGATGAAGACCGCTACCAGGAATGGAGAACAGAGGCCAATTCAAACCCATCCACGGGCCACGTGAGGTTCCATGGAGTGAGAATACAGGGAAGAAACTTGCAGGCTGAATAGCAAGTACTGCCTGAGGCAAAAAAGCAAGCCAAGCCAAGAAGGAGAAGCTACAGACCCCGCACTTCCCTGACGTCTTCAGCTTGAGAATGCATCCAAGAAAACGACTGTAAAAAGGAGCGAATGTGTCCATGCCTTCCCTTGTCAGAATAAGAGTCTTGAGTCCCAAACTCTGAAAGGAAGGGTAAGAAAATTCTTTCAAGAAGACGACTGAGACTGTTTCCTGTCACTGATGATTCATTTCTGTCTTCTAGGAGGCTTTTCCTGTTGTCCCACTTGTCAAGGACAGCACCTGCCCAGTGCCCAGATTCACCACCTTGGAGTCACTCCGCTCATCCTTCACATCCAATTAGGTGCTCCAATGCTCCTTCTCCAACCTCCCTCTCCTCAGGACCTTCTCTCCACTCACACTAGCGCTACCCCTCTCATTCTGGTCCTCTCTCCTGACTAGAAAGAAGCTCCTAATTTGTCTTTCCCCTCTCCACTCCATCCCCCAAATGATGGTCAAATTAGGTTTGAGCCACTCACTTCCTTACTCAAAAGTCTTTAAGGGATCCCTCTTGTTTGTAAGACAGTCAGCTAGCATTCATCAAGCACCTACTATGTGCCTGGCACTGGGCTAAGCACTGGGGATACAAAGAAAGGGAAAAGACAGTCCCTGCCCTCAAGAGGCTCACAGTCAAACAGGGAAAGGCACCTTACAAATTACTATGTACAAACAAGCTATATACATGACAGGAAGCATGAATATTAAGGGAGATCAGAAAAGGCTTCTTGTAGAAACTTAGAATTTAGCTGAAATTTGAAGGAAGCTAGGGGAGCCAGGAGGCAAGGATAAGGAGGGAGAGCGCTCCAGCCAGGGCAGACAGCCCATGAAATATCCAGAGTCAGAGATGGACATGGAACTCATCTGGTCTTTCCAAAGCTTCCCAGTCTGGCTGCCCTGTACCTTTCCAAGCTCGTACACACTATTCTCCTCTATGCACTCTCTGTTCCCAACATATCAAGCTTCCATTCCACATTCCATCTCCTACTTGTGTGAGTGGCTCAAACCTAAAACTTCAACCAGAAGGCTGACCTCCATTCCTCGAATACTTTTCTCCTCACCTCTGCCTCCTAGAATCCTTGGCTTCCTTCAAAATTCCTTAAACCCTAAATTACTATCAACAAGATGTCCCAAAAAGGCTTAGCGTAAAAGTCTTAGCCTTAATAACTTAAATATCCTGTATATATTTAGTATACATTTGTATTTACTAATGTTTGCATTTAGTAATATATTTAGTATATATTTTTATTTACTTGCATATGGATATTTTTCCCCAAAAAATGTGATTTCCCTGAGGGTGGGGAATGTTTAATACTTGTCTTTATGCCCTTAGTGCCTGGCACATAGAGTGTGTTCAATAAATGCTCATGTATGTATTCCCTGCTTTCCCCATTATTAATACTCTCCCCTCAAAAGACATTCCTCCTTCAATTAATTGTTTATATTTTGTATATTTATTCATCTGCATAGACATTGTTTTCTCCCAATAGAATGTAAGTTTCCTGAGACCAAAGATTGTTTCATTTTGTACCCTGAGTGCCTAGTCTGGTGCCTGGTACCCAGTGAGTACTCAATAAATGCCTGTTGAATCAAATCTATTTGAACAGAAGACATTTTTTGCCTTGCTTAGCTTGTTAGCATAGTGAGCCATTGAATGTCCACAACTGAGTTAAACTTAGATTCTCCAGCTTTAAAACCAGAAAAAGACAAGCAAGCTGAGACAGGTAAATGCCATCAGCATTCCCACAATTGGAAACTAAGTCCAAAAGCAGACAGAGAGGTGAAGTCCTCAGGGATACCTATGCATGTGTATATACATAAATGCATATGTGTATATACCTGTGTCTTTATATACACAGTCCTGGGACAGATAATACAAATGGAAATGGAGTTAAACCCAAAATTAAACAGGAAGAGAGGCAGATGGGTCACCACTGGGAAATTGCAAAGCTCTTCTAATAACCCCAAACTTCTGCCAGAAATAAAGGCCCATCTTTTTAACACCACCACTCTGCCAATGTCATTATATGATTTCATGACATGGAACCCAATATCTTTGAGGAACTGTAAATGAGTATCACACAGAGGGCAATATAGTGGGTAGGAGCAGGCTGTACCATATGGGGAGGGAAGTGAGCATTTATATAGCACCTATTGTATATCAGGCAATGTGCTAGCACTTTTTTTTTACAAATATTATCTCATTTGAACTTCACAACAACTCTATGAGATAGTGGTATTATTATCCCCATTTTCAATTGAGGTAGACAGAGGTTAAGAGACTTGCCTAGGGTCAAGCAGCTATTTTGTCTCTGAGACTGGTTTTGAATTCAGATCTTTCTAGCTCCAGGCCCAGCACTTTCTCCACTGTTCTACCAGCTACTCCCATCCCCGTGATAATAAAATACAAAAATATTGCCTGGAAGGAGTGGCCCATTAAAGCTATATTCATCAAATGCCACCTTAACCTCAATGAGCCATGTCCAATTAGGCTGCCGGGTCACCTAAGTCATAACTATAATGCTACACATAACACTTTACATTTGTATAGAAGTTTAGAAAGTGCATATAGGTGTGTAATTTCATCTTTGATGCAGAGTAGGGGAGGTATTGTCATCTCCATTTTAAGGATAAGGATACGGGGACTCATAAAGGTGAAGTGACCTGTCTGTGATCCTCTGGCTGGTCAGTGGCTAATCTTGGCCTTGGCCTTAGACTTGGATCTTCTGCTAGAACTTAGAGGGGTTGGGCCACAGGACAGGATTTGGAACTAGGGAAACTCATTAGGGCACTGAGCACTAGGAGTAGAGAAAGAGGGACAAAAAAGAGAGGAAATGGTAGTGTAGGAACAAAATACGCAACTCTCACTCCCCCTTTCACAATTTCAAGTCTCACTCTGGGCATCTACAGCCACAATGGTGGTGATGAGCTACTTCAGGGATCAGGGTCAAGTTTCTAATATTGAACTCACTTGCCACTGGGTGAAGTGAATAAAATCCTAGGTGGGGGTTTGGGGTGGTAATTCTTGTTTTTCTGAGCCAATCAGAAACAATAAGGGAATTGAGGGTGAGGGTGGAATCTCCACCAAGTTTCTATGGCTTTCTAAAAGATAACTGATAATTTAATGAGTCATACATTCTAAATCCTCATGTTGTCTAAAAGTTTTCATTTTAAACATATTAAAACAGTTTGGAACGTCTATTTTTAGCTTGTACATCAACAAGATACAGACTCTTTTTTTCTTAGACAAATAACTCCATTCAGACTTTGGTTGAGGTTCCCTGGGTATGGTAGGCTGACTTTGGAGATTTGTTGTCCTTTGAACTCTAGCTTATTATCAGCAAGTTCTAGTCCTGGAGGTCTTCACACTGACATCAGTGACCCACCTGGGTGCTGAGGATACTATGAGTAATACTCAGAGGCTACTCTCAAGAAGATTACAATTAAACAAGGAGGAAATCCGAGGTCCACTTTTTTGCCCTTGAGATCTGAAAGAGTTAACATGGGCTAACTATTCAAAACTTTAGAGCAGCATTATTTTAAATTGTGACAAAACGGATACAACCTGAATGTCCAACAACTAAATAATGGCTGAACAAACTGTGATACATCGATGTGATATAATATTCTCATGCAATTAAGAATGACCAATGGAAGGAAAACAAGGAAACGCCAATTGAATGGATGAGAGTGAAGGAAGTTTTCTTTGCAATTAGGAAGGCAAGTCAAATGATCTGTGTGGGCAGGGAAGAAGTTAGCAGCTGCTGCCAATGACCCCCGAGAAAGCACTGGACGGTTGCTGTTTCCCCTGCCCCACCTCATTCCAGGTCAGCTTGTAAAAGCAGAGCTGGGCCAGGCTTCCCAGCCACTGTTGTCAACTAGTTCTCATTCTGCCAAGACTGAGAGGAAGAGCAGTAACTGGAAGAGCAGGGTCTGGTCATCTAGAGAGATTTCTCTGTGTCTTATTTGCACTCTTGTGGGTTGTGCACATCCTGGAGGAAAGTATGCCAAAATTTTGGGCCATGATGACCGTCACAAGATCATCATGTGTGATTCTTGCCCACATCATCTGTACATTCCTTCCAATAGAGAATTCACCATTGCATTGGAAGCCTCTCCCTTCTATTAGTGTCTTGGAGTACCGGTGTACCACTACCCACCCATTAGCTCTGTTTCTTGACACTTGGCCAACACAACCTTCTTTCCAATTATACTAGTCTTTAAAGATGCCTATATTCTGGGCACTGGGAAGCTACATCAAGATCCTGAGCTTCCTGTCCATTTTGAGCCAAAGAAGTTTTAAGAATGGTTTCAAAACATTTTAAGGAAAAATTGCCCTAGCCTGCAGAAGGCAGAGCCTTAAGAAGCTGCTCAGAACAAAAGTGCCTCCTTAGAGACCAGCATGGTGTTGAGTCAATAAGTATGCGCTAGTCGATGGGAAAACTGCAGAGTTTAGAAAAGTTCCTGCCCTCAAAGGGCTTCCATTCTATGAGAGAAATTTACCATTTAAAAGGACAACTTCAAAAATAGAAGTACACACAGATATGTGTGTATACATATTATATATATATATATATATATATATATATATATAAACATATATATTGCACTAAAGATGTATAAAACAAAGTATAATATGATCTCCCAGTGAAGAGATTATTCTACAAGGGGGAACCAGAAAAGGCTTCGTGGGGAGATGACATTTGATTTGGGCTTAAAAGAATAGGTAAAATTTCAGATGAGAAGGGGGAATTCCAGGCATAAAAGATGAATTGCTCAAATGCCGTATAGCAATGCAAGAAGAGTAACACTTAAAGAGATGGGCTTGTGTGGTATTTTCGGATCATCTGTTTGCTCTCAAAAATGCAATCCTGTATCATATCCTTCAATACCATAATGGGTCCAATGAATTGTCCATGTGTAGCTGCTGTCCCAGAATGCATTAAAATAATGCCATTTGTGGATAGAAGCCTCTGGAAAACCTTGCCATAAATAGGAAATCCTCCTTTCACTTGGACTCCTTATAGTGTGTCCCCCAGCCTCCCTCTTCTGCACAGCTCTTGATATAAATACTTAGTAGATCTTTGAATAAAATGCAGTCCATAGTGGCACCCATCAAAGAATATTGTATTATATAACACTATCTAGGAGATATTTTGATGGAGGGGAGCTTTTAAGCCCTGAGGGCATAATGGATAGAATGCTGAACTTAGAATCAATAAAATCTAAGTTCAAACTTAACTCAGGCTTACTGTGTTACCCTAGGCAAGTCACTTAATTTCTCTGAGCCTCAGTATACTTATCTATAAATTGGGGATAATAATAGAATAGCAGTTGCCTTACAGAGAAGATATAAAGATCAAACTAGATAATATGTAAGTAAAGTGCTTTTCAAACTTTAAAATGTTATATAAATGGTAGCTATCATCATCATCCTTATCATCATAGTAAATAAAATGGTTTTTTTGGAAATAAACAATACACATGAAGGGATCTTGTTCTCTATCAATTCTTCAATCAATTGTGTAATTCTGAAAAGACATTTGACTCTTTAAAAAAAAAAGCATTTGCAAAAAACCTCCCAGTTTCCTTTTCCAACTATCATCAAGGATGATAATGGCTTCTTAGATCATATTCATAAAGATTTTATAGCACTGAGAAATTAGGCATAGAAATTAGCAGTATTAGTTTCTTCTCAGTCACCTTTAATATTGTTTGCTAAAGAAGCATGATCTTTCACATGCTTTTAGAATCTTCCTCTCTTGGGGTGGAGCCAAGATGGCAGAGTAGAAAGACTCACGTATGCTAGCTCCGAACCCACAACCCATATATTTCCTGCAAGAAGAACTCCCCACAAATTCTGGAGCACTGCAAGGCGCGCAGAAACGCAGTGGAAAAGATTTCTGTTTCAGAGAGCCCTGGAGAGCGGTACCCAGGCGTCCGTCGCACCCCGGAAAGTGGAGCGCACCCCTGTGCTGCCCTGGCCATGGCCCCTGAGGAGCAGATCCGAGCAGGCTTCAGGGACGGAATCTCCAGTGGCCGGGAAGGTCCCTCCACCCACAGACGCTACAGGTCAGTGAGAGAGACTTCTGGGCTGGCCAAGACGGGAGTGGGGTGTCTCTGTGACTCGGGCCCCCTTGGGAGGCTGCACCGGAGGGAGTGGCAGAGGCAGCGGTAGAGGCAGCGACAGAGGTAGCAGCGACCAGACTCCCCGAGCAGCAGGCAGAAGTTCAGGGCCATTACTGAAGGTCTCTGCATAAAGCCCCTCAGGGAACTGAGCCTGGGAGGTGGCCCTGCCCCCACCCCAGCACCAGAACTTAAGCTCACATTGAATAGCAGCCGCTCCCACCGCTGAAAGCCCATTTGAATCTCAGACCCCAAGCACTAGCTGGGCAGATCTAGGCAGGGGTGGACAGGAATCTCAGAACTCAAGCAACTGGCTGAAAAAATGCCCAGAAAAGGGAAGAAAAATAAGACTATAGAGAGCTACTTTGAGGGAGTGCAGATGTTCCCACCTTTCAATTCTGATGACAAGGAACTATTCTTACCATCAGGGAAAGATGTGGAGGTTGGGGCCTCTGTATCCCAGACATCCCAGGTGGATGTCCGTTGGGCTCAGGCCATGGAAGAGCTCAAAAAGGATTTTGAAAAGCAAGTTAGACAGGTGGAGGAAAAACTGGGAAGAGAAATGAGAGAGATGCAAGAAAAGCATGAAAAATGGGTCAATACCTTGGTAAAGGAGACCCAAAAAATGTTGAAGAAAATAACACCTTGAAAAATAGGCTCACTCAATTGGCAAAGAGGTTCAAAAAGCCAATGAGGAGAAGAATGCTTTCAAAAGCAGAATTAGCCAAATGGAAAAAGAGGTTCAAAAGCTCTCTGAAGAGAATAGTTCTCTCAAAATTAGAATGGAACAGATGGAGTCTAATGACTTTCCGAGAAACCAAGAAATCACAAAACAAAACCAAAAGAATGAAAAAATGGAAGATAATGTGAAATATCTCATGGGAAAAACAACTGACCTGGAAAATAGATCCAGGAGAGACAATTTAAAAATTATGGGACTACCTGAAAGTCATGATGAAAAAAAGAGCCTAGACATCATCTTCCATGAAATTATTGAGGAAAACTGCCCTGATATTCTACAACCAGAGGGCAAAATAAGTATTGAAAGAATATTGAAAGAATCCATCGATGGCCACCTGTAAGAGATCCAAAAAGAGAAACTCCTAGGAACATTGTGGCCAAATTCCAGAATTCCCAGGTCAAGGAGAAAATATTGCAAGCAGCTAGAAAGAAACAATTCCAGTATTGTGGAAATACAATCAGGATAACTCAAGATCTAGCAGCTTCTACATTAAGGGATCGAAGGGCATGGAATAGGATATTCCAGAAGTCAAAGGAACTAGGACTCAAACCAAGAATCACCTACCCAGCTAAACTGAGTATAATACTTCAGGGGAAAATATGGTCTTTCAATAAAACAGAGGACTTTCAAGCATTCTTGATGAAAAGACCAGAGCTGAAAAGAAAATTTGACTTTCAAACACAAGAATGAGAAGAAGCATGAAAAAGTAAACAGCAAAGAGAAGTCATAAGGGACTTACCAAAAGTGAACTGTTTACATTCCTACATGGAAAGACAATATTTGTAACTCTTAATATTTTTCAATATCTGGGTAGTTGGTGGGATTATACACACACACATACACACACATACACACATGCATACACATACAGAGACAGAGAGCACAGAGTGAATTGAATAGGATGGGACCATATCTTAAAAGAAATTAAGGTAAATGGTGAGAGAGAAATGTAGTAGGAGGAAAGAGGGTGAAATGGAATGGGGTAAATTATATCTCATTCAAGAGGCAAGCAGGAGACTTTTTAGTGGAGGGAAAAAGAGGAGAGCTGAGAAAAAAAAAACAAGAAGTTTACCCTCATCACATTCATCTAAATTCATCACATTCAACTAAAGGAAGGAATAAAATGCACACTCATTTTGGTATGAAAACCTATCTTACAATACAGGAAAGTGGGGGAGAAGGAGATAAGCAAGGGGGGGGATGATGGTAGGGAGGGCAATGGGAGAAGGGAGCAATTTGAAGTCAGCACTCAGGGAGGGACAGGATCAAAAGACAGAATAGAAACAATGGGGGGCAGGAATAGGATGGAGGGAAATACAGTTAGTCTTACACAACACGACTACTATCGAAGTCATTTGCAAAACTACACAGATAAGGCCTATATTGAATTGCCTGCCTTCCCAAAGGGAATGGGTGGGGAGGGAGGGATGGGGAGAATTTGGAACTCAAAGTTTTAGGAACAACTGTTGAGTATTGTTGTTGCTACTAGGAAATAAGAAATATAGTTAATGGGGAATAGAAAGTCATCTGGCCCTACAGGACAAAAGAGAAGATGGGGACAAGAGAAGGGAGGGATGATAGAAGGGAGGGCAAGATTGGTGATATGGAAAATTAGAATGCTTGGTGTATTGGCAGGGGGGGAGGGGATAAAAGGGGAGAAAATTTGAATCCAAAATTTGAATCCAAATTTTGTGAAAATGAATGTAAAAAGTTAAATAAAAAAAAGAATCTTCCTCTCTTTGGGAGCTAGGTGGTGCAGTGGATAGAGCACCAGTACAGGAGTCAGGAGGACCTGAGTTCAAATCTCACTTTAGACACTGGACACTCAATAGCTGTGTGACCTTGGGCAAGTCTCTTAACCCCAATTGCCTCATCCTGGGTCATCTCCAGTCATCCTGATGAATATCTGGTCAATGGATTCAAATGACTCTGGAGGAGAAGTGAAGCTGGTGACCTGCACAGCCCTCCCTCACTCAGAACAAAGTCAAGTGCAAGTCATGTCATCATTTCTCTGATGGTATGGTCTTCTTCAGCAACAAAGGATGAACACACACACAGCATCTTCCTCTCTTTAAGATCCTGACAATCAATCTTTAATGCCTTTAAGATGTATTTCTTCCAGCATATATCTCATGTATATTTGGTCATATCAAGCAGTTCTTCCTGACTTCATCTTAAGGGCCACAGTTGCTTCCTCAAAGTAGATACCAAGATGATAGAACCCACTGCTGATAAGAATAGGTCACTATAGAAACCTCAACAGATCTGCTTCATCCTATACCTATATTACTCTCTCCCTCTCAGTTTAATCTGCAATTAACCTAGGGGTAATCTCAAATCAAGATCATTGTGGATTGGTCTTTTTCAATTTCATTTCACTAATTTATGAGGTCATATTACTTATGACTCTCCATCCTCTTTCATATTGCTTGGCAAATGATCCTGATCTATAATATAAACCCATGTGGCTTTCGACTGCCATGTCTCTCCACTTAATGAAGTTAGGTGCTTTTTAGCTGGGGAATTTTTTTATATCATTTGAGCTCTTCATTGTGGTGACTGTTTTGCACAGTTACAATTCCCTAAGAAATGTTGAGGGAACTTATGTCTTTACTTTTGTCCTCTTGCCAATTTTCATAGTTGATAGTTTCTTTACCTAGATCAAGCTGGAGCTGCCATAATCATATACTGTGCTGTCTTCTCATCTTTAACTTTCTTATAATTTGGCATTGAATTTTGTATTTTTTTCCACCCCATTCTTAGGGGATGGAAAGAATAACGGGAGGTGGAGCCAAGATGGTGGACCTGCTTTAGATCAACTCACCATAGCCCTTAAAACACCTGTAAAAAATTACTCTAAACAAATTCTAGAGCAGCAGAAGCCACAGAATAATGGAGTGAAACAGATTTCCAGACCAAAACAGCCTGGAAGGCCAACAGGAAAGGTTTATTGCACCAAGCTCAGAGTGGCACACAGCCCATTGTGAACCATGCAGCAGAGACAGGACTGGAACAGGCTTCAGGGTGCTGAATCATGGGTAGCTGCTGTGGTTTCCAGATTTCTCAACCCATAATTGCCAAAGACAGCTTCAAATGTCAGTAAGAAAGTCCTTTCACCTGGGTGAGAGGGGAGTGCGATCAGCCCCCAGCCCCAGAACAGTGGTAGCCACTGAGGCAAAAGAGTCCACTTTTGGAGCCCTTGGCCTAAAGACCATGGGGGAATCTAGCAGCTGATCTGGGTCTCAGTCCTGAGTGGTGGTCCTGGGGTGAGGAGGAGAGCTGGTATGGTGGAGCTGGTGGTGGCTGTGGAGAAGGAATCCTACTCGCAGACCCAGGGCAGAAAAGAGTGTTTTGGGTTGCTCGCAGACCAGAATACAGGCCAGGAGAGAAGTAAACTCCTCTCCATTGACTGTGCCACTTTGGAGAAATTACAGGTCCCTGGAGATACCTCAAAGAACAGTATCTTTTTAAGAATGTCCCAAGACAGAGAACCCATCACCTCTTAAGGTAGCCCTTACACTTTTGGACACCTCTAATTGCTAGGAAGTTTTTCCTGACATCAATTTTAAAGTGGTCTATTTGTGACTTCTGTCCATTGTTTTTTATTCTCTTCTCCCTCTGAGCCTTCCCTTTTACCAGACTAACATCCCTAGTTCTTCAATCAATTCTCGTATAACATAGACTCGAGATTCCCCAACAACCCGTTGCCTGGAAACTCCAGCTTACTATCAATCACTCCAGACAAGGTCTGACAAAGCCAAAGAACAGTGGAACTATCACCTCCCTATTCCTGGAAGCTATATCCCCCTTAATGTAGCCCAAGATTTCATTAGCTGTTTTTTTATGCTGTCTCACATTGCTGACTTACATTAAACTTGCAGCCCACTAAAACCAGCAGAACCTTTTCTGAACAACTGCTATGTAATCATGCCTTCCCTGTCTTATACTGTATATACTTGTGAAATTTATTTTTGTACCAAAAGACAAGACTTTACACTTGTCCCAATTTAACTTCATATAATTTGATTATGCTGTAACTTGTCAAGATCCTTTCGGATCCTGATTCTCTCATCCACTGTTAACTATCTCCCAGTTTTGCACCATCTGCAAATTTGATGTGCATATCATCTATTCCTTTAGCCAAATAATCAATAAAAATATTAAACAGAACAGATCCTTGGGGTACTCCACTAAAGACTTTTTACCATGCTCACTTTGAGCTGTTAGCAAGGACTTTTTTAATTTGGCCATCTATTGAGTTCTGAATCTGATTGTATCCTTGTCTAATCCATATCTTTCTAACTTCTCCACACACAAGAAGTCTGAAATACTTTATCAATAACTTTGTTAACTCTAGGTAAATTGCATCTATAGAATTCCCTTCATCTACTAGTTCAATAATCCTGTCAAAAAAGAAAAAAAATAGTTAGTCTTGAATGACCAGTTCTTGATGAAGTCATGGAAATTCTTTGTTTCACTTAATGATATAGTTTAGAATTCTCCTAGAAATCAAAACCAAATTCATGAGTCTATGGGTTTCAGACTCTGTTTTCTTCTCATTTTTGAAAATCAAAATAATATTTGCCCTTCTCCAATTTTATATTTTCCAGGACCTTTCAGATATCACCAGCAGTGGGTCAGCAACCATATCTGTCGGTTTTCAAGAACTGAGATGTAATTCATCTGGGCAGAGGACTTGAATGCATCAAGGACAAGAGAGGTGCCTTCTTACAATTTCCTTATTTATCTTAGGTATCAACTCTTTACATATGTTTGTTCTGTTGTTTCCAGTATAAAGGTCATTCTCCTTTGTAGAGAAAACACAAATGAAGTAACAATTGAGCCTACGATCTGCTGTCAGTTATCATCATTCCCTCCTAACTTAAACCAGGGTCCTATCTTTCCTCTGAGCCTCCTTTTTCTTCTGATGTCACAAAAATGAAATGAAACCCTTTTATTGACCTTAGCTTCCCTTGCCAACCTCAGCATGTTTTAAGTGTTAGCATTCCTCGTGTTATTTTTTATAACACCACACTATGCTTTGATGTTTGCCCTCTGTTATATGAGCTTGTTTCCATCTTTCTTTTTCAGGTCTAAGTTATTTGATGAGTTTACTTTGCATCACTATTGATCTTTTCAGATAAAGCCCACTTTTCTTCCTCCTTAGAATTCTCCTTTGCATCTTCAGAATTGCATTTTTGAGTATCTCTCATCCTTTCTGGACTGAATGCTCCTGAAGCATTTAACTCCATGGAATCCATTTTCTCTGAAATTTGACTTACGAAAATCTAAAGTACAAATTAAACTATACCCAGATTTCCTCCACCTCTTCTATTAGAAAGTTGAGAATGAAGTATATACTTTCCCCCTACGGTCCTTATCATTCCTATACCCAGAAACCAGTTCCTTCCTGGTAGTGAGAATCAGACTCAGAATAGCATTTCCCCTTATTCATTCCTCAATCTTTTTACGGATGAAATTATCCCTCCAGCAAATGAGGACATTTTTAACTGTTCTTCTTTTGCCAGAGAAAATATCTGGATAATTGAAGTCACCCATCACTGCTATATCATGCCTCTATATTCACTGGGCTCTGTTTCCAGACTCCTCATTTATTTTCTCTCTGTCCAGATAGCCTGTGGTATAAAAGTCATTTTTGTTTCTCTCTCCGTAGACATTCAATGCAAGTATCCTCCATCATTATTTTCCCCTCTAGATTCTGACTTTCTCATATGAGTATACCTTCTTCTTACATAATGCTGTCCCTCTCTCCTCACCAACACCAACATCTACCCTATTTCCTTTGAGTGAGATATATCCATTCAAATTCACAATCCAGTCATGACTTTTATCCCACCAAGTCTCAGTGAGATCTATGAGGTAAACTTTGTCTCCTCACATCAGTTTTTTTTCTCTTTTCTGTTATTCAGACTTCAGACATTTTTTACATTAGATGTTCGGGGCCATGGATTTTACTACTGTTTCCTTGGATTTTGTAGCCTATGCATTTCTGAGTATTCCAGCTACTCATTCTTCCTTCCTTGAGGCTACTCTTTATATTTGGGAATATACACACACAGTCCTCTCCCTCCTTCTTCCTTTTTAGTTTAAAACCCTTTTGATGAGATGTGTAAGGCACCTGGAAAATATATTCCAACAGGTGTACTCCACCTGTGACCAGGAATCTGCCATCACTTGATGTTTAAGCTGTGGTCCAGGAAAGCCAGCTGTCCACTTCCCAAATTGATTTTTTCCCTTCTTTATCCCTTACCTCAAATGACAACTTTTACCCCTGAAGTCTTCAGTTTCTTTCCCAAAACTTCATAATCATTGGCAATATCTAGAAGTGTCATTTGTATTCACATGATTCACCTGCAGTGGGTAGCTATCATCCATTTGGCTTTCTTTGTTGCATCTTGGGCACATGCCATGGGCAGAAAAGCATATTTCCCTATTATTCTTATTCATTCAACAAACAGCTGCCTCAACACCACACCTGAGCAGGACATCACCAGCTACACCATCCTACTCTGCTTCTTCTGCCTCCAATGTAGCATGGTGCCTGGCCCACAATAGGCACTTAATAAATGACTGTTGATTGATGGATTGATTGATTCAAGGAAGAAGGGCTCCTTCTAAGGTAGAAAGGGATTAGGCTCCTAGAGTAAAACTTGAAGGAGGAGAAAAATGCCAAAGTGCAGAGATTGGAGCAAGAGATCAGGGGAATCTGTTCCAGTCATGGTGGGACAACATGTGCAAAATCATGGAGGTCAAGATGATGTTCTGAAACAGTGAATGGTCCAGTTAAGCTAAAGTATGGTGTACATGAAGGAGAATACCATGAAATCAGGTTAGAATGTAGACTGAAGTCAATGGTAGGCTGTAGGTGGCTTTAAATGCCAGGATAATGAACATTCAGCCTTTCTAACAACTAGAGCTGTCCAAAAATGGAGCGACCTGAAGGAAGGGCCCAAGCAGAAGCTTGACAACC
This sequence comes from Bettongia penicillata ogilbyi, assembly GCA_023548195.1. Lineage (NCBI taxonomy): Eukaryota > Metazoa > Chordata > Mammalia > Diprotodontia > Potoroidae > Bettongia > Bettongia penicillata. Next base: position 564,382 of record JAJHZJ010000957.1, read on the forward strand.
ACTTGTGAGCTCTGTGAAGTTCCTTCCTTCTCTGGGAGCCTATCAGCCAAGCATAGCCAAGTAGTTTGGCTATGAAATATCTTTACAAATCCCTGAATAGCCCACAGAAACCTTCCCCCCCTGCCCATTGCTTTGGATTTTTACTGTCAAATATTAAAGGAAGTATGGGCCAAAGACTATTTAGAAGGCTACAGTAAGGAATTCACCTTTGGATCTATTCCTTCCTTCTACCATGTTTGTTCTCCCTTGGTGTATGAGTCTGGTGGAATTGAAGAAGGAAGGGTCTTCAGATATTGCCTTTACATCTTCATTATTATATAATAGAAAGAACATTGGCTTTGTAATCAGAGGACCTAGATTCAAACCCTGCCTTTGGATTTAGCTATCTGTGTGACCTTGGGCATGTCAATTCCCAGGCCTCAGTTTCCTCAACTGTAAAATGAGGAGTTTGGACCAGATGGCTTCTAAGATTCCTCCTACCTCTCCTACCTCTAAATCTATGTTCCTATCTGTAACTTCCCTCACTAGGTTTCAGTTTCCTTATCTGTAAAATAAGGGAGTTAGACTAAATGATCCCTGAGGGACCTCCCAGTCTTAGATCTATGATCCTGTAAGGCACATCCCTGGATGGTTCTCAGTTTGCTCACCTGTAAAATGGGAGAGGCAGAACTTCATGACCTTTGAAGTTCCTTCCAGCACTCGCCACTCATAAGCACATGAACCCTGGTGCCTTTGGGAACAGTGTGCCTGCCTTTCAAAAAGCTGCAGCCTCTCCTTTTCTCCTTCCTTCCAATCTCCCCTCACTCCAAAGTCAGAATCATGGCAGGAGGGGAAGGGAGAACCACCCTACTGTGCAGCACTCCCCATTAACCAGCTGCACTGTACCCTCCCTCTTCTCCTGTTTCTCAGACACCGAGTTTGTATTAAAAGGATGTTTATTGGGTTCAAGATTTATATGGCTCCTGAGTCTGTGTTTTTGCCTCAAACCATGCCCTTCCACACCCACAGCTGCTGACTCCTGGGTAGAAAAGTCAAAAACAAAGGGCTGGATTATTCAAAGATGGGCCATCGTTAAAATGCTGTTTCTGCCCTGCTTTTCCTGATTCTCCCCGCCCCCCAACAGCCATATCTATGGACCCTTAGTTTGTTCAAGGCCTAACTATAAACAGTTTTGTCCACCAACATGGACCCATAGAAAGAGTACTAGCTGGAAAATCAGAGGACTTTGGTTTGAATCCCATCTCTGTGACTGTGGGCAAGTCTCTTCAATTCCTCAACCTCAACTTCCTCATCTATAAAATAAGGGGGGGGTGTGCTGGATGGCCACTGAAGTCCCTTCCAGCTCTGGCTCTAAGATCCCATACAGAGGTGGGAAACCCTCGACCTCAAGTCTACTTGTAGTCCTCTAGGTCCTCAAGTGAGGCCCTGAAGTTTGGATTCCATCAGAAGGCTGCACTTAAGAACCCGAGGTTGCAGGTAACCCACCCCTGCCATAGGGGTTGAGAAAGAGGAGGGTTGTTTAATCCCCTAAAAGCCCTTGGTCAGATCCTTCCTGAGTCAAGCAACAGATTCCTGATGGAGCAGAATGCCTTGACCAGAATTCATCTCTGTGCCAAAGCAGCCCCTAAGCTCTCCTCTTCCTCTTCAGCAACCCTCTCCTTTCATTTCTCAGAAACGTCTTGGACTGTTAGGAATTTTCAGAAGCCCATAAAGGCAGTAGTTTGTTTGGGCGAGGGGGGGGGGGGGGAGGACAGACAAAGGATTTGTTTTGGGCTCTGACTTTTTTCATTTTTTCCCTTCTTTACATTTTAAATGCATTTCTCAACACTCTGAGCGTCTCCAGGCAGAAAAATAAATAAGCAAGACTGAGGAGAAGTAAGAGGCAAACTTTCCCAAACCCACACCAGCTCAGGAACCAGGGGAGACCAAGGTCTCAGGTAAGTGGAACATTCTTCTCATCCCGTGCCAGGCACATGCCCCAGCACCCAGCAGATAGAATGGCATAGTCAGGAAGGAGTCTTGCTCTCCCCAAGCCACCATCTCCCCCCAGGCTCCACTCCAACTTTTTCATGCTTAAGGCAGAAAAACACCCTAGGAGATCAACCAACTCTCTGTGAGCTACTGATATAGGGAGTGCCAAAGATCTCCTCTGGGGCTGTAAATATAACCAATTAAAACCAGCCAGACTCAGGGGTTTTATTACAATACCTGCTTTCCAACTGGGATAGCTCTCAACTCCCCCTCAACTCCCCATGACTCAGATCTTTACAAGGCTCTCCTCTCCTCCCTGCCCCTCCCCTCCCCCAACCTGGCATTGGACACACTCCACAAACACATATGTTCACACACACACACATACACATATTCACACATTACCACTTCCTCCCTTAAGTAATATAGACTAGTTACATTTCTGAACAACCAATCCCTCTTAAAAGCTTGTTCTACCAGGTGAAGGGCTTGGGGAGGGCATATTTAAGAGGGGAAACTTGCCAGGTAGGGAAGTCAGGGGCCTGCCTTCTCCGTCGCTCCTCACTTCCTCCAGGGGACCCTCTGCTCCCCTTTTCCTGGTGCTGGGGTGGCCCCTCTCCATGTTGCTCTGGTAACCGCATCAGGTATCTGGAGCTGATGTGGTATTTTCCTGGAGATTAGTAAGCCCATCAAGGGACCAGCAGCAAAGGTGCCCAGACTCTGCAAAAGAGTTGACAGAAAACTTACTGCCTGGCCTGAAATCAGTTTATCATTTATTCAAAATAAATTTCCTAAATAATTCACACCTCCCCACCCTCTCCCCCTGGTTTAAGTAGGAACACAATAGTGGCACCAAGAATCTAATTACAGCTGTGACAGATGTTTAGTTATTAATAAAGCCTCAATGTCACCGCAGGGTATTACATAACAAACTCGAACTGGCCGGGGAAGCCAGCCCTCTTATTTACAGGTACTTTTCCATTCATGCTCTCCTGGGCTTTGCTATAGTACAAAGACTGTGGGTAGAAGGGGTGGCAACAAACCAGATTGGAGCTAGTGGGGAACCCCAGCCCTGTGCCGGCATCATTCAGCTGCCTTTCTGTTGGAGAAAAGAACAGGAATTTAGGGTGAAATGTGTCCCATGAAGGACAGGAGGGGATTCTCGCCTACATCTTCTGGGCACCTAGTGCCAAACACAGCAAGTCCCTTAACCTTTCCAAGTCTTCATTTCCAAATCTGTAAAATGGAACTAATAATACTTCTAGGGCTTATATCTCAGGGTTTCTGCAAATCAAATCAAATGATATGAGATGAAACATGGCTTGGTAGATAGAGGCTAGCTTTAGAATCAGTGACTCTGACACAGACACACAGAGAACTACAGCATTTTTTGAGTTAAAAGGGCCACCTAAACCAGAAGGAATCCCCCTTCTCCCCAGCACACACCCAACAAACAGTCTTTACTTAAAGACCTCCAAGGAGGAGGAATCCACCTACCCTGAACATCATTCCATTTGTATAAGCTCTAATTATTAGGGAGTTTTTTCTGACATCCATTTGTCTCTTTGCAAATCCTCCCAGCCCCCAGCTCCACTACAGGTTCCACACTCTGGGTCAAACAGAACATGTCTGAGTTCTCTTCTGAGTTACAGCTCTTCAGATATTTAAAGCCAGTGACCATACTCCTGAGTCTTCTTTCTCCAATGTAAATATTGCTAGTTCCTTCCAATCCTCATATAACAAGACTCAAGTTGTTCTATCTAGGTTGTCCTCTTCTGGACTTTCTTGAAGTATGGTGTCTAGAACCAATCGTAGTATGAGGTCTGAAAGGGGATCATCATCTCCTGACTACTGCAAGCTAAGACTCTCTTAATGCAGCCATTAATTGATTTTGGCTATGACATCATACAGTCCATTCCAATCCCACCCCACCCATCACAGCCCAAACTTTGTCAAAGAAAAGATGGAGGATGTTAGAAGAGAGAATGGAGGAGGAAGAAAGAAGATGGGAAATGTTGAAGCAAGAGGAGAGATGAGGTATAATGATGAAGCAAGAATAGAAGAGGGAGTGGGAGGCCCTGCCTTCTCCCTTGGGATACTTCTGGTTTGATGAAGAAGACAACAGAGAGCATCCACCCTCAGCGAAGAGTGCATCTAATGGGGAAAACATGAGTCTCTCCCCACCCACCCAATGGAGAGATTTGTGCCTCTCCCTTCATACTGGAGGTCCACCAAGTGCAGAAACCATGTATCCACCCTAAATCCAGAAACTGCTTGAGGACAAGGGTCAGGTTTCCATCAACAGACCCAAAGCCCTCCAAGTTCAGGGCCAATGCCTCCTTCTCCTCAGTTTGTGAGATCTCCTGTCTCTTCAAATGATCATGTAGGTATCCCAAAAGTCTAAGTGCCGTTTTAAGCTTCAATAGCTTAAACATTCACTTTTCAGTAAGTTTCAATGGGTTAGTTCAAGTTCAATTAATTCAGCTTTAAACTGTAGGCATGGTTTTTATATCACAGAGAGGTAATGGACTACCATCGATAGCACCCTGGCTCTGGAAGCAGAGGACCCACATTCAAGTCCAGCCCCTCATGCATCCTACCTGTATGACCTTGAATGAGCTATTTCACCCCCCTGGGCCTCAGTTTCCTCATCTGTAAAATGAGATTAGATTCTGTGATCTCAGAGGTCCCTTCCACCTTTAAATCTATACTCCTATTATTTCTCCTACAATTGAATAGGCAAAAATGATTTTCTCACTTTTGTGCTCTGGGCCTATCCCAATCCTTGGCACATACTTAGGCTTTAAGGCCTGAAATTATATTTTCCCTTATTCATTTTTATATTTATACTATCACGCTTATTATATTTTCCCTCATTTAATCCTTATCATAACCCTGTGAGGTCAGTACTATTATCATGACCATTTTACAGAGGAGGAAATTGAGGCTCTGAGGGTCTCCCAAGGTCACCTGGTTAGAAGAAGTTTGAGATGGGATGTGAAACCAAATCTTCTGGACTTGAATTCTATCTGCTTCTCCTTGGGACCTTCGCCTGGTACCAGTTTTTGACTCCACTATAATTATAGCTCTTCCTTCCATATCCCAAGGGTTGGGGGCACAGCACCCCTCAATCTGGAAAATCCACATAACATCCTTGACTCTCTCTTCATACCAGAGAATTTTGAATTATTATGGCATTAAAAGATGAAACATGTTGACATTATACAATACTCTATATATATTGCTGCATTTCTGAGTTTTTAAACTTTTTTTGTGTGGTCTGCAGCTTCCTCAAAACTCCCCCCAAAAATTCCCATTAGTTTCTTATGCTGACCCACGACAAATAGAAAACATTATGGGGAAACTCATGATGTGGAAGAGATAACTGGATGCTGTCATTCTTAGTCGTTCCAACTGCCTCCGAAGTCTCATCTAGCCCCAGAAGGTCCTATGTGCCATCAACGGGGCAAATGCTACCCTCTTGAGGCCACTAACTGTGCAGTGGAAGGAGTGGTGGCCGCACAGTCAGGGAGATCTGAGTTCAAATCCCTACCCAGACACTTGCCAGCTGTAAAATCCTGGCTCAAGTGATTTAACATCCAGCTTCAGTTTCCTTAGCTGAAATGGGGATAATAACAGCACCTCCCTCCCAGGGTTGTTGTGAAGTGCTCAGCACAGTGCTTGGCACAGTGCTTGGCACATAGTAGGTACTTAAGAATAATATTCCCTTCCTGAATCCCTCCTCCCCCCCGCAGAGGATGGGACTTGCCAGAAAATTTTAGGAAAAAACAATTTTTTGCCTAATTAGCTAGCCCAGGAACTAGCAGGCCAGTAGGGCCCACGCAGCCACCTGTCTACTGCCGTCATACCTGTCTACTCCCAGGTGCTCTGTGAGCAAGCTTAGATCAATTAGTGGTTAAAATGGAAAGTGATTGTTATAAATTATATAATTACATTACTGCAGATGGCACACATGTGAAATTCTGATCATACAGGCCAGTGTTGATGAGGCTGGAGACAGGTCCTGCTGTCCCCCCTCTTTGATGATCCCTTCTCCCTAGCACTCCCTTGGGGGTGCTTTCAGGTTTCAGCCCCCAGGAAGATTCTATTCCCGATCACTAACACTATTTGAGCACCTGCTCTATCCAATCCCCTGAACCACAGTTGTGGCTTCCTAGGAACCTCATGGCAGAACCCAAAGTGGTCCCAAATTTTGCTCTCCAGCCAGATCTGGAGAACCATCACTAGGAATTTTTGCGTTTAAGGATAGACCAGGGGTGGAGAGTGGTTTAGAACAGTCTGAGAGATCACTCAGGTTACATGCTGGGATGGTGCTGTCAGCACCTATTAAATTTCAGTACCCTGGACAAAGTCCCATTTGCCTAACCCTAGTAAGAGCTCTGCAGGTTTTTCAGGACATCAAACCTCCTTCTCTTAGATAAGCATATGCACATCCCCCCTCTTCAAAGTGTTCTCCTGGCAATCTAGTTAAACAAATCAGCGGAAACCAAGTTTCTAGAGGCATTAGCAGAACACACAAAGAAAGACATTTTATTTTCAAGGATGCTTTTAGTTGCCATGACACTCCTGAGAAGACTGGAAGACATTAAGGTTGTAAGAGCAGATTTCAAGAGGAGAATTGGCTGTATACCTCACCGTCTGTCACCTCCCCTAGCACCCAGGAAACCTGTTGCCCCACCCCATGGGTACTTAGTGGGGAAGAGCTACTCTCCTGCTCTCACCACTGCTCTGGTCATGAGACTGCGCAGAATATCTGGACTGTAGCGATGCCTTTGAGCTGATGTTGTCCTCCCTCTTAGGCTCAGATCCTGTGTGGCCCCTTTTGTGAAAACATCTCTGATCCCTCTAGGGCAAGACTTCTCAAACTAGGGTTCATGAATTCAGGGGTGTGTGTGTACACATACATACACATATGTGTATATATAAACATGTGTGTGCACATACATGTGTGTAGTGTGTTTAAATAAAATATAGGCACATATATACATATATGCATGTGCAGAGAAATAATGCAATGAAATAATTATAATTTATATAATGTAATACATAACAAAGCATGATATAATTAATATTACTATATATACACTCATATATATATAGTAATTCTAATTGGTTTCCTTTATAATCCTATGTGTTTTATTCATTTACAAATATTATTCTATGACAGGACCCAGAGAATTCTGTCGCTAAAAAGAGGCCATAACTAAAACAAAGAAAAAAGGTTAAAGATCTCTTCTCCAGGGAAAGTATTCTTTCCCTCCTAAAATTATGTTATACTTGCTTATTAGTGTTCAGAGAATGCACACGCCTTGAGAACAAGAATGTTTTTAGGGGTTTTGCTACATTTTTTTTACCAGACTTGTGATACTAGTTGTATGACTCTGGACAAGTCGCTTCACCCTGTTAAGGTTCCTCATCTGTAAAATGAACTTGGGAAGGAAATGGCAAACCACTCCAGGATCTTTGCCAAGAAAACCTCAAATGGGGTGATGGAGAGTCAGACGCGACTGAATAACCACAAAATGATTTCACAGGTGTAGAGAATTTCTGATGAGGAATGCCATTACTCTATGTAGATCAGCATCTTTTCTGAATTGCCCAGAATCACTGGAGGTTAAGCAATTTGCCAGGGTCACAGAGCCATGGTGGGTCAGAACCCATGGAGCCAGTATATGTCAAAGGTGAGTTAAACTCAGGTCTTCCTGACTCAGAGGCCAACTCCCTATTCACTATGCCATGTGGACTCTTATTAATAAGGAATACATTTTTGTTGAATTGATTTATAAATAGTGGGCACTTACTAAATGTAGGTTAAATTAGATTGGGTTGTATACAGCAAGTAACTAAGAAATGCTTTTGGGATTGAGCTATATTACACATAGGCAATCAATAAATATTGATTGAATTGTTGCACACAGTGGGCACTTCATAAACATTCATTGAATCTGTTTGAATTTTATGAATTTAGTAAGTATTTGTTGAATTGGGTCATAGTAAAAGCTTAGGAATTACTGGTTGAATTGAATTATATTCAGTGAGTATTTAATATGTTAGCATTTATTTAGGTAGTTAAGCCTCATTTTATAAATAAGGAAGCTAGAGCTTTGATAGGTAAAGAGACTTGCCTGGAGGCACACCGAGAAGAGTCTGAGACTAGATTGAAACTCAAGTGTCGCCAACTCCAAGTCTAACACATCATAGAGCAGCACCAAGCTACCTAAATTACAAATGTAGGTTAAATTGAATTGGGTTGTACACAGAAGGTGACCAATACATGTTGGTTGAATCAGGTTGGATTATGCAAAGTAGACAATTGATTAAATTGGATTGTATTGGACACAGTTGGCAGTTAATAAATGTTGGTTGCTTGGTTTGGTTTTAATTAATTTGAGAATTAGCTTTAGTACGAATTTAATAATGCAGCTAGTTGGATCAGTGGATAGAGCTCTGAGCCTGGAGTCAGGAAGATCTCTCCATTGACAGAACAGGAGAGCTGATGTGCAGCCAAGGTGAGGGGGTATCCAAATTTGGAAACAGGAAGGAAGTTCTATATCCCCCAAAGTGCTGCTCAAGGGCAAAGACCAGCTTTTTTCCCTTTCCTGTGTTTCCTACAACACAGAGCTGAACTCACAGTAGGTGCTCAATACTTGTTGAATCAATCTAAACCCCTAAATTGGTAGACTTTTCTTTTCTTTTTTTTAAAGGGAATGGGCGGGGAGGAAGAAATGAATACATGAGCTTGACCTTCCAAAGTCAACCTGCAAATTCAGGATCATTTAAAAAGCTTTCCAACGGCTGGTCTCTAAGCAAAAGACCTAATGGTTTTAGCTTCTGGCTAACTCCCAGCAGACCCCAGAATGCTGCTTTCCCTGGCCTAGAGCAACACACTTCTATCCCTCCATCAAAACGACTCCTAAGCTTTAGAGCTGAAAGGGACCTTAGAGATCATTCAACCCAATGCCCTCATTTTCTAGATGAGAAAGCTGAAGCCCAGAGAGGGTAAGGACCTTGCCCAATGTCACACAGTCTGTCAGGTCTCCTGATTCTCTAGTAGTCCTCTTTATACTGGGCTGTCCGACACCCCTCCCCCATCCAATAAGCATTTCCTGACCCTCTGCTATCAGACTATTCCTGTATTAGGAACTATGAGGGTCACAGAGAAGGAAAAGAAATAGCCCCTTCTGTCAAGATAGTCTAGCTGAGGAAACAAGACCCAAAAAGGGAGCAGAAGAGAATGGAAGGCGCTCTCAGTTTAGAGTCAGAATGGGCAACCCCTTAATTTTATGAAGAAGGAAACTGAGGCCCGAAGAGATACAGGGACTTTCTCAAGGTCACATTCACTTAGTTTTTCAAAAGATCTGGGAATGTAACATTGGATGAATAAATTTTGCATGGAAGACACCAAGGGACACAAAACCAATGTGGATAATGGGGCAACCCTCTCCACTGGGCAATCTGATGAATGAGTCTGGGTATTGCTACATTCCCAGGTTTCCTTCTCAATAAAATGAAGGACTAGGTAAACTCTAAGGGCCCTTGCAGCTCTATATTATTCCTACCTGTGCAACCTTGAGCAAGCCACATAAACTCCTTGGGGCTCAGCTTCCTCATCTATAAAATGAAAGAGCTGGACTCTGAGGTCCCATTTCAGTTCTGAGTCTATGACTCTCTGATCCTAAGACATTTGAACTCTCTGGATCTCAATTTCTTCACTTGAAAAATGCAGGCATTGGACTAGATTAGGGATTCTTATCCTTCTTTGTTTCACAGACCCCTTAGACAGTCTGATGAAGCCTCCTGGTCCTTCCTCAGAATAATGTTCACTGCCTACCTTTGTAATTAAAGGAAATACTAAATTTCACTTAGAGGTTAGCGAAAATAATGATATAATATTTTTTCCCATCCAAGCTCACAGACCACCCTGAAATCAACTCACAGATCTGTTGGACATCTGTAGACCCCTGATTAAGACCCTCTAGACTAGATGGCTTCTTAAGGTTTCTTCTAGTACAACATCCATCATTTAGCACAATGTCTGGCATATAGTAGGGACTTGACAAATATTACTGATGAATGGATAGGTGGATAATTCTGTTTGTCCAAATGTAAACTCTTTGGGGGTAAAGATTATTTCTTCGGTTTGGTACCCCTAGTAAATAAATAACACAGAGTTTAGTACATAGTAGGTATTTTCTAAATGCTTGCCGATTGATTTGATCGATGCAGAAGGCAGGAACCAAAGCCAGTTTATGTTCATCCCAGCCCTTCTTCAATGTAGTTGAATGACTTACCCCAGAGAGTTTTTGATGGGACTTATCTCTCTTGGAGGAGGCCAGGGAGTGAGGGTGAAAGCAGCTTCCTGGATCCTGTTTCTAAGAAAAGAAAGCTACTACAGATTGTGATCTGGGCCTGGGCTCCACTCCTAAAATGACCTATTCCTAGGCATGTGGAGTCTGCAAGAGATGCTTCTGAGCGCTTAAGTAAATTGCCGAAATGGCCCAAATCCTGGAGGTAAGTGGGATCTCAGGGGTCATTTAGTCCAACCTGTTCTGAAGAAAGAAATCCTTCTACAAGAGGTCATCCAGTCTTTGATGAAGACTTCTGGTTTGAGGGAACTCCTTCCTTCTCAAGCAAGTCCATCCTACTACATTCCTACTCATACTAAGTATCCATTTATAGAGTATAAATTGAAGGAATCTCGTTATTGTTCAGATTTTCCTTATGTTAGAAATATAGTGTCTCTCTGTAATTTCTACCCATAGCTCCTCTGGGGCAAAACTGCGTCTCTCACATGATGTCCATTGATATCCTTGAAAACAGCTGCCATGTTCCCACAAATCTCCTCATCTCCAGGTTAAACATCTCTAGTTCTCTCAATTGATCCCACAAGGCAAGATACCTAGGTCTCTACCATTAGAACATAAGTTACCTGAGGGGAGGGACTATTTTCACTTTTTTATTTCATCCTCAACACTTAACAGAAAGTAATTAGCAACCATTTAGGGATTGAAATGGGAATTGAGTAATTATAGGTCATTTAGCAAAATGAATAAAAGTCACCCTAGGGCATTATGGAAAGAGCATTCCCTCTGAAAATCTGCTTTCAAGTCCAGTCCCTGATGCTTGCTGCCTGCATGACCTTGGGAAAGTCACTTAACATAACTGGGCCTCAGTTTCCTTAATTGTAAAAAGATGAAGCCAGCCTCAGTGGTCTCTGAGTGCCCATCCAACATCCCATGAAATCATGATTCCAGCACCAAGTCTGAAAAGTAGGACGTTCATCCTGCCATATATATCATTCTTCCATAGATTTGAGAGATCCCAACATCTCTTCTTGACTTATCCCTGCTTCACCCAAGATAGTAGGGAATGTCAGAAGTGGGAAGGGGATCTGAGGTCATTCAATCTCATCACTTCACTTTATATAGGAGGGCAATGGGGGTCTAGGAAGGGGAAAGGATTCACCAAGGTCACCCAGGAAAGGACTAGAATGCCCCCCAAAATACTCCCACCTTATTAATAGCTACACACACACACACACACACACACACACACACATACACACACACACACACAGCACATTCTATTCAAATGGAAATCCCAAAGTTCTCCACTTCAAACCATGGGACATGGAGACACTTTCTGAACTTGGCCCCTGGAGACTGTATCATTTGTGTGCAAGGCCAGATAAAATGAAAATGGTCTGCAAACATCAGGTTGCTTTTATATTAAAGTGAGTCTGGAGTTCTTGATAATAAGACGATGCAGAGAGCATGGTTGAGCCTTGCCAAGTTTCACTGGAGCAGGTTAGAGTGGTGAACTGGCAACAGCCTCTGAGTTTGTGGAGGAGGGAGACAGTCTTACAAAACACTCATGCTAAGTATCCATTTATAGAGTATAAATTGAAGGAAACCAGAAAACCTTGGGTAGTGGATAGAGTGCTGGGACTGGAGTCAGAAAGGAAAATTTTCCTGAGTTCAAATCTGAACGCAGACATTTACCAGCTATATGACCTTGGTCAAGTCACTTCACCCTGTTTACCTCAGTTTTCTCATCTGCCAAACGAGCCAGAGAAGGAAATACCAAACTGCTCCAGTATCTCTGCCAAGAAAACCCCAAATGGGGTCACAAGTTAAACAGGAGGGGCAGAGCCAAGACAGAGGAGTAGAAGGATGGATCTGCTCTAGCTCTATCCTCATAGCTCATAAAACACCTGTAAAATGACTCTAAACAAATTCTAGAGCAGCAGAAGCCACAAAATGACAGAGTGAAAAAGATTTCCAACCCAAGGCAGCCTAAGGCCAACAGGAAGGGTCTATCACACTACTCTTGGAGCAGAGTGCAGCCCAGCTTTGGCCACATGGCACAGTAGGGACAGGACTGGAGCAGGCCTCAGGGTGCAGAATCATGGGTAGCAGCTGCAGTTCCCAGATTTCTCAACCCAAAAATACCAAAGACAGCTTCAAAGGTCAATGAGAAAGTTCTTTCACCTGAGTGAGAAGGGAGCAGGGTCTAGTCCTAGCCCCAACCCCAAGGTGGCAGCAACCACTGTGGCAGCAGAGCCCTTGGCCTGAAGACTCTGGGGGTTCCAGAATGACCGATCTGGATCTCAGCCCTGGGGTGAGGGAGAGCTGGTGGAGGTTCAGAGTGGGAATTCTACTCGTGGATCCTTAGCAGAAAAGCTTATGGTTGCTTCCAGACCAGAGTGCAGGCCAGGAGAGGAGTAAACTTCTCTCCATTGATTGTATCACCTTGGAGGAGCTGAGAACTTACAGATCTTTACACCCACCACTTGACAAAGGACTCAAAATTCAAGTAACTGACTGGGAAAATGCCCCCAAAAGGAAACAAAACAAGACTATAGAAAGTTACTTTCTTGGAACAGGTATTTTCTTCTATCCTTTCAGATAAGGAAGAACAAAGCATACCATCAGAGGAAGACATCAAAGTCAAGGTTTCTGCATCCAAAACCTCCAAAATGAATACGCAATAGTCTCAGACCATGGAAGAGCTCAAAAAGGATTTTGAAAATCAAGTAATAAAGGTGGAGGAAAAATTGGGAAGAGAAATGACAGCAATGCAAGAAAATCATGAAAACCAAGTCAACAGCTTGCTAAAGGAGATCCAAAAAAATGCTGAAGAAAATAACACCTTTAAAAATAGATTACTTCAAATGGCAATAGAGGTCCAAAAAGCCAATGAGGAGAAGAATGCTTTAAAAATCAGAAGTAGCTAAATGGAAAAAGAGGTTCAAAAACTAACTGAAGAAAACAGTTCTTTAAAAATTAAAATGGAGCAGATGGAGGCTAATGACTTTATGAAAAGCCAAGAAATTATTAAACAAAACCAAAAGAATGAAAAAATAGAAGATAATGTGAAACATCTCATTGGAAAAACAACTTTATGAAAAGCCATGAAATTACTAAACAAAACCAAAAGAATGAAAAAATAGAAGATAATGTGAAACATCTCATTGGAAAAACAAACATCTCATTGGACAAGGAAAATAGGTCCAGGAGAGACAATTTAAAAAATGAAAGCCGTGATCAAAAAAGGGTCCTAGATATCATCTTTCACAAAATTATCAAGGAGAAATGCCCTGATATTCTAGAACCAGAGGGTAAAATAAATATTGAAAGAATCCACTGATCACCTCCTAAAAGAGATCCAAAAAAGAAAAACTCCTAGGAATATTGTAGCCAAATTCCAGAGTTTCCAGGTCAGGGAGAAAATATTGCAAGCAGACAGAAATAAGGTATTGTGGAAATACAGTCAGGATAACACAAGATCTAGCAGCTTCTACATAAAGGAATCGAAGGGCTTGGAATATGATATTCCAGGTGTCAAAGGAACTAGGATTAAAACTAAGAGTCACCTATCCAGCAAAACTGAGTATAATGCTTCAGAGGAAAAAATTATCATTCAATGAAATAGAGGACTTTCAATTATTCTTGATGAAAAGACCAGAGCTGAATAGAAAATTTGACTTTCAAACATAAGAATCAAGAAAAACATGAAAAGGTAAACAGGAAAAAGAAATTATAAGGGAATTACTAAAGTAGAACGGTTTATATTCCACATGGAAAGATAATGTTTATAACTCATGTAACTTTTCTTAGCATTTGGGTAGTTGGAGGAATTACAAACATATATATAAACAGAGGGCACAGGGTAAGTTTGAATAGGAAGAGATGATATCTTAAAAAACAAAATTATGGTGTGCAAGAGGAATATATTGGAAGGAGAGAGGGAGAAATGGAATGGGGCAAATTATCTCTTGTAGAAGAGGAAAGGGAGAGCTTTTTCAATGGAGGGGAAAGGGGACAGCTGAGAGGGAAAAGGTGAAGCTTACTCTCATCACATTTGGCTTAAGGAGGGAATAACATGCACACTCAATTTGGTATGAAAATCTATCTTACACTACAGGAAAGTAGGGGAGAAGGGAGTAAATGGGTTGTTGCAGGGATGAGAGAAGGGACAGCAAATGGGAAGAGGGAGTAATTAGAAATAAACACTTTTGGAAACAGACAAAGTCAAAAGAGAGAACAGAATAAATGAGTGGGCAGGATAGGATGGAGGGAAATATAATTGGTCTTTCACAACAGGACTGTTATGGAAGTCTTTTTCAAAACTACACATATATAGCCTATATTGAATTGCTTGCCTTCTCAGTGGGGATGAGTGGGGAGGGGAAAATGGGGAGAAGTTGGAACTCAAAGTTTTAGGAACGAATGTTGAGAATTGTTTTTGCATCCAACTGGGAAATAATAAATACAGGTAATGAGTTATAGATATGTATCTTGCCCTACAAGAAAAGAAAGAAGATGGGGAAAAGGGAAGGGACAGGTATGATAGAAGAGAGAGCAGATTGGAGTAAGGGGTAATCAGAATGCAGGGTGTCTAGGGGTGGGGAGAGGAAAGGTGGGGATAAAATTTGGAACTCAAAATCTTGTAGAAATGAATGTTGAAAACTAAAAGTAAATTAATTAATTAATTGAAAAAAGAAGAAAAAATCAGACACGACTGAAAAAAAATGATTGAAGAACAAAGAAAGCCCATCTTCCAAAAATGGGGGCTCCATTGAACTGTCACAGTCATAGGGTGTCCCTGGGCAAATCATTTACCTCTCAGTTTCTTTCTCTGTCAAATGCGATTAGACTAAATTATCTCTAAGATAACTTCTAACAGTTGAATGACCAAGAAAAGGGTAGGCAGTGTGGCCTAATAGATAGTGTGTGGAATTTGAAGTCAGGAAAACTTCAGTCCAAATCTCACCTTAAACTCTTACTAGATGTATGGCCAAGGATAATCATTTAACCTCTCTAGTCCTCAGTTTTCTCATCTGTAAAATGAAGGGACAAAGACAACCTTTAAGATCCCTTTCAGCTATAAATCTATGAATCTATGATTCCAACAGTGGGAATTTCAAGCACCAGAGGAGGCTTTAAAAAGAGATACTTTTGTGACCTTTTGGAGGTCTTTATAACACCTTCCCTAGATGTGGACCTATTATATCTGAGCCTAGGATCAGCTTTTATAAACATGTCAAACTCATCCTTCTCCATACCTCCCAATAACACCATACTGAAGGTCAAGGTGCATCTGCCCAAGAGTCAACTATCCAAAGGACACATCACAGAATGGGCAGCTCACAGAGTCCTCGGTGAGCTTCCAGCCTTTCTGTTTTATTCTGAAGAAAGGGAAACTGAGTCATACAAAGGAAAGTGACTTACACAATATCACAAAGGTAGTGAACAGAAGAGACAGGACTAGATTCTAGTTCTCTTGATTCTTGGTATTGTATTCTCCCTCAAATCACCTCCCTTCTTGGCTACCACAACCTATCCCCACCACCCCTAGACTGAAGACAACCTGAGAAGGAAATAGGACTCTAAATAGGGTCTCTAAACAAAACCATCTACATTTTCTCTAACTGCCTGGATTTAAAGGGACTTTTCCCTGCCCCCAAGGGACAGAGGCAGTATCCTATAGGAAAAAGGAAGGTTCACAAAACAAGGAGTATGAACTTAAACAAGTTACTCTTCCTCCCTGGGTCTCTTTTCTGCTGAAATAATTAGGGAATTGATACAATGGCTCCAATACAGTAGATCCCTTATTAGCTCAAACCAAGAGGACCCTATCCCTTCTATCTCTCTCCTCTTCAGTCCTTCCTCCATAGAGCTTCAAAAGTACAAATCCTGCCATTCCACCCCTACCCATGTGACTTCTAGGAATAACGCTAACTCCTCTGTTTGGTTTTTAAAGCCTCCAAAACCTGACCCCAACCAACCTTTCCAGCCTCCTTAGACATTACTCCCTTTTGGGAACTCTGTTATCCACACATTCTGTTCCCTCATTATTCTTGACATATGATTTGACAGCACCCATCTCCAGGAAATGCCCTGGTTGTCCTCCATGCCTAGAACATATTTCCTCTTCCTCTACCTCTAAGAACACCTCATTTCCTTCAAGAGTCAACTCAAGGGCCAGGAATTTATGCTCTTGGTCCCTCTGGCTCCTAATCTTCTCACACATGCTCCTCCTCCTCCACTCTAGGATCCAGCCCTGCTGGCCTGTTCTTGGCTCCTCAAGCACACTCATCCATTGCCCATCTCCATGACTGTCTCCCAGATCAACAATATTCTGCCTCATCAGCCCTCCCTCTTCATTTCCTTGGCTTCTTTCAAGATTCAGCTCAAAATTCCACCTTCTGCTAGAAGTCTTTCCTTGTCCCCTCTCCTCTCAGATCACCTTCCATCTACTCTTGTATAGATCTATTAAGTGTCTAATTATTTGCAAATTGTCTCCCCCATTCAAAGGAGGCAGGGACTGTATTCTCAGCACCTAGCACAGTACTTCACACATAGTAGGTGCTTAATAAATGCTTCTTCATTGGTTTGATAACAAAAATATTTTAATATAATGAAATGATGGGCTTGGACAAAAGTCCCTTTCAGCTGTAAATCTACATGGTGCCAATTCAAAATAAAAGAGAACTATAACTGGAGAGAGTGCCAATAATTGCTGATTAGTGTAGCAGCACAAGGAAAGCAAAATGCTGAAAAGAATTTTTAAATCACTTTTGATGGGACCTGATTTGTCTGTCTAATTTCCCAGAACCAGGAAATTAATTCATTAAAGAAGTTTCAAAAGGTTGAGAAAAAATGGGCAGGTCCACGGAAAAAACGGTAACTCCACCTAGGCTAAGGGCCTTGGCCACCTCACACCAGTGCCAAGCTCACTCAACTCTGCATTTTGTTGAAATCATTTAGGGTTTCATCTTCTCAAAAGGCTGGTCCAGCTGGCCCTTAGGATTCCCCATCAGACCCAAAGATACTATGTCCCAGGTCCAAGGAAACATGGTGGCATATATCCAACGTGGCTTCCCTTCT
Organism: Bettongia penicillata ogilbyi; assembly: GCA_023548195.1. Taxonomy (NCBI): domain Eukaryota; kingdom Metazoa; phylum Chordata; class Mammalia; order Diprotodontia; family Potoroidae; genus Bettongia; species Bettongia penicillata. Next base: position 581,766 of record JAJHZJ010000957.1, read on the forward strand.
CCCAGTCATGTCCACCACTTAGAGGACTGCTCCATGTGAATTTCAGTACCCATTTATTAAGCAGCAAGTATATTTGTAGCATTATACTAGGAATAAGAATGAAACTGTCCCTGTCCTTAAAGTGCTTACCTATTGGGGGAGGAGAGTTCAAGAGGAAGAAGAGTGGTATACCACACAGAGATTTAAGTAAATACAAGATCACTGAAAACAAAAAGATGCCATCATCCAGTGAATATGGGCTCTGCAGGGAAAATCAGTATTGATGCTGGAAACTCACTCTGGAGCCAAAGTTTATTCAGGAAAAGAGCCAAGGGCTACAGGCTACCATTAATCATTGGAAAAACCAACACTAACAACTCTCAATGTCTATGATGCCTCAAGTTCTCCCCAGCTGGAACAGTCTGAATAAGTTTCCATGGAGGACTTGGGATTTCTTCCGAGTCTTTCTTAAAGAAAGGGCCGGATTTGGGTAGTGGGAAGAGCATCACTGGTGGGGAGAATGATGGGTAAAAAAAATACATGAAAAAGTAAGACATGTTTGGGGACAGTTTGGAAAAATAGTTGAATTCACAAAGGAGTGGGGGAGCATTCTAGACCATCAACTCTTGATATGGAGCACTAAGCTTGGGGAATTAAGGGGAAGGGGAAAGGAAGCCCAAGTCTGCTGTTATTCCATCCAGTGCCTGGGTGCTAATGTTCTCTTCTACAGAAAGTGAGAAGTTAAACTTTACACTGCTTAGACCAGTACTTCCCCACCAAAGGGTCCCAACCTTCAAAGGAGCCATTCAGACTCTGATACTACAAGGTCTAGACATTTCAGGCCAAAACAATAACAGTAGCATGTTAAAAAAAAAAAAAAGGGGGGACACCCAAACTGCCTGAAAGAGAGTTAACCTTATTAAATATTATAAATATTAAATTTAAATTTTAAAACAATTAAGAAATATATTAAATCTCAGCCTTCCAATTTCTACCTTAATGAGAGACATGGTTTACCTTCTGCTGGCCTCTGATTTCATTCTGGCTATAAAAACACAAAACCCAGGCTCACCTATAAAAAGGCAAACAATAAATAGCCTGACATTGCATACAAGTCTCAGGGCCCTTCCACATCAAGGGATATTAGCTTATGCTTATTTAGCTTCTATTCTGTATAGATAAATATATTCCATGTTTTCTCCCCCATTAGAATGTAAGTTGCTTGAAGGTGGAGACTATTTTTTGTAACCCCAGAGCCCAGCACATAGTGTATATTTAACAGGCATTTTGAGATCAGTAACTGTTTTACTTTTGTCTGTATTTTCAGTACCTATATTAGGCACATAGTAGGAGTGTAATAAATGCTTATTGGCTGAACGTTTGAATCTAGAAGAGAATGATTCCTGGTGTTAGGCAGGAAGGTGGCATAGTTAATATGAACCTGTATGTGTGGATACGAGTCAGGCAGAATTAAATGCAAATCTTGCCTCAGATACTTACCTGTGACCCTGGGCAAGTCACTTAACCTCTATTTGCCTCAGTTTCCTCAACTTGAAAATGGAGACAATAATAGCATCTGCCTCCAGGGTTGTCATGAGGATCAAATGATAAAATGTAGGTAAGATGCTCAGCGTGGCTCATAGCACATAGTAGGTGCTTGCCTTCCCCCATTAGATTACAAGCTACTTGAGAGTAGGGATTCTTATTTTGTATCCCCAGTGCTTAGCATAGTGGGAGGTAACAGGAGCTTAATAAATGTCTGTTGACTGACTGTTATTATACATTGGAGGCCAGGAGAGGGTCAAGTGTACCATAGGCATGGCAAATACAACCTGTCCAAAACTGAATTATATAGTCTACCTCGACCTGCCCCTCCTCCAAACTTTCTTATTTCTGTTGAGGATATCAGTCAGTCACTTAGCTTAGAAATTGCAGACTCATCTTTTATCCATTACATCACCATATCCAATCAATCTCCAAGTCTTACTGGGCTTTTTTTCCTTTACATCTCTTAGCTTTTCCTTTCTCTTTATTCAGATAATGATATTAAAACATTTATAGAGTGTCATAAATCCCTTACATAGCCAAAAGTCTTCTAACTGGTCTCTCTCCTTCCAGCCTCTCCCCTTTCCATTCTATCCCTCCATGCCTTCCCAAAGCACATGTTCAACCATAATATTCTTCTACCCAAAAGTCTTCATTGGCTTCCTATAGTCTCTGGGACAAAAACCAACCTCCTTCACCAGGTTTGCACCTAACTTTCCAGCTCTAGTTTGTACTAACTAGCCCTCTTCTCAAACTCTACCTTCCAGTCAAACTGTCTTCTGAACTCAACAATCCATCTCTAGCTATCTGTGCTGGTCTTCCTTTATGTTCAGCATATATCTTCTTCCAATGGTCAACCACTCTAAGAAGCCTTACTTCCTCCAATCTATCCCCCACTAAGCTACCAAGATGGTGGTTCCCAAATCCCAAGTGTAACCAAGTGACTCCATGGCTTGGTAAACCCCAATTTTTCCTCTAAGGTTAAATGCAAACTCCTCTTTTTGGCATTTTAACCCCCTTCAAAATCCAGCCCCCACCTTCTTTTCCTATGTTTATTGACAATTCCTCTTTACACACTGGACAACCTAGTCAACCTTGCTATACCTCACTCACAATTCTCCATCTCTTACCTCTGGGCTTTTGCATTGGCCATCCTCCATGCCTGGAACCCATTCTCTCTTTACTTCTTCCTCTTACAATCCTGACTTACTTTTGAACTCTGCTAAAGTGCCACCTTCTACACGAAAACTTTCCCAAGGTTAATGCCTTCTCTCTCTCTCTCCCTCCCTCCCAAAGTACCTTACGTTTATTTTCTATATACTTATGTGTGTGTGTATACATGTGTTTGCATGTGAGTATGCTTGGGTATGTATATATGTATGTATACATGTTTGTTGTCTCCCTTGGTAGAATAAGGGTAAAGCCAGTTTCATTTTTTGTTTGTCTATCCCCTCTGCTCAACATAACGGCACATGGTAAGGGATTAGTAAGTTATTGTTAATCAATTTATTCATTATTTTTATTTATTTATATAATATATAAATATATTATCATATATTAATATATTATTATATATTATAATATATAATATATAAAAATTTATTATATAAATTTATTCAGTAGTTAGAGCTTTCTTTTTCCCTAAACTGTCATGTATTTACTCATCGGTATCCCTCAGTAAAAAATAAGCTCTTCAAGGATAGTCATTGTATCACTCCATACCCTTCCTAATAGAATGCCTTGCACTTAGTAGGTACATAGTAAATAAATGTTTCTTGAATGGATTGAATGCTGGAGAATAAAAGCATGATTTTTCAAGCTGTATAGCATGACTACATTATCCAAAACAGTCTGAAACTAGGGGGCAGGGATCAGGGGGTAGTAAATTAGGACAGAAATGAAAACTGACAAGAAGATAAATTACAATTGTGTTGTGATTTTCTATTCCCAAGGGCTCTTGGAATCCAGACTTTCACTGACTACAGCCCTGGTTAGCAGCCCGCATCCTTTTTTCAGGAAATTCCTGTTCCCTAAGTGACTACTTAATCAGGCATTGTGCATTTGAATGTATTCATTATATTTTAATTTGATTATATTCCAGCCAGTAGACTGAAACAGATTCGTCCAGATGTGTAATTATTTTCTAAATGCTTATTCTCTTTTTGGTGGCAACCTTGGCATGGGACTCTGGAAACCCAGATCTCTTCCTGAGCACTCAGTGTTCATTAGTCACACAGGCTTCATTAATGGGGATTACTGTCAGAAACCATCACCAAGAAGCATCCTGTTCAATAATAGCCTGAGAACACTCCTCAAAGCCTTCCAACAAGGGGTCCTGCAACCACAAGTGCCCACCTGCAGGTCTTATGCTGGGCTTTCTTAAAAAGGCAATGTGGCATAGTGTCTGGAGGGCTGAATTTGAAGTCAGCTAGTGTAGTCAAATCCCTCACTGACTGTGTGACCCTGGGCAAGTCATCTGACTTTTCTCTGAGGCTTCATTTATTTTCTCATCTGTAAAAGGTGAGCCTTAATACCTCATGGGGTTATTGGAAGGAAAAAATAAAATGATGCAAGTAAATTGCTTTGCAGTTGTTAAAATATTGTATAAATGCCAGCTTTTATTTTCATTTTCCCATTGTAGAATGTGGAAAGAAGGCCCAGTTCTCAAGTTAACATAACGAGTTTCTTAATTAGCCCAATACCCCAAATCTACTTACCCCCGAAGAAGAGAGGCTTTCTAACAGGCAGAGACTATTGATTCAGGATCAGAGATTCTGATTTGGAAGGGATCTCAGAGTTCAACTCCATTTACATATGAGGAAATTGAGGCTCAGATAAATGAAATGATTTGCAAGGTCACATTTAGACTTGAGATTCAAACTCAGGTCCTCTGTCTACAAGTCTAGTATTTCCGCCCTCCACTGCTCTACCTTGTCCCTTATTTGATATTGATTGAATCCTTTGAGTTCCTTCACCCCAAGCTTCCTTTTTTAGAAAAATTGTAGGAGACTGGAACAATCACCCAGCCATTCAATCACATTTTTCCCTAATTCAGAAAAGGTAATCACTCTTTGGGGTGAATGTGGTTAAGGAATCCAGTTCAGCATTAATGCACAATCTCAGCCTCATCCAGTCTCTTGGATTATAAAGGACATGAGCAGACTCTTACTGAATTGACGGTACCTTCTCCCAGTGCCTCCTGGGAGCCAGTAAGAGAATATATGAAAGGCTGAGCTTCTTCAGGATGCCTCAATCTATCCTCTGGAGCCTTGTTGGCCATATTTAGAATACAGCTGAAGGTTCATTATCTATTAAATGAAAATATGACTGCACTCAGCTTGGACAATTGATTCTAACCTCTTCTCTATGTTCAGTTCAGTCAACAATTTTTAAATGCTTAACCATACCAAGTGCTATGCTAAATTCTGTGGGAGATCCAAAGTTGGAGTAAGGGGGCTTTTCTCTGAAGGAGTTCATAAAGTAGAGGGATAGGACAAAGACAAAATAATTATATTTGTTAGGCAAAAGCACTATAAAATATATAAAAGAGTCAAAATAGTCCAGAGGAGAATGAAACCACATTTGATTGTACAGATAATGGGTAATCCTTAGAGAAAGTACCATGAAGCAGGGCTTTGAAAGCTGAGTAGGGTCTCAATAAGCAAAGCTAAAAAGGGAGGGCACTGGCATGCAGGCAAAAATGAAAAAGAGTGGGGTGTGTTCAGGGAACAAGGAATGGTTCGCTACAGGGAGAATATAGAGCTTGTGCAGGGGGTTTGTAGATGGCCCCAAGCTTGGAGGGATAATTAATACACTGGTTGACAGAGTCAGCACCCAGAAAGCTCTTAATAGACTAAAGTCCTTTGGCAATTTGGTAAAGCCTATGAATTCCTTCTCTGAATCATGTTTTTAAAGCATAAAATAAAATATTCAGGTTCATAAAGGAAACCACTTATATTGAAATACAGTTATCAAAATATTTTAGAACAGGTTCACAGAACTTCAAGTTAAATACACCTGAGCTAAAACATTGACCTGAATCTAATAAGATGAATTCAACACACTTGGATTTTTCAAAAATCATTTTCACAAATACCTGATGGAGGAGACCTGGTTATAAAGCAGTTCATGTGAAAAAAAAATCTGAGGGCTTCAGTGGATTGTAAACCCAGTACAGGTCAGGAGTATGATGTGGCAGCCAGAAAATAAAAGTGATCTTAAACTCCATGAATAGAGGCTCAGAGAGCAGCACTCATCAAGAGCATTATGTTCAGTCCTAGACACCACCTTTGAGGCAAGACATTGATAAATTGGAGAGCATCCAGAGGACAAGGACCAGGATGCTCTTATGTTCATGTCATGTAAGGATCGTCTGAAAGAACTGAGAATGTTAATTCTGGAGAAGAGAAGACTGAAGAGGTACATGTCAGCTGTCTTCAAGTGTTTGAAGTGCCTTGATGTGTAAGAAGATTAGTCTTGCTCTGCTTGACCCAAAAGGACAGATTTAGGAGCAATAGATAACAGTTGTAGAGAGGCAGATTTTAGCTTAACTTTAAGAAGATTTCCCAATGATGAAACCATCCAAAAGTGAAATGGGCTGATCCAGGAGCTAGTGAGTTTCCTTTGACTAGAGGTATTCAAGAGAAGGCAAGACGATCCATTATTGGGGAATTGTAGGAGGATTCTTGTTCAAGTAAGGATTGGACTTAATGACATCTGAGGTTCTGTCCAACTCTGAGATTCTTAGATTCAGTGGGAGGCAATACTGGAAAGGACAGTTGGCACCATTTTATAGTGAACTCTGAAAACAAGGGAGGGGAGGAGGGCCCTGAACTTCATTTAGCAGTCAAGAGGGAAGCATTGAAGGTTGTTGAGCAGAATGCCATAACCAGAGCTAGACTATAAGACATTTTTTAACATGACAGTATAATCTAGTTATTGTTTCTGTCTGTAATATCATGATGCAACATCAGCATGGTTCTCCATGCCTAAAGACCAAAAGAAATTCGACTGACATGCATAAGAAACTGAACGGTCAAAACCCATTGTCCTAGCCTGGTCCACACCTTGTCCTTGGCTGCCTCTTTACTCGAGGCAGAGCAGTGGATGGGGTAGAAAGGAGGATGATTCAGAACAATGAAAGGATTCAATTTCATTAAAAAATGTAGGCACCGATCTTCAATCTTCACTAGCAATTACATCCAGTATTTAGCTGACAGAGGACTTTTTGCCCATTATCTCACTAGAGTTTCACACAGTTCACAGAGATAGGCAATTCATGGTATTGTTACCGCCATTTTACAAAAGTGGAGCCCACAACCCAGAAAGACTTAATGACTTCCCTATGGTAGCAAAGCAAGGAAGTATCACAGGCTGGGTCTGATGTCAAGTCTGCTACTCTTTCCACTGTACAATAAAACCTCTCAATGGAAGGATAGAGGTCTAGACCTTCTTCCTCCCCAATCTCTTCAGCTTCCTTCCCAGATAGATTGTAAGTTCCTTGAAGGCAAGAATGGTCTTTCATTTTTGTTTTTGTATCACCAGCACTTCGCACAATGACTGGCACATGATAGGTACTTAATCCATGTTTATTGATTATTTTTTATCTATAATTCTAGGATGCAGCCCAAAGTCTTGGCTTTTTAAAATCTTTTTGGATCCTGATTCTGTCACCTGGCTGTGAGTTATCACTCCTAGCTTTGTGATGTACTAGAAAAGATGGTGAAACATTGAATTGGGTGACCAAATGGGATTCTTCCTAGAAGGTCATCGAGGGTAGAATCAACTCTTATCCATCAGTACCATCCTTAAAGGAAATAACCCTCTGTAGGTTCTTTCCCCCTTCCCTCAATATATCTTGGCACAGGTGAAACAAATATCAAAGGTAACTTTGATCAAGGAACCAAAAGCCTACACATTAGGAACAGGCACAGGTAAATCAAGACAGATCTTGAAAGGCCAAGACTTTAGGTTGGACACCAGAACAGTCAATAATAATCATTCAATAACACCATGGGAATGAGTAACAATCAAGGAGCAATGTACAAGGATGGAAAGCAGAGGGACAAGGGGATGACTATTGCTGGAAAACCTTCCCTCAGTCCTCCCTGTGTAGCGTCAGTGACCGTGGGAAGGTGGGCATGGTGGTTTGTATGAGGATTAGATCTGGGTACCTTTGAGCCCCATTGGATGATGCCACATCTCTCATCTCAAATGGACCATCAGACTCTCTGTGACCCTATGACAAGTGGAGAGATGATTCATCCTCCCTTAGGACAGAGTTCTTTGTACCCAGGAGGATGAGGAGGCTGGGATTCTGAAATCAAGGGACAGGTGCAAAGGCAATCTTAGGCTAGAAGGCACTTCAGAGGCCATGTGGTTCAACCCCCCCCTCATTTTACAGAGGAGAAAACTGAGGCTCAAGGAGGTTAAGTGGTTTACCCAAAGCCATGCAGGCAATAAGTGGCACTCAGATCCTTTGTTTCCAAATCCAGTGCTCTTTTCCTCAGAATCGCTCAATAATTTGACAAGCATTTGTTAAGCACCTACTGTGTTCCAGACACCAGGCATGTTCCTGGGAAAGCAAAAACAGAAACAAAACAATCTCCACCCTCAAGGATCTTACATTCTACCATGTAGCTATAATATACACAAAGACAAAGAAAGACTCAGTAATTTGAAGTAGAGGGACTTCATAAAGAAAGCCACTCAAGCTCAGTTGTGACGGAAGACAAGGCTTCTAAAAGACCAAGAAAAGGAGGAAAGGCATGAGAAACAGTCTGTGCAAATGTTCAGAGGTGGGAAATGCCATAAGGAGTTGGGAGAGCTACTGACAACTATTATAAAGGAACCAGGTAGAGACTCGTCGCAGGATCTCTGGTGTCCACCTAATCCTGCCCCCTTATTTTTACATATGTACAAACTAAGGACCAGGGAGTTAATGTAATCTGCCCAGTGTCAGAGATTTGAACTCAAGATTTGATTTGATTTGAACTCTATCTCTACAGCCCCAGGCATTTTCCACTGTATCATGCTGAGTCCTACAGTAGAAGATGAAGGATCCAAATGAGGCACCGGCTGCTCCATTTGGGAATCTCTTGGGAATTCCAAAAGCTATAGCTTCGGCTTGCCTTGACAGTTACTTTTCATCTTCTCTGGCTCGGCACTCAGGCAAGCACCAGCCATGGGAAATCAGTTAATAACTATGCACATTTGATAATAAATTTTAACAATTTAAGAGTGCAGTACAGTTTTATTACAGTTTTTATTTTATCATACTAATTCAATGCGTAATAACCTGCCAGAGACACAGAATTCACTTGACATATGCTCTGAGCTCTAAGAAATCGAATATGCTGGAGTCATAAACCTTGGGTCACACCCAACTGACAGCATCTTGAGGAGGGCATTAGGGAGAAGCTGTTTCCCTGAGCTGGTCTCCATTAAAGAATGCCAGTGCGTTGCTTTCCAGCTTCTGTTTGGGTGTTCCAATCCCTTGAAATTCCTCCCACCATTAAGGGGTAGGAGGAATATTAAGATACCAAACACAGTGAGCTTCATTATGGCCTCAGACACCCTAAATTAGATTCCCAGCTATTCTGCCCTCACTGCACTCTTGGGTTCCTACAGTGCCACCAAGGAGGTTGGGGTTCGTCTGTAGGGGTTGGACAGATGGCTCACTCCAAACAATCCTCGGTTCTGGACAACGACTCTGGCATGATTTCAAACCCTGCAAATTAGCAGGTTCTGTCACAAAAAAAAAAAAAAAAAGATAGAAAAGAAATCAGCCCAAGCTAAGGAAAAAGCTTCTTGATGATAGAAATCATACCTTTATTTTCCCCTGTCTTTTTAGATGTAAAGCTTAAAGGAACCTAAAAGGTCATCTATTCCAATTTCCTCATTTTACAGAGACTGAGGGAGATAAAGGGACTTGTCCAAGGTCACATAGGCAATAATGAGAAGAGAGACACTTCCTGGATGAATGATCTGAGTAAATCATTATTCTGTTAGCTTCAGTTTCCTCATTTGTAAAATGAGGGTGATAATTGCACCTACCTCCCAGGGTTGTTGTAAGAAGCAAATGAGGTCATGGATGTAAAGTGTGAACCTTGAAGGGCTAGTTATCTTCATCATTATTAACACTCTGGACTAGGAGGCAAGAGAGCTGAACTCTGGCTTTGGTTCCACCAGTTACTTTCAATAAACCCTTGGGAAAGTCATTTCCCTTCACTGTTCCTCAGTTTCTCCCACTGTCATAATAATAGCTAACATTTATTTAGTGTATTCAAGTTTTCAAAGTGCTTTAATCAGTCAGACAACAAGCCTTTATTAAGCCCGCGCCATAGATCAGGCACTGCGCTAAACAATGGGATAAAACGAAAAGCTAAAACAAGCCTGGTCTTCAGGAAGCTCACATTCTGATGGGGAAGACAGCATGCAAAAAATCAGGCCCCACTACAAATGTATATAGAATAGACAAGAAGGTAGTCATGGAGGGGAAGGTGCCCAAAGCCAGGGAAATAAGGAAAGGACTCCTGCAGAAAGTGGGATTGGAGCTGACCTGTGCTCACTTGTAACCCTGTGAGATATTACTATTATCATTATTATTTACAGATGAGAAAAATGAGACTGATAGAGCTTGAGTAATCTGCCCAGGATCACACAGCCAGTAAGTGTCTAAGGTGGGATTTAACACTCAAGTCCAATATTCAGTCCAATTCACCAAAGACTAGATGTCTTCATCCATCCCACTCCCACTCCCACTCCTATCCCACTCCCTCTAATTCACTAACATGGAGCCACACCTAAAGTCTCACCCTTCCCTTTTCATTACATTTCCATAAAAATCCATCTGTGGGTTTGCCACAAGTATATGAGATTTGCTTAGGAAAATCTGTTCTAATTTTTGTCATATAGAAAGAGAGTGGAGAAATCCAAAGAGTTTTCAAAGACAAGTAGAAAACAAAACCTGCAAACCATGCACTAGAGAAATTGACTTATTAAAGAGATGATTAATGATGGAACAAAAGGGAAGCAGTGATCACACAAAGAGCTGGTATGTCTTTGTGAAGAACAGTCTATGCCAAGCTAACCCTATCTCCTTCCTTGGCTATTACTGTACTGATTGATCAGGGAAGGCTGTAGAGATGGTTTATTTACATTTTAGCAAGGAATTTAACAATGTTTCTTTTCTTCTAGATAAGACAAAAGGATGTGGGCCATCTGATAGTATACTTGGGTAGATTAGGGGCTGATTGAATGGACAAAAATCAATTATTAATGATTAGATATTGATCTTGAAGGAAGTCTCCACTGGAGTGCTCCAGGGATTATATTTGGTCCTGTAATGCCCAGCACTTTTATCAGTGATTTGGAATAAAATAATAAATGGCAGACTCATCAGATCTTCAAATGGCACAAATCTGGGAAGGATAGTTCATGCACCAGATAACAGTCAGGATCCAACTCTAATAAGATAAAATTTAATAAAAATAGATGCAAAGTCTTTCTCTTTGGTTCAAAAAGTCAGCTTCACAAGATGGGATAGAGATGAATAGGAAAAAAATCTGGAGCATCTAGTTGACACAGTGGACAGAGTGGTGGACCTGATGCCCAGACAACTTGAGCAAATCTGCCCTCAGACACCTACTTGCTATATGACCCTGATAAGTCACCTATGTTCTGTTTTCCTTAGTTTTTTCAACTATTTCACAAGGTTGTTGTAAGGAATAAAAGGAAATAGTGCCTAGTACAGTGCCTGGCACAAAGAAGGAATTCAATAAATGCTTACGCCTTTCCCCATCCCTTCATGACCACCAAGATGAGTCAGTAGAATGATGCGGCAGCTATAAAAATAAATTCAACCTCAGGTTGCTCCAATTTTATCTGGAGACAGGAGTAGGAAGGTAATAGTGTCACCAGAAGGATATTGATAAGCTCAGGTTCATTCAGAGGAGGGCAACTGGTGTCATGAAGGCATCAAAATCAGGCAACATCAGTGGAGAGAACTGGCAACGTTTAACCTGGAAACGAGAAGAGTCAGTGGGGCAGGAGGTCTTCAAGAATACAAGGGGCTAACACATGGGGGATTAGACTTGTTCAGTTTTGTCTTTGAAAACACAAATGGGATCAATGAACAGAAGTTTGAAAGGGACCATATTTAGAGTGAATGTAAGAAAAACATTTTCTACTAGAGTTATCTAAACATGGAATGGATTGCTCCAGAAAGAAGTGATTTCTCTCTTCTTACAGGCCTTCAGTCACAGGCTGAATGATTACTCCTTAGGAATATTGCAGGGAGAATTTTTGATCATCTGGAATAGGCTGGGCCAGTCCCTTTCAGTACTGAGATTCTGTCATTGCGGGCCCAGTATTGATTAGAATAAATAGAAGTCTTGTGTCCAAGCAGTCACCAAGTCATTTCATACTTCATTATTATTCATCAGAGCAAAATAATACCTTAAGGTAGACTTTTCTCCAATAAGATATCTCCCGTACACATGCCACAATTCCTCAAAAGTTGTGACAAGAGAGAAAACTGTTTTCAGCAACCTAAATTATTGATTTTAAGAGAAGCAAAAAATCAGAAAGAATGCTCATTCAGGATGTTTGACACTGTCAGAGAGGATATCCAGCACAGAGGCCAAGTTAAAGAGGAATTCCTGATGAGGTTCTCCCATTTTCAGATGAACTTAGGCTGTTTGCACCAATCTCTAGAACATTACCAAGTCTCCTAAATGAGATCTTGAATCACTCAAGAGTTTGGTCTATCCATTCACACAGGAAGTAGCAAGTGGATGAAAGATGTCTATTATCCAGACTAGGGTATGCAGTTAGAAAGTCACTGCACAGAACTACCATTATTTACATATATCTTAGACAGACTCTGAGGTGACCCAGTGTACTGGGCTCAGGACTGAATAGGTGAAGAACAGGTTGAATTGCCTTTGGAAAGGGGAACAATGATTTTAACCACAAAGTTCTTCTTAAAACAATGCCCCATTTCTTTACGCTCTATGTTCTTCTGATGCAAGGACAGCTAGGTGGCACAGTGGATAAAGCACCAGTCCTGGAGTCAGAAAGACCTGAGTTCAAATCTGGCCCCAGACACTTGCTAGCTGTGTGATCTTACAGAAGTCACTTAACCTTGCCTGTCTCATTTTCCTCTTCTGTAAAATGAACTGGAGAAGGAAATGGGAAACCACTTTAGTATCTCTGCCAAGAAAACCTCAAATGGGGGCACAAAGAGTTGGACACAACTGAACAATGATCACATTCTTCTGATGATGCTGAATGGCTGGTCTCTGAAAAATTTAGTTGAAAGTCACCCAAAGTATAATTGAGAGGCACATGGTGAAGTCACAAACATTCTTTCTATCTTTCTTTCTATCACTCAAATTCATAATTTTTGACTTATTTTCACCCTTCACTCTTCCTCACACCTCAAACTCAGTTGGTTACCAAGTTTTGTCACCTCTACTGACCAACATCTCTCACATCTGTCCCATTCTCTCCACTCACATAATCTCTACCTAGGTTCAAGCCCTTGTCTCTTCTTATCAAGATGATTGAAGTAGCCCCTTAACCGGCCTCCCTACTTCCAAACTCTCTTCCCTAATCCATCCCCTAACATAGCTGCCAAACTGATATTCACACATCTGATCATCTCAAAGGCCACCCAAAAATATTTAATGGCTCCACATTTCTCCTAAAATAAAATACAAAACCCCCAGCTTGGCATATATGGCTCCCATTTACATTTCCAGAATTATTTCCTATCACCAGATGCATCAAAGTATCCCTTCCTTTCATTCTCTCTGTTAGCTGTCTCCCTTACATAACATTCCATCTTCTATCTTGGAGCTTTGGTGCAACAGGTCCTTGTCTGGAATATGTTCTGTTTTCACGTCTACCTTCTGGAATGCCTGGCCATTTTTTACATGATTCCTGCCCATCCCCTTCCTCAGCTGTTATGAATTCTCATTCTCTCTCTCTCTCTCTCTCTCTCTCTCTCTCTCTCTCTCTCTCTCTCTCTCTCTCTCTCTCTCTCTCTCTCTCTCTCTCTCTTTCTCAATAATTTAGTATTTTCTTCATAGATTCTTATCTGTGTATGTGCTGTTTTGCCTATAAGCTCCTTGAGGGCAGAGAATGTTTTCTTTTTGTCTAGAATTATGCTCATTACATTTGTAGTGCTTAATAAATCTTTTTTTTAAATTTTAATAAAATTAAGTAAAATTAGATGGTAGACTTGAATAAGCCATAAAATTGTATAGGAGACAAAGATAAGAAAGGTGCATGATTAGACGGAGTAGATCATGCATCAAAGATGAGGGATGATATATGGATAGCTATTATGTTCCACTGAGAACCACACAAGTCAAGGGATCTGAAGGAAGGTCCCTGGCATGTCAATGGCAGGACATAGTCTTAACACTTCTGCTATGGAAGATTTATGGGATGAAATGGACAAGAGTTGTGCAGGATGAGAAAGTATAAATAGATAGTCATCTACCCCCATTTGAGGGAGTACCTATGTGGATGAGATCACAGATCCATCGAAGTATCTCCCACAACTGTCCCTTTCCATTTCCATTGCCACCCTCTCTAGGCTCATAAAATATAAAATTATAGATTTATAAATGGAGGAGATCTTAAAGTCCAACCCCTTTACTTTACAGATGGGAAAACTGAGGCACAGAGTGGCTGAATGGTTTTGCAAGGTCACATAACTAAAAAGTGTCTGAGATGAGAGTTGAACCCAGGTCTTCCTGTCTTCAAGTCCACAACTCTATGCACACTAGCCATCACCTTCTAACTAGGCTTTTCTACTATCATTCTGCCTTGATTCTTTCCCCAAGGTTTCATCCCAGTCCATGCATCACTGGAAGACTAATCTTAATACAATTTTCATCTTGTGTCATCCCTCCTCACAACCTTCAACAGTTCCCCATTGCCTTCAGGACAAAAATGAGCTTGACTACCCCCATCCCACCATATTCTCATTCTCATTCTCTCTCTCTCTGTCTCTCTCTCTCTGTCTCTCTGTCTCTGTCTCTGTCTCTCTCTCTCTCTCTCTCTCTCTCTCTCTCTCTCTCTCTCTCTCTCTCTCTCTCTCTCTCTCTCTCTCTCTCTCTCTCTCTCTCCCCTATGGATTCCCATGGGACTTAGTCACATACATTCTGTGGAAGTTTATTCACCTGTAAAATGGGGAAATGGGAGTTTTTCTATTTACTTTGCTCTAGGTGATGCAGAAATGCAAATTGTTATCAGTCCATTGGACTCTTAGTTATCAAAAGATCACAGATTTAGAGCATCTAGTCCAACATCCTCAATGACAGAAGAAGAGCATTATTGAGGTAGTAAATCAGAGGTGGGGGTTTTCATGAAGTGTTATCCTCCTTGGTAAACTGTAAGGTTTGTGAGGGCAGGTACCACATCTTATCCATCTTTCTATCCCCTTCTACATAGGCTAACCTCTGATCTTGCAGTTACAATAGAAGGCTTTCAGAAAATGTTTGTTGATGGATCTGTGACCCATGGTATTCACTGAGCTACTTTTTAACCTCACAGATTCAGATCTGGACCTCAGACGCCAGTAAGTCCAGTCCCCTCTTTTTTACAGAAGGGGAAACCAAGGCCCTGAGAGAACAGATTTGCCGAAGATAAGCATCAGAGCTGGGAGGTGAACACAGATTCTATGACCCAAGAGCAAAGACTCTTTCCACCAGACCAGACTGTACCCCTCATTCTAGGCTAGAGGGTAAAACAGATAGAAGCTAGAGCTAGAGGGAGAATCATACAACTCTCCAAATAATTCCAGGTTACAAATCATTTTCCATTCTGACCCATGTCACAAGAGGACAGATTGGGAATTAACAGGAGCCTGCTATAAATGTACCACTGCTGTGCGGGTCACTTTGAGTCAAATTCCGTTTTCCCCCACAATTGGATTTCCTTTATACCTAAATAAGTTCAGCCCTAGGGCCAGTGGGCCCACACTGAACTCTGCGTCTTAAATGACACAAGAGCTGCTTTTGTCGTAGTGGTGAAAGCCAGCCTACCTACCAGCTAATGTCATTCTGATCACAGATGCAGAGTTGGAAAGAATTCTGGTGGTGAGCTCATTTGACAGAGAAGGAAACTGAGGAAGGCTAAGTGTCTTACCTCCCCCCCCCCCCCGCCCAGAACAGGTGGCAGAGCTCACAGCTGTACCCAGATCCCACAATTGCAGTTTCTCCTTCTCTTTGAGCAAAGGGGTGCATTGTGCCTTCGACTTAATTTCTCAGCCCAATGGTTTGTTTATTTAACTGTGAGCCACTCTCCTATAAATCATTAGCCCATCAATAGATATTACATCATAATTGGCTTAAAGTATATTGGTTGTTTTGGGGTTTTTTGAAGCCTGACCTAATGAGCATCATTTTGAAGTGCTGAAGAGCTCCTGTGCAGGACAGCAGCCATCTATTAAATTTTCAGATAAACAAGAAAACATTAGGTTTTAAATAGAAATGGATGCAGAGAGACAAATCTATCCATTTGTGGGTCACTAATGGACACTATGCTTTTGATAAGGGACAGCTAGACTGGGCCAGAAATGGCCCAAGGGAAATGATGCCACTGGAGAAATGAGTGGAAAGAGCCTAGGTGTCAGAAGACCTGGGTTCTACTCGTATTACAGTCAAGGATCCACTATGTGACCATAGACGAGGGAGAGGGCCTCTGTGTGCCTCAGTTTTCTCATATGTAAAATAAGTAGTTTGGATCCTATTAAAGACAGTGCTGCCTAATGGCTAGAATATTCAGCTTGGCATCAAGAAGACCTGACTCGAGTTAGAATCTCATCTCAGATACTTACTACCTCTGTGACACTGGAGAAGTCAACCACTCTGAGTCTCAGTTTCCTCCTCTGTAAAATAGTAATAACCTAATTCACAAGGTAGTTGTTTGGATCAATTGAGATAATAATACGTGGAATGGGTTTTGTAAACCTTACAGTAAGCTGTATATAAATGTCAGCTAGTGTTATTGTTTCTCGCTCTAAAAAGTCTATTATTTTCCCTGAGGCCTCTTTGATTCTTTTAACAGGGGGGAATAAATAGGAAAAGTTGGCTCCAAGATGTTACATTGTCATTCAGGAACAGATGGCAGAGTAAAGTTTCCTCCCAAAGCACCTTCTTTGCCTAAAGATGGAAGGAGGGCAGAGGAAAAGAGGGAATCTCTGGGTCAAAAGTCCAAACTGCCAATCTGCAGATCAGACCCGTAATTTCAGGATGGAGGAGAGGTTGTGGGAAGGTAGAAGAGGGAGAAAGGCATTTACTCCTGCTCAAGGGAGTGGGGCTGCCCCCTCTGACCCTCGTAAATGGGTAGAATTCTGGATTTCAATACTTCCCCTGACACTTAATAGCTGTGTGACCACAGACAAATCACATTCATCTCTCTGTTTCTTCATCTGTAAAATGAGGGTATTGGACTCTTTGACCTCTAAGGTATCTTCCAACTGTAAAGCTATGATTTCATAAACTCCAAATCCAATGTTCTTTACACTACACATGAAGCCTGTGATCTTAAGAGTCTATGACCTGTATCCCATCTGCTGGTCTGTACCTTTGAGTATTGGGGAGATGGGCTGTGGACTACCTACTTTCTCACCCAGCCTTAGTTAAGTCACTTTCCTCATGACCTCGACAGTGTCCTAGATAGCCAGATCCTCAGGAAAGTGATACATAGACCACCAGATCAAGAAATGAAAGCTAGACAGAAGAAAGCAAATGGAAAAAAAAATTTTAAACCCTACAGAATAAAACAAAATCACTTATCTTCTGCAGATTTCTTCCCTCCCTCCTTTCTGACTTAATAAGAGAGCCTATACTGATTTCACTATTTCCTGACATGTAAGGTTCCTGTTTGCAGGGAACTTCTGCTTTCCCTGGGTCCTTGCTTTGGACTCCTCAAATGATTACCCAAATCCACGACTGCCTGGTGCAGCAATTACGAATCTCATCAAGGATTCCATTTGTATTCCTTGAATAGTGTCTCCTCATTCACTAGAGAGCTCCTGTTCAGTCTTAGTGTGCTTTATTATATGGAGAATGCACCCACAGCCTTTTTTAGGCACCCAGACGAGCTTGCAGCACTGTTGAAGGGAGAAAGTTAAACCCCTTCACTGGGGTTTTGGAAGGAATTTAGCTGCTCTCTTTCTGACCACTGTACCGTTGGTAGAAACAGCCTGTGACATTCCAGGCTGTAACTTGCCGGCAAAATCCTCATCCGGATGGATCAGCTGTTTCCTCTCTTTCTCCATCCCCCTCAAAATCCCAATCCCCATCAAAAACTGAAGAAGATTTGGCCAATTGTCCAAAGAGGTTTTTAGCACAGACTTTTTTTTCAGCATAAATTCCAAAAAGGCTGTTCCTTTGGGAATTGATAGCCAGGATTAAAACCCTCAAACTCACCTAGTCTTTAAAGAAGGGCAGAGATCAAGAGAATGGCTCCCCAAAGTGAGAGGGACTTAGTCCTTAATAAGTGAAGAAGGCTTAACTTCACACAGGGCTTGCCATAGGTATGAGGTCACATCAGGAAAGATTTAAAAGGAAAAAGCTTTATTGGAGAAGAGGGTGTCGAAAAAAAAGACATTTCACCCTGAAGAAATGGGGAAAAAAATCAATTGCGGATTTAGAGATAGCTGTTCTAAGCCCACCTGGTGCAATTGACAAAAATGCAATTTACAAAGAAGATAAATCCTCTCCTGGGACCAGCCCAGCTAGAGCTGACTCCTGAGCAAATCCAACTCTCTCCCCTCTAAGAGGCTCAGGCTCCCTTCATTATCACAACTCTTTGAGGGGCTGCATGGGAAGGGATTCCTCAGATCCCAAGCCCTTTGAACTAATACTTTTCCTATAACTGGGGGGAGGGTTGAGAGGAGTGGGATTGGGAGGGGCGGCAAGAGGGAGCCAACAGGGTGTGCCTTCCCTCTGAGGCCATTTAGGGAGAGGGGATGAGTTCTCCAGCCATTCAGGAGAGCAGTCTCTCAACTTCTCTCAGTCTGAGTGGCAGGTCACTGATTTAAAAGAGTGGAGTCTAGCCTAGGTTATGCCCTTTCCTTGAAGCCAGCAGGAAGAAAGGGAACCGGAGACAAGGAAATGTTTTTGCAGTAGTCGGGGTAGAAAAAAGCAGCCCCCACACATACACACACTTCAGAACGACTTTGCAAGCTAGGGGAGGCCCCCAGCCAAAACAAACGTACCAGGACCTGGACGTAGCCAGAGAAACCCAAAGCAAGGAAAACTTGGCTTTCTCTCAACTCAGCCCAAACTGGGGAGGGGACCAACCCGACCCGGGGAGGCAAGCAAGAGGGGCTGGCCAGGGCAGCGTCCATGCAGCCAGATCCGGAGATCCAGAGCCCCCCCTTCCTTGGCAAGGCTCATACCTCCTGCTGCTCTCAGGACAGAGGCGTCCAAGATCCATGGCCCACAGGGAGCTCAGGGGGGCTCTCTCAAATCATCACAAAGGAGCTGGAGAACCGCAGCTCCTCTGGAGCAACCCAGCCGACCAGGCGAGCTAATTAAAAGGGGCTGATGCCTCTTCTTTTTTGGTAACGGATAAGATTTAAAGGGCTAGAGTCCCAGGATGGGGGAGGCAGTGGTGTGATGCTGCTGCCGCTGTTGCTGCCGCTGCTGCTGCTGCCGCTGCTGCTGCTTTCGGCTCTTAGGAGAGCCTCATGCAGTCAGTGCTCTGGGCTGAACACTAAGACCGAGCCCATCTGGATGAAGACGGGAAATGTGCAGTAAGTCAAGCTAGTGGGGCCCTTCGTGCTGCAGCTCTGAGTGCCGGTCACCAGGGCAAGAGAGAAAGTCCCAGACCCTCTTCTGCTAAAGAGAGTCAGCCAGCCCTGAGCGGGCAGAGAACCAAACTGGGTGCACCCCAGGGTCCACATTCAGCAACTAACTTGGCCCCCCAACCACCACCACCACCCTCCCCCCCCTCCACACACACACCAAGGCTGACTAGCTGGGTTATGGCCCACGTGGATATAGTCTCAAACAAGGGAACCCCCCCCCACAACACAAAGGCAGGGGGGCGCCCTCTGTTCATTGTGTGCCAGCAATGGGTACAGGTGCAAACCGTGGGCTGAAGGCTGAAAAGGAGGAAAGGAGCTACATGAGTCACAATAGGGAGAGAGGGCATGCCTAAGGGGATTCAGAGTGTCCCTGGTACAGGAATCCAGGAGGAATTAGCCCCAGTTATGGGGGTAGGAGGGAGAAACCAAACAACGGGGTATGTCCTGAAGTAATAGAATCATAGACTTAGAGCTGGAAGGGGCCTTAAAGAATATCTAGTCTATCCCCCTACCTCATTTTGCAGATGAGGAAACTGAGGTTGAGAGGAGTTAAGTGACTTAACCCAAGGTCACACAGGCAGGATCTGTACATGTTTATACAGTACCATGCTACCAGGCTAGAGTTTTCCTTGGGACTGAAATGTATGCCCTCTATTGAGAGAGTGCCTAGTCAAAGTTTGCAAAGGGCCCAAAAAGTACCTTTAAAGAATCTATGTTTGTAGGCAGATGGGAAAGATCCCCTCTTTTCTTTTTTTTTCTTATTTTTGGGTGGGAAAGGGGAGGCAAGCTAATCGGGGTTAAGTAACTTGTCCAAGGTCACACAGTTATTAAGTGTCACGTGTCTGAGGTCAAATTTGAACTCAGGTCATCTTGACTCACTATACCAGCTAGCTTCCCCCAAGAACCCCTCTTTTCACAGGCTATTGTTTCACCTGCTCTGAAACACACAGGCAAATTTTGGTGTAAAAGTGAACTGAGACAGGGGTTTGAGTTCCAGCTCTGACATCAAATACCTATGTGACTTCAGTGAACAAGGCAACCTTTCTGGACCTTAAAGGCTTGGGCCTCTATAAAATAAAGTTGTCCAAGAGGCAATGTGACCCAGCTAGAAGGAACACCACATCTGGAATCATCAAGGTCCTGAGTTCAAAACCTATCTCTGTCACTTACAGCCTGTGTGACATGGAGCTAGTCGTTCTGCTTTCTCTGTAAAACTGAGGAAGCTGAGTTGGGTATCTCTCAAGTCTCATCCGCGACCCCCAGGGTCCACAAAAATGTAACAAGGGTCCTTCTTGAGTCTTCAAGCACATGGGATACTTAATGACTGACCTTTACTTAGCAAACTGAACAAGCAGAAGCCTTGCACATATTTATGTTACTGTTTTCCAAATGTCTGTAGATGTTGTCATGATTAATAAAATACAAATGCACATAAAAACATTCATAGCAGCTTTTTGTCATCATATGCTTTCTCCATCAGTGGATACTAATAGTATAGCTGGTACCCTGTGGGGAGCAGAAAAATGCTTTTTTTTTCAGTCTAGTTGAGAACTAGAAGACGAACTCTCTAAGGTTCTTTCTACCTCCAATGTTCTCGAATTCTGTGGGTGTGTGGTACACAGTTGTCATTTAATAAATGCTTATTGCTTGAATGGTTGCCTAAGGTCACAAAGCAGATGTTGGAGGAAGATATGAACCCAACATCAGTGCCAGGCTTTTTCTACCACCCCCAACTGACAGTGAGCACTGCCAAGGGCAGTCATCTAGAGACAAAAGTATGGAGTTAGGATTTGTCTTTGATGCCCTCATATTTCTCGTCTTCCGTCCTTTGTGTCACCCTTCATTGATACTCTGCTCTCTCCTCATCAAGCCCTGCTCTCAGAAAAAGTCTAGTATCAGCCCTTTACACTTCAGTGAGAATGCATGTTGACTACAGCTTCCCTTTCCCAGGAGGGTTTTCTCTGTTTGTGGCATGAAAAGCTTTAGCCTTTCAGGGCACTTCAGGGATCAGTGAATAGTCCTTCCCAAGCCTGGAAATTCCACTGCAGGGACCTTACTGCTCCATTTTCTAATGCCACCTACATGGACAGTAGGGGTAGGGTCAGCCAAAGTGAAGGTCACAGAGGAAGCCATGTAAAAACAAGAAGAGTATTAATAACTAAGGCAATAATTTAAAATCATTGCAGCTGTAAAATAGATTATCAAATAGGAGATGGGGACTGGACCTATAATTTCATTGGTTTAGGTTGCTCCGAGGTGAGGAAACTCCCTTACCGGTGCAGATTGGCATCTTCTCTGTATCTTATAGTCTTAAAGAGATGTCTAGAAAGCAGAGTTGAAGTGATTTGCCCAGGGTCACATAGACAGTACATCTCAGACATGGGACAGAGCCTAGGTTCGGTCACCCAGGTCCATCCGAGATGAGTTTCTTCAATTTCCTTCTCCGTAAATGGAAAGGGTTGGACCAGAAGTGGGGAATCTTTGGCCTCAAGGCCACATGTGGCCCTTTAGGTCTTCAAGTCTGGCTTTTTGACTGAATCTAAACTTCACAGAACAAATCCCCATGACAAAAGGATTCGTTGTATAAAATTTGGACTCTGTCTAAAGGCCACACCCAAGAACCTAGAGGTCCACATGTGGCCTTGAGGCTGCAGGTTACCCACCCTTGGATTGGACTAAATTCCTCCTAAGTCCCCTTGCAGCTCTGAATCTATGATCCTATATCATTTGTGAATGACCTGCATTCAAATTCTCACCGTCACTGACTGCATGAACTTGGGCAAGTTCCTTAACCTCCATGGCTCTGTTTCCTCCTCTTTATATAAAATGAGAGGTTGCACTGGATGGCCTCTAGCTCTAAATCTATGGTCTTGTCATTTCTAAGGTCCCTTAAAGCCCTAAAACTGTGACTCACCCATTATGCCTTTGCTGTTATTTCCATAAGGCTTGAATAGTCCAAAAGAAAAAGAAAATTTAAAAAAAAAATTCCCAATCTTGCTTTAGCTCTACTGGTGAAAGAAAATTTAAAGATCCATCCCTCCCATCAAACACCCTAAGGACCAAAAACTGGCAGAGAACAATCAATAAATTCATACATTACCCTTCTTTTGTGTCTCCTTCCAGGAAGGTAGCTGTTCTTTGTTTAAGTAATATGATAAGTCTTAAACACAGGTGTTTCCATAGAAAAGGGATGACTGAGCTTTAAGTCCCTGGTAAAGGGGAGATTCTCAGGATGTGCACATCCTTCCGAAATCTCAATACGATTGCACTAGTCAGTGGCCTGGCATCCAAGGGTGGATTTGGAGAAAGACATAAACAGAATGCTCGTTTGTTGGAAGTCACAGAGGCTCCTCTGGGATTCACTCATTGGTCTTTCCTGTTTAAACCTTCAGACACTCATATTGACTGCATATCTCCCCTCTCCATTCCTCCAAACGCATTTCAGGATTCACTTCTCTGGGCTTCTACCTATAGAACATAAGCCCCTTGGGGACAGGAATGAATTTTCTTTTTTTGCATCCTAAACTCTAGCACAGTGCCTGACACATTTCTTTTAATAGGATCTGTGACTTTATTTTTGTAGGGAACATCTAGGGAGGAACTTCAAGCAGATCAGCATTTTCTCTGCCATTCAATAATCTTAGAGCTGTGTCAGGGTGCTGACACTCAGGGTCAACAAACAAGTACGCGTCAAGGATGAGACGTGAAGCCAGGCCTTCTTGACTTGGAGGCTACTCTCTAACCATGGCTGCCATGTTGCCCGGCACCTTCTAGGTGCTTACTAAGAGATTGTTAGGTTGAATTGGGTTAGAAACTGGTTATACTGGGCAAAGGCCTGTGTCACCTCTGCTGGAGCAATGACTTCATGTCTCTGCTCAGGATCAGAAGAGATCTTAAGAGATCCTAGATGGAGCACTGGAATGGACCCTAGAGACTGTCTCATCTAGAAGGGTCAAACATATGACTTGAGCAACTCTCTTGAGTACAGCCTGAAGCAGATTAAGTTGTAATTGCCAAATATTGAATAAAATAAATAAAACTTAAGTTAAACATAGATAACATTAAATTTTAAAATTAAGTCAAAATGCAGCCAAGGGGATCATTATGCACAGATCAGTGACTGTTTCTACTGAGTTTGGTACTGTTGATCTAGTTCAGTTCCTTTATTTTATAGAGATCCTGAGAGGTAAGGGGAGTTTCCCAGGGTCACATAGTAAGTAGTTTCCGAGTCAGGAGAAGAACTCAGACCTCCTGACTCTTTGGCCAATGCACCTTTCATTGCCCCCCTATATGGCCATAGTTCATCCTGGCTCTACCATTGGAATTACCCCCACAAACACCTTTTACAAGGCCTCTAGGTGGCACAATGGGTAGAGTACCAGCCCTGAAGTTCAAATCCAGCCTCAGACACTTACTAGCTGTGTGACTCTTAACCCTGTTTGCCTCAGTTTCTTCATCTGTAAAATGAGCTGGAGAAGGAAATGGCCAACCATTCCAGTATCTTTGCCAAGAAAATTCCAACAGCAACAACAGAAGTCACAAGAATTTGATAATTACCTACCTTTCCACATGATCCCATGAGGCAGTTCATTAAAATACTGTGATTCTCATTTTATAAATGAGGAAGCTGAGGTCCTAGGTACCTTCTTGTCCATGGTCATACAGCTCATAGATGCTTGACTTAGGGATGCTTTTTCACAAGGTGCCATACCTTATGAAGGGTAGCTTGGTAAGTATGATCCCAGAGAGGCTGTTGGTCTCTTCATGGTGAACATACAACAAGTCTGCTACCAAAGAGCGTGTTGGGTTATAGATGAATGGAGCACTTAGGTTAGCTGCTCTCAACCATTTTTGCAGTGTGTGTGTTTATCCTTCATTGCCGAAGAAGACCATGCCATCAGAGAAATGACATGACTTGAACTTGACTTTGTTTTGAGTGAGGGAGGGCTATGCAGGTCACCAGCCTCACTTCACCACCTGAGTCATCTGAATCCAGTGACCAGATATTCATCAGGCTGACTGGAGATGACCCAGGATGAGGCAGTTGGGGTTAAGTGACTTCCCCAAGGTCACACAGCTAGTGGCTGTTAAGTGTCTGAGGTGAGATTTGAACTCAGGTCCTCCTGACTCCTGCACTGGTGCTCTATCCACTGCACCACCTAGCTGCCCCATTATTGCAGTAAGGATCTTAGGATCATGGGATTCAACAATAGAAGGAAGCTTAGAGATTCTAGAACTATGGATTTCATTCTGGAAGGGATTTCAGAAGTCATCTGTTCATTTTATACATGAGGAAATGGGCCAAGGAAAATTAAGTGACTTGCAGTACCACGTGTGTGGGTGGTGAATGACAAAGTCAAGAGTCAAACCTGGGTTCTCTGACCTCCCCAAGTTCATCCCCTAAATCATCTAGTCCCGATTCTCATTTTACAAAGAAGGAAAATGAGACCCAGAAAGGGAGGGGAATTTGCCAGAGGACACACAGGAAATAAATGGAAGCCTCAGGATTTGAACCAAGTCTAGCTAGCACTCTGCAATCTGTCACATTGCCTGTGCTTTGTCTAAAAAGAAACAGACGTACAGAATCTAAACTCTACCGTGCCACAGTCACTCCTAAATGTTTGTTGAATGAATGAATGACAGATGAAGAAAAAAAATGTCACTAAAACAAACCTTGTCTGCTGATCTGACAGAAGCACCCACAATATAGTAGAAAGAAACACTAGACTTAGGCGATAAACCTGGGTTCAAGTACCAACTCTGCCACTAAGTTGCTGCATGATCTTAGACAAGTCAATTCTGAGCCTCAGTTTTCCCTTCTGTGAAATACCAAGCTTGGGCTAGAGAGGGTTTGAGCTAAGTGATCTCTCTCTTTCTCTCTCTGTCTCTGTCTCTTTCTATGTCTCTCTCCCTCCTTCTTTCTTTCTCTCTCAAACACATCCTTTCGGTCTTTAAATTCCTACTTATGACCCTCAGCAAGGCTTATCCTCCCTAGGCCTCAGTTTCTTCATCTGTAAAATAAAAGGATTATACTAAACTAGATCTCCAAGATCTTTTCCATCTCCAAGTCCACAGTTCTATGGCCCTACATGAGTCACCTTGGCCAAGTCCCTTCTTCTCCATGGGTTTCAGTTTCCTCCTCGGTAAAAGGAGGCCCTTGCCAACTCCAGACCTGTGATCCTATGGCTCTACACTTCTAACAACAATTTCTGTTACAGATAAATGGAGCACTGCAGGCCCAGTATGCTTCCTGCTAGTGGAAGGCCAGGGTGTCCCCGGGCGATCAGGGAGCTCCATCACTCTGTTTAATGTACCAGAGGCATTCGGTGACTCATGAACAGCTTGATGGATGGAGGAACGACATCTACCTCACCCAGTGGCCCCCACATAGTTGGCGACACCCCCGCGGCTGCTTCTTAACAAAGGGCCGTCTCCCAGCCATGCAGTGACAGTGATAAGTTCCCCCAAGCACATGGAACATCCAAACTTCCTTCCCTTAGTTCAGAGATAGATGCTGTTTCTTCCCAACGCTGAAAAAAAAGAGACAAGAGGATGTGTCAGGTGTGTGTGTAGATGTAGATGCCAAGGCAAGGAGGAGAAGCTGGGCTCAAAAGCCCAGGGAGCCTCCTCTAGCCCTCTCCAGCATCCCCCGCTCCCAGCCCTCAATCTTGGATCTTCCCTTAAACTGCTTTGTTTGTGCCTCATTTAGGCACCATCCGCCTCACAGAAAACAACTGGCTGACACAAGTGAGTCACCATAGCGGTTATTTTTGTTACTATTTTCTATTATGATCGTTTCTGGATATCTTTTAGGGTCAGAGCTCTTGAGCTCTGATGGAGGGAGGTCCATCTAGTCATAGGAGTGCAGTGCTAAAGTTAGAAAGGATCTTAGAGGTCCTGGAGTCCAACTCTCTCATTTTACAGGTAAGAAAACTGAGGCATAGAAAGGTTTAGTGACTTGGTCAGGATCACATGCCTAGTAAGTGTCGGGAGTGGAATCTAAAGCCAGGTAATCCTGATTCCACATCCAGTGCCATATCAGTTATGCTGCACTCCCTTCTCGTTGTACAGACAAGGAAACTGAGGTCAACCCCATGGGGGCTGAACAATGTTGTTCATTTATTTGTTTTCTAATCTTTGAATGTGCCATAGAAAATCATAGTATGATTGATGACGAGTTGGCCTCATGGTCAGGAACACCCAGGTTCAAAGCTATCTCCACCATAGACTCACTGTCTTGGTATCCCAGGCCGCTCTCTGAGATACCAAATTGTGGGAATTTGACAAGCTCCCTTAGTTGGAGGAGTTTCTTTCCATGGGATCCCCTACATCAATGAAAGGAAATGAAAGGAGAAGGAAACAGCAAACCACTCTAGTATCTTTGCCAAGAAAATCTCATGGTCAGCATTGGCACCATGGTCCATGGGGTCACAAAGAGTCAGACACAACCAGATGACTGAACACTATAGAAATGGAAATCACTTGTCCAAGCAACAGAATAAAAATCATATATCATGGATTTAAAGCTAAAAGGGAACTTAGAGACCATCTAATTAAATCCTTTTTTTTTACAAATGAGAAAACTGAGCACATAGAAACCAAGTAATGTGCCTAAAGTTGAATAAAAGAGGTCATCTGGGACACCAAGAGGTTATACATGTCAGGGTTACACATGTCAAAGGTGGAACAAAGATCCAGGTCGTATGGTCTCCAAGGCCTGCCTTCTATTAGCTTCACATTGCTTCCTCTCTCCTCTGAATTATCATCTAGGAAATATATGCTCCTAAAAAGAAGTGATCTGGTCTCATGACATAGTCCTTGCTCTCAAGAGGAGATACATGTACATAGGTAGATATCACAAGATGAATACAAAGCAAACACAAGATAACTTATACAGGAAGGCCCTTGGCCTTGTGGTGGCTTAAGTGAGGGCCAACCTGGAATGTTGGTACCCAATCAATGTCAAAAGACCTTGAGTGAATCCTCATTGGAGAACCTAAGGAAGAGCCACGTACAAGAATCAGCAAAG
Organism: Bettongia penicillata ogilbyi; assembly: GCA_023548195.1. NCBI lineage: Eukaryota > Metazoa > Chordata > Mammalia > Diprotodontia > Potoroidae > Bettongia > Bettongia penicillata. The sequence goes on from JAJHZJ010000957.1 coordinate 609,155, forward strand.
GTAAGAAGGCATGGATGGACTGCAACCTACATCAACAGAGTCAGTAACTATGTGTTTGGGGTAGACTTTCCCCAGCATAATAGGTGGACAAGAGTAATAACTTGTCCAATGGCCATGAAGGCAGCTGAAGTAGGCTCTGTGGAACACTTAGAGCTTGGTCAGACATCAAAGACGCCAAGGTCATCCTAAGCCATTGCCAGCCATCGTGATTTTTGTCCTGCCCCTGGACTTTAATGACACAGAAAGAAGCCAATGATTTTGGGCAGCTCTGCCTCACTTAAATCCAGTTCGTGCACAAGTCAAGACACCACCCCCATGATCTCACTGGTCCTGTTCAAAAACGAAGAACAAACACTATATGGATGATATAAAAAATAACTAATGAGGTCAATGGAAAAGGTATGGAGCAAGGTAAGAATCCCTAATATTTATGGAGACTTTTTCAGTGACAATATAAGCTGAGAAATTGATTCTAACACTCTATATTTCCCGTCTCTGCCCCTTGTATTAGCTGTCCCCCATTCCTGGAATGCACTCCCTCTGTCCCTCCCTAGTTTCCTTCAAAGGCTCAACTCGAGTGCTTCCTTTTACATAAATCTTTTTTTCACTCCCCCTACCAGCTGCTAATTCTACCCCCACAAAAAAATTTACCTTGAATTTATTTATACATATATGTTATATATAATACACACTCATAAATCTATAAACTGTATACATGTTATCTCCCCTGAAAGCCTGTCAGCTCCTTGAGGGCAAGGGACCATTTCATTTTGTCTTTGTTCCCCAGAACCAAGTAAAGCACCTGACACATACTAGATGCCTCAGAAGCCCAAGCAATTCTTGTTGATGGATTGATTTATCTGATGTCCAAGAACCAGCTGCTAAGTTCAGAGAAACTCATTATCAGGGTCATTGGAGGTAGATGAATCATTCGGGCCTCTGCAGCACTCACAAAGCCCGGCTGCCAAGTCATCATGAAACTGGGGCCTCTCCCATATCTGAGGTGGAAGGGCCTCTTCTGAAGAAATCATGGAAGTCTGACCATGCTTATAGTTACAAAGTCTTCCTTCCAACCTGCTTCGTGACTTGGAGGTGACCCTAGGCTCCAAGGGTCCTTCTCCATCAGATGCTTACTGTGTGCCAGTGGGCATGGGGGATACAGAGACCAAAGGGAGACACCCCTGCACTCAAGGACCTTGCATGCTCTCCAGAGAGATACCACTGACATATAGAAATATCACAAGACACCCTACCTTGGCCCAGCAGGACCAGCCTGGAGGAGTTTGGAAAGGCTGGTCACCAAGAAGTGGATGACCATGGGGTGAATGCTTTGGCTGGAGCCATTGACAAAGATTGTCTGCTAGTGTATAATTGGGATTAGGGTCTATCCCAACAGAGCATTACAGATCCTCCAAGTATTGCACAGTGATCTAGTGCTTTGTATCCATTTTCTCATTGGAAAACAAGAACTGATGAGCAACACACTTGATATGTTTTCCTATTGGACCTACAACACAGCCCTGGGAAGACAAGCATCGGGACTGTCATTCCCAATTTACACACCATAGAAGTATAGATTTAGAACTACAAGGGAACACAGAGGCCATCTAGTGCAAGCTCTATGTTTTACAGACTAGGAAACTGAGGCCTGGGCAACTAGGTGGCAAAGTAGATAGAGCACTGGACCTAGAGTCAGGAAGACCTTAGTTCAAAACAGCCTCAGACATTTGCTAGCTCTGTGACTCTGCACAAGTCACTTTACCCTGTTTGTCTCAGTTTCCCCATCTGTCAAATGAGCTGGAGAAGGAAATGGCAAACCACTCTAGTATCTTTGACAAGAAAACCCCAAATGGGGTCACGGAGAGTCAGATATGACTGAAAACAACTGAACCACAACAGAGGCCCAGAAAGGAGTAAAATGATTAGCCCAAGGTGAACGATGCAGTTGTGACTTTAACCTAGCCTTAGAGGCTTTCCTCTGTACTGCTAACTTCTATCTCAGGAAAATAAATGAAGACTTGGGAGCCTGATATTCTACTTGAAGGATTCCCATAATGTGCACTAATTGTCTAAAGGAATGATTAGAAGAACCCAGAAAACTTCAGTACTTCAAGGATTTAATCAGTGTGATTAGTGAGACTCCCCAAGCTTTTCTGTTGTTGAGTCGTTTCAGGCATGTCTGATTCTTCATACCCCCACTGGAGTTTTCTTAGGAAAGATACCGAAGTAATTTGCTGTTTCCTTCTCCAGCTCATTTTACAAATGAGGAAACTGAGAAAAACAGGGTTAAGTGACTTACCCAGGGTCACAATTTGAACTCAGGTCTTCCTGACTCCAGCCCCAGTGCTCTACCCCAGGCCCACTGTGCCACCTAGCTACCCATGAAGCACAGGTAATAGGTGACAATGCCAGGATCTGAAACTGTGCCCTCTGACTCAATTCCATCCCACCCTGGGGATGCCTCCATCCACCTGGAGAATGGTTTCCACAAAGCTCAGGCCCTTCCACCAAACCAGGAAGCTACCTGTCAACTCTCACCCTGACAATCCCCATAGAGTAAAGATGCTTCTGGGGTCTTCAGGCAGCAGAAACTTTTCAGATCCTACCCCAAGGCCCTTAGGTAACTGTAATTTCTAATAAGTTGTAACAAGAGCCAGTTGAGAGACTTTTTGAGGATAATTCTAGCCTGGGTCGGCTCAACCTGCATTTGAGGCCCCTAAAATAGAAACACTTTTATCTAAACCAATGTGCAAAGAGGGCTCTTCCTTTGCCGATGCTTCTCATGGTGAGGTGAGATGTCTAATAAGGCAGGCACCTTCCCTAGAAAGCAGGGAAACTGGAATGAAAATTCTGCTCCAGACCAGCAGCCCCAGAGGCATCCCCTGCCCCCACAACTTTTGGAAACAAAACTTCTTTTCAAGCATTCAAAGACATGACTTGGGCTAATTGCCATCACTCCAGGGACCCAGAGAACTTTGGAAAGGGCTTAAAGTTCCTTCCACAAGGGTGATCATTAAAAGATTAGAAAGCTAACCCCAAGAGAAATGATTGAAGGATTTGGGATTATTCAGCCAGAAGAAGTAAAGGCTGAGATGCTCCATGGGGAGAGACGAGTTAAGTTTCCTACATCCTACATTCAGAACTGGAAGGAATTCTAAAGATCATCTCACCCAGTGGTTCTCCACCTTTCATGTGTCATGGAAATCTTTGGGAGCTCAAGGATCACTTCTCAGAATAACATTTGTAAATACATAAAATAAAACACTTAAGATTACCAAAAAAAATCAATTAAATTGAAATAGTTATCAATTTTTTGTAAAAGTTCACAGACCCCAGGTTTGGAACCACTGATACAATCTAATCCCATCCCATCTCATTTCATAAAGGAGGAAAGTGAGAAGTGCTTTGTCCAAGGTCAAACAGATAGTAAATGGCAGAGAACCCAGGTCATTCCTCTCTGATTTATACAATCTCATTCATTTTTCCTGTTGCCATTTCACAAAGTCAATTGACTTATTAAGGCCACTGAGATTCAAACTCAGATTTTCAGACCCTAAATGCCCCCTTTTCCCAACAGAGAGTTGGGAAATTCCATCAGCCCCCAAATTCCATCATCACTCTAGTCCTTGGGGAAATGGGCTTTGTCTCTGGTGATCCTGGGAGAGCAATATTCTTTATATCTGTGTAAGGCAAAGGGGAGCTCCTCGAGGGAGGGTCTGTTTCATTTTCATCTCTATTTTCAGTGCCTCAAAGAGGTCAAACTTAATAAATACTTACTAGTGACTGATTGATTGATTGATTGATAGAATATAACCTCCTTGAGGGCAGAAACTTTTCACTTTTGTCTTTAAAACCCCAGCTGCTAGCACAGGGTCTGGGACACAGTAGGTACTTAATGGTACCATTAACAAAATAATGAAAATAAAATAAATAATAGCCTTTAATAAATATACTTAATAAATGCTTGTTGATGGATTGCTTGAGTTGTTCAGGTTCCTGGGCTTTAGCTATCCCTAATCCCTGAGGGGAGTTGACCTTCCTGTACTCAAATACTCAAAACTCAGAGATTTGTGATCTTATCTATTTGAATGGTCTCACACCCATTCATGTCTTCCATCCTGTGAGACTCTTATGGAAGTCTTACTGTCTAAGTCTACTAACTTTGTCTTTGATAGCATACCTTTCTGCCTCTCCTACTATTTGTGACCAGAGGATCATGGGATAAGGGGCAATGGGAAGGAAATAGGCATTTATGTAGTGCTTATTAATATTATTACTAACATTCTCATTGAGGATGCATTACTGTGTTCTTATAAAAAATTATATAGACTGGAAAATATGCATACAAATTTCTAGTTGTTGATGCTCTATCATTTTTTAATAAAGTCCAATATTTTTCCACATCTTTGATATTTTTTCCCTTCTTTAGATAACTTGTGAACCAATCCCTCAAAGCCTTCATAATTGTATTGCTTCCAGTATACATCTCCTTTGAACATACTTGGTTCCATCTGGCTGCTTTTCCTGACTTTGTTCTCTTTAGTTCCATTTTTACTTCCTGTATAAAAACATTTGGAACTGTAATGTTAGATTTCAAAAGTGAAAACATTTTGTTATTTAAAAAAATCTTTGCAGATCTTTTCCATTTTTTCTTGTTTGTCGTCCTTCTGTTTTCATGCTTAAATGCCATTGGGATGACTTTTCTGACTTAAGTCCCTCTCCAAGTATTTTTTAACTGCTTTTACCCTCTTCTGGTTCTCTCTGTTTCATAATATGATACTGCTTATAATCTTCCATCATCCTTCTTCATAAGATTTTCCAAATGGGTTTATATTCAAACCAGGTGCTGTCTTTGGCTGCCATCTCTCTTTGTCTGGCAAGTAACTCAAATATTTGCTGAATATGAAACTTTATTTCAGTCTCCTCATTATGGTAATTGATTTATATTGGTTAAAATTCTGTATAAAATTATTATGTTCTATGTCTAACGTACTTCCTTTAGTCTCTTACCCACTTCTTCATTATCAGTAACTTGTCTAAATAGATTAGAATTGAGTTATATAGTTATATGTCATATAATTTTCTTGCTTTAATTCTTTCTTCTAGTTTTGTATTAATTTCGATCTTGGCTCTAACAAGTCAATTTGGGTCTGACTATACATAGATAACTGATTCAGAGATGATTCCCCACATCAGAAATGAGTCATTTCCTGTCCAACAAAATGGAACCAATTCTATTTTTTGTGATGTTGCTCAGTTCTCAGCATAACCAGTATTCACCAGTTCTCTTCTTGAATTAAGTGTTTATGACATAGAGGCATGACATTACTGTGTGATGTGGCCTTTCTCATTCCTTTTTTGCTGATTCATCTTTTCCAGTATATTTTTCATCATCCTCATCTATCTTCACCTGTTATTGAAGTCACCTAGTGTTAGAGTAAAGGTTGATTTAATTTGAAGAGTCTTACCAAGTTTTTCATAGAACCTACCTATCTCTTAATCCTCTGAAGCAGGTCTTGGTCCATAAATGGTAACTCTTTTCACAGTAGTACTTTTGCAAATACTTCTTTTAAGCACTATGATATTAGATGACTAAATGTCCCATGAATTGATGATTCCATCTGCCTTTAGGCATACAACAAATCAACTCAGTCAATACCTCCATTTGCTTCTTGGTGGAAGAACCTATGAGTCAACCTTCTATTTAGCTGCCTCTGTCTTCTTTCTTTTGGTATCATTTAGAGCAAGACTGCCAAGATGGTCATGAGTCTATTCCTTCAATAGCATATCTACTCGGTTGGTCATTTGACAAAAACATCCTATTTAGAAAATCAACAGCCAAGTTAAAGTTTCTGAGTGATCTAAATGCTGAATGTTTCTCAGCACCTTCTGTTGGTTTCCTCCTATTTGGCCACCATCACTGCAGAAGAAGAAAGAGCTCAAACCCTGGGATGGGGAGGGGAGTGGCACTGTGTTTTCTCTGCCCCAACAACTAAGCAGTCTACTGATGTTAAGCCTGTGCATACTTGGCCATGCTAATCCTGGAGAAACAGCCACAATGAAAGCCCTTCTGGCATGGTAGGACCTTCCAGTGTGGCCAACTGCTAGCATAGTCTTCAAAAATCCAGGCTCATTTCCACACCACAATGAGGCATTGGGAATTACTGATCTTTGCGACCAGACCCTAAGTATAGTCCAGAGCACTTAGAGGTTTCTAAGTTGGTTCTTTTCTTAGTTGGTAAGGGAAATATTTACTTATTGCTCTGGACCTGGGAATTTTTTGGCTAAGGGATTCCAGTTGGGGAAATTACCTCCATCGATGCCTGTCAACCACTCCTCCATAACTTATAGTCTTCTAAGGTTCCCTGTGGCAATCAGAGGTTAAAGAGATTGACCAGGGTCTCCCAGCTAGTGTGCATCAGAGTCAGAACCTGAACTTGGGTCCCCCTTAAGACAGGGACTCCATCTTCTGTATGTGTCATGGATCCCTTTGGCAGTCAAGTGAACCTGAGGACTCCCTTTTGGAAATACTGCTAAAAAAAAAAACTTCATAATTGGAGGAAATGCTAAATTTCAGTTAGAAATTAGTGAAAATAAAGATTTAATTTTTTCCTATCCAAATTACGGGCTTCCTAAAATCTGTGAGCAGCTGGGTGGATGGGGTGCTGAACCTAAAGTCTGAAAACCCTGAGTTCAAATATGGTCTCAGACACAAAGTTGTGTGTATGACCTTGGTTAACTCACTAAACCTCTGTCTCAGCTTCTACATCTATAAAACAGGGATAATAATAGCACCTACCTCTCAACATTAATGTAAGGATCAAGTGAGAAAATATTTGTAAAGCACTTGGCAAAATTTTAAAAGCAATATAATACAAGCCATTACTATCCCATGGACCCCAAGTTAAGAACTTTAGGATATTAGAAGAGCAGAGCTTATTTCATTTTTGTCTTTGATCCAATGACATCACGTACATAAAAATTTTTACAAAACTTAGTGTGCCATGTAAGTACTATCTACCTATATCTGTTTTCAACATCATCATTATATCCTCAGAGTCTAGCATAGTGCTTGCCAACACGTAGTAGGTGCTTAACAAATGCTTGTGGATTGATTAATGGAGACATGCTGCCTCTTCAGGGCAACTATTGTCATCCCTATTTTACAGGTGAGGAAAATGAGGCTATTAGAGGTAAAATTACATGTCTGTAAGTCACAAGCTTGTGTCATCCCACAGTCAGTGAGTATCTGAGGTGGAATTCACAGCCTAGCCACCTCACTTGCAGGCCAGAAGTCTATCCATTAGGTAACCCTACCTCTCTAGAAAACTGAAAGAGAGGGTCTGTGAGCCTGTCCATGACTGGGATAGAGGGAACAAGCAAAGAAGAAATTCTCTTAAATTTTGAGTCCAATGGGGGAATGGTGTTGGTGGTGGTTGACCTACAGGTCACCTCCATCCCAGGAGCTGTTACCAGGTGGAATTTGTCCAGCTCCCTGAATCTCCTTTTAAGTGTGAGTAACCCTCCTTGGCAAGATCACACCTGAAGCTGTTGTTAACTCCAAAGTTAATTATCAATTAACACCTGAGTGAGGATTAGGCTTAGGCTGGCTGTGAGCAAGGAAAGGAAACAAAAGAATCCATTCCCATCCTGGGGAGCCTAAGACACTGAAAGTGAGAGGAAGATAAGAGAAGAAAGCTGGGGAAGCAGAGGTGGTTTAAGCCTAGGCCCTTCCCCTCCAGGTCCTTGTCCTAGCTCCACCTCTAACCAAAGGGAGGCATTGGGCAAATAACTTTCTCTCTTTGAACTTTAGGCCCTTTATGTTAGAGAGCTGGACCAGCTGGCTTCGGAAGTCCCTTCCAACTCAGACATCCTATGATCTCTGCTGAAATTTGTGAATTCACATGAAGATAAATGAATTTTTAAAAATTAAAATTTAAAATAGAAGGAATAATTATGTGTATATGTGTATATATTTTATATAGCATATTATATATATTTGTATGTGTATATATTTTACATAGCATATTATATATAAATATATTACAATTATATATAAATATATAGCATTGTATTTTGCAGAAAATGTATAGGTGTATGCATATATACACATATATGCATACATTTAAGTATGTGTGTGTTCATGTGCATGTTGATAAATTAAGAAAGGAAACCTAGTAGAGAGAGCACAGTGTTTTGGGAGCCAAGCTCAATCCTTAGGAAGACCAGGAATCTTTGCTCTCCTCCCATAGTAGAGCATTCTGACTCTCCTACCAGACAACTATTTCCAAAATGAGCCATTTTAGACCAGGGACCATGGTGTGTGATCTGGAACCTTTCCCTTCCTCCCACCTACCCCATCCCAATAGGAAGTACCTCAGTTCAGTAGAGAGGACCCTGGACTTTGAGTCAGGAAAATGAGAACTCAGTTCAAGTGATACTCATTTCCCTGGACAAGTCATTCATCAATCTCAGTCTCAGTTTCCCTTATCTATAAAATGAGAGGATTAAACCAAATGGCCTTTTGGACATCTTTTAGCTACAAATCTGTGATTTAAACTACAAATAAAATGGGATCAAATCATGAAGCAGCAAGAAAAAAAAGTGATTTATGATCCCCATCAGATGGAGAGGGGCAGACCAAGCCCACACCTCTATTCCAGCTTGTCCCTTGGAAGTTACACTAAAGGACGGGAAATGGTAGGACTCAGAAAGGTGGAATTAAAGTAGTCACCCCAAGGTCTCTTCTGAGTCTGAGGTCCTGAGATGTGAGATTCTACAAACACTCAAGGACCCAAGGGGACCTGGGAAGTCAGATCAGCTCAAGGCAGAAAGTTCCATGCTTGAGCATTGCACCTGTGTGTTCGTCCTTCATTGCCGAAGAAGACCATGCCATCAGAGAAATGATGGCATGACTTGGACTTGACTTTGTTTTGAGTGAGGGAGGGCTGTGCAGGTCACTAGCCTCACTTCTCCTCCAGAGTCATCTGAATCCAGTGACCAGATAGTCATCAGGATGACTGGAGATGACCCTGGATGAGGCAATTGGGGTTAAGTGACTTGCCCAAGGTCACACAGCTAGTGAATGTCAAGTGTCTCACCTCAGCATTGCACCTACAAAATGATGACTAGGGGTAGGTACCCTCCTGGAAGTAGATGCTAGGGAACAGAGGTGTGACTGAGCAGGTGGCATCCAGGGGGAGACACTGCATTGGAAGTCAGACAACCTGGGTTCAAATCCCAGCTTTGCTACTTGTATGGCCTTGGGTACTCAGTTCTCCTCCCTGAGCTTCAACTTGACTCAAAAATGATGGCAGCAATTTGGTCCTCTTTAACAACAAAGGCCAACAACCCACCCATATATTATACATATGTATTGTGTATCTATGTATACATATACATGTACATCTATACATACACATATGTGTATATATTGTATATATTTTATATGTGTATATGCACATATTTGTATATACTGCATAGCATATATATGTGTGTGTATACATCTATATGCCATATATATATTATACATATATGCATGTATGTATACACCTTCTACAATGATCTCCAGGAACCATTCCATTATTAATGAGGAAGAATCCAATTTAATGTTAAAGAAAGACCTTCATGCAATGAGGACTATCCCTTAGGATGATGAGCTGTATTGGGAGTCAGGGACTTTCTACTCCTTGGACATCTTCAAGCAAAGGCCAATAGCATTTAGCAGGGATGCTACAGAGAAGATCTTTTCCAGGTATGGTTGGAATATACATACACACACACACACACACACACACACACACACATATATTTAAAATATGTGTTGTGACCTGATTTGGGATTTTCTTGGCAAAGATCCTAGAGTGGTTTACCATTTCCTTCTCCAGCGCATTTGACAGATGAGGAAACTGAGACAAACAGAGTGAAGTGACTTGCCCAGGGTCACACAGTTAGTAAGTATCCAAGGTCAGATTTGAACTCAGGTAGACAAGTCTTTCTGATTCCTGCCCTGGCACTGCAGCCAATGTATCACCTAGTTGCCCTATGCGCATGCACGCACACACACATGCGCACATACACGTGCGCACACATCTTGTTTATACATAGTTGTCACCATATGGTTGCCCCCATGTGACTGTGAGCTTCTTTGAGAAAAGAGATTGTTTTGCCTTCCTTAATCTCCCTGGTACTTAGCACAAGTCCTGACACATAGTAGGCATTTACTAAATGCTGGCTGCCTGACTGACTTGCCTTGCATTTCTAGGAATCCTCAGAGCCAGGAGTAGCCTTTGCTAAGGTCAGCATGCATCACACATAGCTGCACCTTCATCAATGCTTTGATTCATGAAACCAATGCCTCCAGCATCTACCATGGTCCCCAGAGACTTAACAAGGCATATTCAACTTAATATAAAAAAAAGGCTTTCTTGCAATGAGGGCTGTCCCAAAGGAGAATGGGCTGCCTTGAAAGTCAAGGGCTTTCTACTCCTTGAATATCTTCAAGCAAAGGATAGTTAGACAAAGCATTTAACAGGGATGCTGCAGAATCTTTTTCAAGTACGGTACCCGTCCAATTCTGAGATTTGGAAAAAATTTTAGGCAAGTTAAGAGGTATAGAAAATGTCATGAGCAATAGATCAAAGGATCCCAGATGTAGAGGAAGAAGGGATCTTAGAGGTCATTGAGTCCAACTTCACCATTTTACAGATAAGGAAACTGAGGCAGAGGTTAAGTGACTTGTCCATAATCACACAGCTATGCCCTCTTAAGAGTTGTTTTTTTTCTCAGACTGATAGGGAGGAAGAGAATCATTCCTTTCTCTTGACTTACATTCTAAGCAAGAGTCAGCTTAGGTGATCAGGGAAATGAAATGTTCTCTCCTCCTCTCAGGTCTCCAGCAGGAATAGAAAATACCAGTTGGTCGCATTGTCAGAGCTGGGTAGGGACTCAGTAAGGATCAAAGCAAGGAAAAATGGAAGCAATGAGAGCAGAAGAGGGGAAGGTATGGTGAAAAGGATAAGGTATGAGCATGGAAGAGGAGACCCTCCCCAGGACCTTATATTTTATATCTACCCATCCCTGCCTGAAGGCCATCAAGAGGCAAGGTTTTGATTCAGCCAGATGTCCTTAGACTAAATTAGAAATCAAATGCTCTCCATGTTGGCCTTGCTGCCAAGAGGATAAAAAGGGAGATGAAATTTTAATTTTCTAGGAGAGCAGGAAGTTCAGGCTTGTGGTTGTTTAGCCTTCATTTTTGACCAATGTCCTAATGGGTGATGTCTTGACTTGTAGGTGAATGGATGTAATTGAGGCAGAGTTGCCCAAAGTCATTAACCTCACTCTCTCTTCCAGTCTAAAAAACAAGAGGACTGGTGATGGCTCAAGTCATGTTGGATGACCTTGGCCTCTCTGATAGCTGACTGACCTCTAAAAGCTTCATAATGCTTGCTTCAGCCACCATCATGGCCATTAGAACAAATTGTTCTTATCCACCCATTCTGCCTTGGAAAGTCTTCCCATGCTTGGCGTAACTGACTGGCCAATGGGTTTGAGGCTCATGGATTACCCTCAACATGTGTTAGCCCCTCTGCTGAGATAGTTTACCAGGGTGTGGAGCCATAGGTGAGAGCTGAGTGAGAGGTGGATGCCAAAGGTCGATGAGCATCCCTGAAAAGGCCTCAGCAAGCCCTCACCCTAGATGTGCTATCCAAGAAATCTCACAGAAATCTTGATAGATGCCTTTTTTCCCTGTTTGCCCTCAAACTTATACCAGAATCAGGAAAGTAGGGCAACTGATCTGGGAGCAGGAGGTAAGCAACTGCTGCCAGTAACTCTGCTAAATTCACTGGCTTCAGTTCCTTTCTGAGGTTGCTTATAGTTAGCTTGGTTAATCAGAGCCAGCATAAGCTGCTGAATCGGTTGGTATTTCAGAACTGTTCCTTATACTATAATGCTGACTATGCCATCAAAAGCGAGAGCTGGAGAGCCAGAATGAGAGTCTTGGGTGGCCTCTGTATGACTTAGCAGAACCACATCAACGAGTGTATTTGTGTTTTCCAGCAGGGTCTGTGTCCCTTGAGAGATCAGGACATAATAGACCACAATGAAAGTTCCTGAAAGTACATCAAAGAGCTGGGCAGTGACACCTCTGTGTCACAGGATGTGACCTTTATCTGCCCTCTCCTTGGCAGGCTTGTTCCAAAGGACATAAGACCTTTTGTGACAGGAGCTCAGTGCACCCTAACCCCACCAACTTTTCTGTTACTCGTCCATGAGGCCAATGATTTCCAAGTATTCATCCATAATTTTTCAAAGGCATCTCAGTACCTATAGAGAAAACCCTCAGGTGTGCCTAAATTGATACTTTGGTGACTCTGAGATTTCATTAATGAGTTCTTTTTCTATGGTCTCCCCTTCATCAATTTGTCTCATCCTATGTAATTCTTGTGTTTCCCAGCGAATCCCAAAGCTCCTCAGAGCACTGGAACACTTCCTCTGGCTCTTTAAATATCTGAGTGGTATACAATGTATCACTATTCATCTGTCACCTCTTATTCTTACCTAATGATTAGCCCCCATCTTTTGCCAGATATTCCATACCCAGGGTAATATTTTGCCCCACATCTTGTATAAAACCATTCCTAAATTGTACTTCCAATGATGCTCACATGTTCTTTGGCTACTCCTGTACTTCAGTTATTGTTCACATGTGCCTCAGTTTCTCATTACAAAAAAGAATAAATAGTAAAGATAAAAAGACTTCAGTTTTCAGCAGTCCCTCCCTCATCCTTTCCCATCCCTTCCTCTCCATAATCATAATAGTGTTTCTACATTAGGATTAGGTAGCAATAGGCAGTCAGTGATTAAGTAGAGTTTCCTCCCACAACAGGGTGCCTCCAGCAGCCTCTGATCATGTCTGGAATGGGGGCAAGAGCACAGAAGTTGGGGGATGGAACCAAGATGGTAGAGTAGAAAGACGGACCTGCTGTGTCCATAAAATACCTTTAAAAATTACTCTAAACAAATTCTAAGGCAGAAGAAGCCACAAAACAACAGAATGAAAGAGATTACTAGCCCAAAACAGCCTGGTAAACCAACAGGAAAGTTCCATCATACTGGGCACGGAGCAGAGTGCAGCCCAGCTTCGGCTGGACAGCAGGAGTGGAGCATGGCAGGGTAGTGTGCAGCATTATTTCAACAGTGGAACTAACCTGCCGAGGTGAGTAGTTATTGATGAAGTCTAGCTCACCAACCACTGCCCAGGGTCCAGCTATTCAGAGTATTTCCCTTCTTTTTAAGGTTAGGCAATAAAGGAGCACTGGCATGGTGGAGCTGGTGGTGACTGTGGAGAAGGAATACTACTCGCAGATCCTGGGCAGATAACAATACTTGCGGTTGCTCCCAGACCAGAGCAAAGGCCAGGAGAGGAGTAAACTCCTCTCCCATGATTGTGCCACCTTGGAGAATCTGAGAACTTATAGGTCCCCAGAGTATTCTCTCTACTTGACAAAAGCCAAGTAACTGTCTGGGAAAATCCCCAAGAAAGGGAAAAAAATAAAACTAAATAAAGTTACTTTCTTAGTGAAAAGGTATTTTCTTCCATCCTTTTGGATAAGGAAGAACAAGGGTACCATCAGAGGAACATGTAAAAGTCAAGGCTTCTACATCCAAAACCTCCAAAAAAAATATTCAGTGGTCTCAGACCATAGAGAAACCCAAAAAGCTTTTTGAAAATCAGTAACAGAGGTGGAGGAAAAATTGGGAAAAGAAATGAGAGCTATGTCAACAGCTTCCTAAAGGAGACCCAAAAAATGCTGAAGAAAATAACACCTTTAAAAATAGACTAACCCACATGGCAAAAGAGGTCCAAAAAGTCAATGAGGAGAAGAAAGCTTTAAAAAGCAGAATCAGTCAAAAAAAAAAAGGAGGTTCAAAAGATCATTGAAGAAAATAGTTCTTTTAAAATTAGAATGGAGCAGATGGAAGCTAATGACTTTATGAGAAACCAAGAAATTATAAAAACAAAACCAAAAAAATGAAAAAATAGAAGACAATGTGAAATATCTCATTGGAAAAATGACTCACCTGGGAAATAGATCCAGGAGAAATAATTTAAAAATTATTAGTCTACTTGAAAACCATGATCAAAAAAAGATCCTAGACATCATCTTCCAAGAAATTATCAAGGAAAACTGCCCTGATATTCTAGAACCAGAGGGTAACATAGAAATGGAAAGAATTTATTGATCACCTCCTGAAAGAGACCCCAAAAGAAAAACTCCTAGGAATACTGTAGCCAAATTCCAGAGCTCCCAGATCAAGGAGAAAATATTACAAGCAGCCATAAAGAAACAATTCAAGTATTGTGGAAATACAATCAGGATAACACAGGAATTAGTAGCTTCTACTCTAAGGGATCAAAGGGCTTGGAATATGATATTCCAGAGGTCAAAGGAGATAGGATTAAAACCAAGAATCACCTACCCAGCAAAAGAGAGTATACTACTTCAGGGGAAAAAATGGAATTTCAATTAAATAGAGGACTTCCAAGCATTCTTGATGAAAAGGCCAGAGCTGAATAGAAAATTTGACTTTCAAATACAAGAATCAAGAGAAACATGAAAAGGTAAACAGGAAAGAGAAGTCTTAAGGAACTCCTTGAAGTGAACTATTTACATTCTGACATGGAAAGATGTTATTAGTAACCCATGACACCTTTCTCAGTATTAGGGTAGTTAGGGGGAATATATATATATATATATATATATATATATATATATATATATGTAGATGTGTATGGGTATGTATGTATGTGTATATTATATATGTGTAAGTATGTGTATGGACATGTGTGTGTGTGTATGAAGGGAGAATACCTAAAAAAAATAAAATTAACTGTTGAATGGAATGTACTAGGAATAAGAGAAAGGGAAAGATAGAATGTAGTAAATCATCTCACATGCGAGAGAGAAGAAAGAGTTTCTACAATGGAAGGGAAAAGGGGAGAGATGAAAGGAAACAATTGAGCCTTACTCTCATGGGATTTGGCTTAAGGAGGGAAAAACACACATTCAATTGGATATGGAAATCTATTTTTCCCCACAGGAAGGCAAAGGGGAAGGGGATAGGGAAGGGAAAATAATAGAAGGGATAGCAAATTGGGGAAACGGATAATCAGAAGCAAAGACTATTGCAGGAGGACAAGTCAAGGAAGAGAATGTAATAAATGAAGGGCAGGATAGGACAGAGGGAAATGTGGTTAGTCTTTTATAACATAACTATTATGGAAGTGCTTTGTATTGTTATAGGTATGTGTATGTGTGTGTGTGTGTATGTATATATGCATGTATGTTTAACCTATATTGAATTGCTTGTTTTCTCAATGAGGGTGGGTGGTGAGGGAGGGAGAGAATATGGAACTCAAAGCTGAGAATGAATGTTAGAAAATTGTTTTAGCATGCAACTGAAAATTAAGCTATACAGGCAATTGAGTATAGAAATCTATTCTGCCCTACAGGAAAATAGAGGGGAAGGAGGATGGAAGAAGGGTGGGTAATAGAAGGGAGGAAAGACTGCAAGAAGGGGTGGATGGGGTACATACTGTCCTGGGGTGGGGGTGGGGAGAGATGGGGAGAAAATTTGGAATTCAAATCTTATGGAAGTGAATGTTAAGAACTGAAAAATAAATAAATAATATATTTTTTAAAAAAGAGTACAGAAGTTGCCTCTGTGAACAGAGGGACCAGGCAGGCTGGTGACCTTCCTTCTCCTTTTCTCAGCAGCCCCAGTTCCAACTAGTCTGAGGACACAGAGAACCTATATCTAGAGGTTTAAGGGGCCTCAGAGGCCATTTAAAAGCCCCTCTTTTACAGAGAAGGAAACTGAGGCACACATAAGCTAAATGAACAATCCAAGGTCACCCCAGCAGTAAGCACCAGAATTGAACCTGGGTCCTCGGATTCCAGAGCCGGGGGCTTTCCACTGATCAGGCATACCAGAAAGACTGTTTTCCATAATGAGAAGAGCCCTGAACTTGGAGGAAAAAAATGAAATTCTAAAGGCACAAAGAGAAACAGTTCAATTAAGGGAGAAAAAAAGCAGTTGTCTGGAAAAATTAATATGGATAGATGCAAAAGAACACACCAAGCAATTTAGTTGTTTTTTTTTTTTAAAAGCTATGTAAAGAAGAAGGAAACAAGGTCAGGTAAAACAGAGGAATACCAAAGTGTGGTGCAGTATTGGAAGAATAGGGTTTGGAGGCTAAAGCTCTGACTGAATAAAGGGGAACCTTGAAGGTTAATTTGGGGGGAAGGGGAGAAGACCACTGTAACCCAGGCTGTCGGACTGGAGAATTTGCATAAGACTCTCCTCACTGGGAGAAAGAATAATGACTCCACGTTGCCTGTGTGTGTGAGGGGCAGAGTTAGTGCAAAAGCTGTGGAGACCAGACAGATTCTTCTGCATTCTTGATCAAGATGGATTCCAGACTGTTCGAGGAGAGAACCATGGAGAGGGAGAGAGAATAGAATTTGGAAAATAGACACGTAGGAAGAGCTTAACTTCAGTCTCCTTTTCTTAATCTGTAAAATAAGAATAATGATACTTGTTCTACCTAGCTCACAGGGGTAAACATTTTTGTAAACCTCAAAACTCAGGTGGCCAGGCAATAAATAATAATAATAGCTAGCGTTTATGTAGTGTTTAAGGTCTGCAAAGCACTTTACATACATTAACTCACTGAGCATTTATTAAGCAACTACTGTGGGTGGGTACCGTGTTAAGTACTGACCATATAAAAAAAGACAAAGACAGTCCTTGTTCTCAAGAATCTCACAATCCAATGGGGAAACAAAATAAAACCCTCCTGTTCCAATATCCTGGAAGTGTTATTGGTCACTGACAATGGGCCCCTCTCTTGATCTTATGGTATTCAGGACATTCCATCTTGCTGCAGACTGAAGTTGTCTTCCTTTTCTATTTCAGTGGATTTTTGATCTCCTCATGCCAGACCTCCTTCTAACCACACCTTCCTTCTTTCCATCACTTCTGTAATTATCTTGCTTCTCCCTCCTTGTTTACTTGTTGTCTACACAATGAGCATGTAATCTCTTTGAGGACAGGGCTTGTCCTTGCCTTTCTTTGCATTCCCAACACTTAATAAATGCTTCCTGACTTGACACATTTTCTCCTCACAAGATGTTGTTTTCCTGTTGTCTTGTAAATCCTTCTGCCATCATCCCAGGGATGGGAGTGAGAAAAGTACCTTCCTTTACTTCTTGACATTGCATGGACACCATTGTGTCCTCCACCAAGTCCCACTCATAGACTTCTGGGTTCTCAAAGGCAATGCCAGCAGAACACAAGCTCTGGCAGATACTTCCACATTGGAAAGACTGGGAAAATGGGCCAGTAATGGGCCAAAGAGTAATTGACTCTATCTTCTTTGTGGGCCCTTATGTAGCAAAGAACAGAGAGCAGCCCAGTACCAAAAGGCTAGCCATGTGTTGGTAAAAACTTTGTCCATAGCCACCCATGAAAAATCAACTTATATGTGTGTTAAATGTGAACATGTGTACTTATAGATACTGATTCATGAAAGGTCAAATGTAGGCTGAGAAGAAATGGAAAAAGAGTGGAACTCCTGGTGCCTTTGACATGAATGTGGAAAATGCATCAGAGCCCAGCATGGTATGGGTGGTTGGGGAGAGAGGAGAAGGGTGTGCCTTACTCTCACTTCTCCACAAGCCACATGACCTGCAGTAAGTGTTATGGAAGCAGGACCGAGGACAGAGCAGCTCTCCCTGCTGTTCAAGCCTAAGAAGCAATATCTGCCCAATTACTATGAGAACTAGCACATGGGTTCCAGAGGCTGGTGACTGCCTCTGCATGTCAGGTTGCCTCAGTTCATCGAGGTTATCCATGGTAGTGGCAACAAGTATAGACTACTGGGTAATGGTCTGGGACCTGAAGAACACCATGACTACAGTTATGGGCAAATGGCTTCTGGTGCCCTTAAAGTATATTATGTGTCCTCTCCTGGGACAGTGACTATTGGCTATTAGGTAATGACTACTTGTGAGCAGGCTTCTGCTTTGGGGTCCCGCTGGCCTCTATGTATTGTCAGAAGTCAGTGTTCTCTAGGGGACTATCTTTTGTTGACAGAACCACCAATAGGTTGGTGGTAATAATAGTAAATTCAATAAAAATAATTATGCATAATTAACATTCATATAGTGCTTACTATATGCCAGACACTGTGCTAAGCACTTTATAATTATCATCCATTTGATTCCCACAATATGCCTGGGAATTAGGTGCTATTTATTATCCCCAGTTCACAGATGAGGAAACTGAGGCAAACAGGTTAAATCACTTGCCCAGGATCATAGAGTTACTAAATGTCCGAGGCTGGATTTGACCTCAGGTTTTCTTGACTCCAGGTCCAGCATTTTATCTACTGCATCACCTCATTGTTAAGACACTGGAGATTCTATGGTAGAATGGAAAGTGCTTTGGCTCTGGATTAAGAGGATGAAGCCTCTGGTGCTAACTACACGCATAACCTTGGACAAATCATGACCTCCCAGGACCTCAGTTTCCTCAGTTGTAAAATAACAGGTGTAGATTTTGAGGTCCCTTCCAAGTCAAATCTATGACCCTATGATCAAAGACTGTTCTCTAAAGTGGGGTCAGCAGAGACCCAACATTTCCCCAAAAATTAGAAGAGAAATGAGCAAAACTAAGGAGTGGTGAGAGGTTAGCTAGATTGGTGCTAAAGTCGCATAGAGAAGATATTGTTGCTCATACTTTCAAAGAGAACCAGTGACATAATGGGTGATGTTGACTTGTGAGAGAATTGGATTTAAGTAAGGTAGAGCTGCACAAAGTCATCAGCCTCACTCTCTCTTCCATAGTCCTCACAGTCCAGTTGCAGGACAAAAGGCAGGATGATTGGTGACAGCCCAGGATGCAGTGGATGACCTTGCTGTCTTCGATATCTTGCCAAGCTCTAAGCACTCCACAGCACCTGCTTCAGTTAGTTTCATGGACTGTTGGAACAAATTGTTTTCATTCACCTATTACATTTAGGGGAATCTTCATATGCTTGGTGTAGACATCCCCCCAAGTTCACTGATGCAATTGAGGTGTATGGTTTATTCTCAACCTGGTTTAGTTCATCTCTGAGATAGTTTTAGCAGGATAAAAGCTACCACATAGGCTACTATGTCTTGGAGCCATGGGTGAGAGTTGGGTGAAAGGATAGACAGTAAAGGTGGATGAGCAGCCCTGAAAAGGGCTCAGCAAGCCCTCCCATTGGAGGTGCTAATTATCCCTGAACAGAAGCCAAGATATGCTTGAGATAAGAGCAAAACAGGTCCGTTGCTCAGTCATTTTTCAATTATTTTCAACACTTTGAGACCCCATTTGGTGTTTTCTTGGCAAAGACACAGGAGTGGTTTGCCATTTTCTTCTCCAGATCATTTGACAGATGAGGAAACTGAGGGAAACAGGGGGAAGTGGCATGCCCAGGGTCACACAGCTAGTAAGTACCTGAGGCTAGATTTGAACTCAGGTCTTCCTGATCTATCCCACTGCATCACTTAGCTCCCCAAAAAAGTAACAGTAGAAGCCTAAGGGGAAGAACAGAATTATGTCAAGACAACAGTTGGGGGCACTGGAGTGGGGCCACTGGAGCAGGAGTGAAGAGACATAGGTACTTATCCCAGCTGTGCCACTAACCTTTGTAGTTATTTCCCCCTTCTCTGTGTTCCCAGTTCTCTTCTAAAAACTAAAAAGGTTCTTAGCCTTTTAAAATCTTCTCATAACAGTGTTTTTAAATGCATAAAATACACAGGACTACAAAGGAAATCAGAAGTTAGTGAAAATAAGAATGTAATTTTTCCCCCGTCCAAGCTTGCAACTTCTGAAATAAATCCACTTTTGGGGGTGTCTGTGACCCCAGATCAAGAACCGTGGATTAGGTGATTGCTAAAGCAGCCCCAACTCTTAAAATGCTATGGCAACCCCGAACCCAGGACAAGGATGGTGCTACCTGTTTTTCCCCAGTGCCCCTGCCTACCACTGTAGCTATGGGTACCCTTCCCCTCCTTCTCCTTGATGGATAACTTGAATGCTGCATAGATAAACAGGCACCCTGCCCCCTCCCCTGACCTTGTAGGAGGCTGGGCCCCCCTACCACCACCACCTTTCTTTGCACCTGTTGGGAGGCAGCTAGCTACCTTAATTTATCTTATTTCATATGCTAATACCCTTGCTTTCAGAGGAGGTGAGAGCCCTTGTAATAATGGTGGGTAAAGGCACACTGTGAGCAGGGGGAGGGGTACACAGCTCCAGTCTGTTTTTCCCATCTCTCTTTCCCCACTCTCTCTGCCTTCTCCTAACCTTTCCTGGTTGAAAGTCAGAGAGAGGAGAGGTTGGGACTTTGTGGTTTTATTTTTTTTTTTGCCTCAAATCTCTCTTTTTTTTAAATCACATTTCCTTTGTAAGAGCTTTCTGTCAGATTAATCCTGATTTCCTATTAAATGTGAAAGAACAGAATAATTGGAGGACTAGGACACTGTGTGACAACTGGTGCTGTTTGTAAGACGCATCTCTTCCCCATTAATGCAGGCTGGATTACACGGATTCAGCTTGGCTCCTGAAGCAGCAGGATTAACTACCTCCTGGGCTGTTAGCCTAGAAGACCGAACCTCTCAAAACCCGCCTTTATTTGATTTCCTGCTGCAGAGGAAGAAATAGCTTTAAGAAAAGTACAATGTGGCACAGGAGCCAAGCCCTCGCTCCTAATGATTCGAAGGGAGCAGAGATGCTAAAAAGAGGTGATGTCACTCTCCCCAAGGGGAAAGAGACCAAGTAATAGGGTCAAGATGTGTTCAAAGGCTAGGCTCCAGCTACTGGACCAGAGCCGACTCCAGTTCATGTTCCTGCCCACCAGAAACCTTCAGCCCCACACCCAAGTGGATGTCCAGGTGAAATGTGTTCTTAGAGATCTTCTAATTTCACCACTTCATTTTATAGAGGAGAAAATTAATTCCCAGCAAGGTCAAAGGACTTGTCCAAGATCACACAAGATCTGAGATCACGGGCATGGAAGTTCTCTCTCTTTGATTTACTGTGTTTGTGGCTAGGGTGTCTGCTAGTTTCATTCATTCAATACACACTTATTAAGTGCCTATTATGGATATTTTAAGTGTCTTCACGTGGATAATGGGTATCATACTCCTTGCATTCTCAATGAGTGGGGGAGGGGTAGAGGGAGGGAGAGAATTTGGACCTCAAAATTTTTTTTAAATGAATGTGACTTTTTTAAAAGTACTTCGGTGTACTTGTAAAAACAAAACAAACAAAAAACTGTGCCAGATAGGTGGCAAGGTAGATAGATACCCAGCCTGAAATCAGGAAAACCTGAGTTCAATTCCAGTCTCAGAAACTAGGTACATGACCCTGGGCAAGTCATTTAACCCTCTTTGCCTCAGTCTCCTCATCTGTAAAATGAGTTGGAGAAGGAAATGGCAAACACTCCAGTATCTTTACCAAGAACACCCCAAATGAGGTCACGGAGAATCGGGCATGATTGAACAACATTTGAGAGTAGCAGCTGACATTTATAAAATACCTTAAGGTTTACGAAGTCCTTTATTCAATCAATCATTAACTGATTACCCATTAGGTACCAGGCACTGTGCTAAACACTTAGGAATAGAAATACGAAAGTAGAACAGCCCTTGCCCTCCAGGCTCTCTACTGATCCAGGGAGACCTGTACATATGTACATATGTCCAGTGAGCCCCACCCTTGTTGGCATGCAGAGAGGGCTCTGCTGTTGTAATCCTCAAGCAGACTTTGTAACTCACACAAACATTAAGTAACTGGTTCCAGCCTGGTAAACATGCAGTGAAGAGAAACCTTTATGAGTGACTAACTCCGAGGGGGTGTGGGGGCGGGGCACTAGTCAGAATTGAGCTTGCTCCATCATTTTACTGCTTATGTGTGTTTTGGTGACCAGGCAATGCTATAAGGTGAGAAGTTGTGGCCATTCCTATTCAAGGTCCACTTAGGGACTGTGAATATTGGTCTACTTATATTTCCTATCTTAGGTAAAGGAGATAAGAGGGAGAGAGAGAGAGACAGAGACAGAGACAGACAGAGACAGAGAGATACAGAGACAGAGAGACAGAGACAGAGAGATACAGAGACAGAGAGACAGAGAGAGACAGAGAGATGGAGAGATTGACAGAGACAGAGAGACAGAGAAAGAGAGACAGAGTCAGTCCAGGAGCATAACATGAAGTACTAGGTGCCAGATGGTGAGGAATAAAGTCTCAAATGACCTGCCTGGCCCAGTCCAGCAATAGCAGAGGTGAAGACACATCCATCCAACAGTCATGCCATATTTGAAAGTGAATTTGGTGGGATGAACACTATGTAGAGACTGCCTTAAGTTTGAGACTACCCTCAAGGTGGTATAGGAGAGACTGTGCCTCCTGGGTGTTGGAAGGGGGTGGGGACAGATCTTTATACTTTTACTAAACAATATCTTTTCCAGAAATATCCCTTTGAAAAGCTAATTGATGTTCATTGGTTCAACGGAACTGAGATGCTAAAGTGTTGACATCTGTAGTGGAAAAATGCAGAAGAGGTTCTTGAACCAATGGCATTAGGGAGAGATACCCTCAACACCTTACAGGTACCTTAGAATCCTAAGGCAGAACTGTAATCAGCCTGACTTCACAGAAGTCAAGTCAGAGTACTGCTATATAAATATACAAAATGAACACAAGGGAAAGGATGGGCAGGAAGGGGAAGGAAGACCAGAAAAGATTTCATATAGAAGATGGTGCTTGAGCTGAGCTTTGAAGGAAATTCAGAATTTTATGAGATGGAGATGAAGTGGGAGAACATTCCATATGAAGGGGGAGCCTGTGAAAGTCATGGATGTGGGAAATGGTTTATCAATGTCTTTCTTAAATGGCCATGCCCAAAAGTGAACACAATATGCCAGATGAAATCTGATAAGGGCAGAATATAATGTATTTACCAAAATAATCCTACCTACTTTTAACTCTCCCTATTCCCTGCTGCTCAGCTCCTCCTTACTGATGACCAACCTCCACCCCAACCTCAGCTGTCAGATTCCTCATTCCCATCCATCTCAATCTTACTCTTCCAATAGAGGCCACCTCCAGTTATCCTGATCTATATCTTGCACTGAACCCAGATGACTCCAGAGGGGAAGGTGAGACTGGTGACTTTGCACAGACCTCCCTCACTCAAACCCAATTCATTTGCAAGTCATGGCATCATCTTTGTGATGTCATGGTCCTCTTCGAGAAGAAAGGACAAACAACAGCTCCTCCAATGCTCTACTCCAGATCTGACCACCCCTTCCACTTTGCCCTTTGGAAATTTTGCTCCATGTCAAAGAGCTTTATCTCATCCTCCACCTTCTTCTTCCTTCCATCTTCTACCAGCAGTGAGACCTGGCTCCAGTATCCCTGGTCACCATTTCCAGCACTAGCTGTACTTTCAAACTCCTTATTGATTAGTATTCCTTCTTCCCTAATGCCACTTTTATTTAGACTCTCCTCCTACAATCACCATGCAGTCAATTTTCCTCTTTTGAAGTTCATGAAAACCAGATTTGTCACCTGATTTCGATTCTGTTATCCATTGTCTACTAATTCCCAGGACATTTTCCTGCCTTTTTCAATGAGCTCAGTGACTTTGAACCAGTCTTCTTCTCTATCCCAAATCCTAATTTCATTCTAGGGGACTTTAACATTCATGTTGATGACTCCTCAGATACCCTACAGTTCCACAATCTTCTCAACTCCCATGACCTACTCCTGAATTCCACCTAAGTTACACACAGGGATGCTTAAACTATTGATATCTTGCCATCACTCTCAAGTTCACTACTTCCATGTTCAAGAATTCCATATTTCCTTTATCCAACACAATCTTTTATCTTTATATTTGTCCCAAACTAAGCTCCTTGCCCTTCCTTTGACCTCCAACTGTCTCTGTCCCTCACTACCAGTACTACTCTAGCTAAATTCTCCTCCCTAGAATGCTGGAGACAAGACCTGAATTCAAATTTTACCTCAGAGACTCACTGTGTGACTCTGGGCAAGTTACTTAACTCTTGCCTGCCTTGTTCCTATAAAATAAGGATAATACTAACATCTACCTTCCAGAGTTATAAGGATCAAATGAGATATTTCTAAAGTTCCTAGCATAGTACTTGGTACATAGTAAGTGCATAATAAATGCTTGTTTCAATACTTTTTTCTTAGTCTTGGGGTACTAGTTCAGCTCTACACTATCTACTAGTCTTGAATCCCTTGTTCACTTATCACACTTTGCCAAATTTCAATCCTAGATTGCTCTCACCAATCACTTCCTTTACTCACTTGCTACTCACATGTGTGCTGAATGAAACTTGAAGACATCACAAAATCACACTGAATGGGTCACTGGGGATGAACTAGCCAATATCAACAAAACCCTCAAGTTGGCATGGCAATCCTGCCATTCCTCCCTAATTGATTCATTATCCCAATCA
This sequence comes from Bettongia penicillata ogilbyi, assembly GCA_023548195.1. Classification (NCBI taxonomy): domain Eukaryota; kingdom Metazoa; phylum Chordata; class Mammalia; order Diprotodontia; family Potoroidae; genus Bettongia; species Bettongia penicillata. Next base: position 633,741 of record JAJHZJ010000957.1, read on the forward strand.
TCACAGCAGCTGTTCTAAAACTTTTGCTCTCTCCTCAAACCTCCCATGTTCCCCATATTCTTAGTTGAGTACTTGGCCTCATACTTGATTGAAGAAAAATGAGATCATTTGGTGAAAACCTCCTCTTCTCTCCTCTTTTCCCCTCCTCCTCCTCATCACACATCCCTCCAATAATATCCCATGCTCTTTCCTTCAATCTCTAATATGTAGGTGGTCCTTCTGTTTGTCAAGGCTAACTCCTCTGCATGTACCCTTAACTCCATCCACTCCCATCTTCTTCAGAAGTGTGTTCCCATCATCATCCCCCCTCTTGAACCATACATTTCTCCCTATCCCTTAATGAATGTTTATTGACTCCTCTGCTGTCTACAAACACTCTCATGGCTACCCCATCTTTAAAAAACCCTCACTAGATATTACTGTGCCTTCCAACTATCATCTAATTTTTCTTTACTCCTCAACTAAACTCTGGGGATAAAAACTGGATACTTGATGCTATAAGACCAAATAAAGTAGAATCTTTTGCTTCTTTTGTTTTACTAAAAATGTCTCTGAATAATGTGATCAAGGAGGAACTTCCCCACCCATTGTCAGGTCTGGGAAGATTTGTAGAAAGGTCCATGCCTTTTGTTAATGAGGCAGTGGTTCTCAAGGGATTTGATGCCCTCTGACTCTAAAAAGTGTATAAAGACTAGGAGATGTGACTTACTGACTGGAAGTGTTTGTTTTGCCAGACAAGGACTCTAGGAAGCTGCTAAGGAGTCTCCCTGCTTTGATAACCCAGATGTCTGCACTTCCCTCTCTGGTAACTATGGTCAGACAGACCATACCAGTCACTGTCTGTTATAGTCAGGCAGAGGAAGCCATGTCTGTTGATCTTTGATTTCTCTGTATTTTCTTTGAAGTTCAGGTTGCTGACTACCATGAACTGGGTGAACGACATATGTACTTGGTTAAAGGAATGATACATGTGCTTGATTAAAGTGATTGTTAAGCCCTCAAAAGTTGACTTTCTTTTTACGATTGTTAAGCCCTCAACAGTATGACTTTCCTTTAGATCTAAGAATATGTGATAGTAGGCCCGCCTGTGTATGTAGGGTGTTTACTGTTACAGATGCTTCTATTTCCTCAGTATTAATTGTACTGCCCTTCAATTTCTTAATCTTATCAGTTCCAAAGACTTCTTTCAGCACCTTGCTTCAGATATATTGATAAAAATAGATGTGAGGTAAATTAACAGATGGATCAATAGACAGATGGAAAGGAAGGTAGATAACAGATAGATAATAAAAATATGATATAGATAGATAGATAATAAATACATAAATCATGGAAAGATACCCAGAAAAAACATTGTGCTGGGTGAATAAGTACCTGTTGCTTTGTTGACTTGATTTGGGTGTGGCCACTACTCAGCTAGTTTCTTAGAGCCACAGATGAGAGAACTGGGTGAATAAGGTGGACACCAAAGGTAGAAAGAAGCCCTGAAGAGGGCTCAGCAGGCCTCACACCAGTGGTACCAATTTCCCTGAACACACCCTACACCCTACACTTCTAGGCATTAGCTATTTGGCATTCAGAAGATGATGTCCTCTTGCCTGTCTTCTAGTTACTGCTCTCCTGTAGGACAAATTCTGTTCTAGAACAGGTTAAACAAAGTCAAGCTCTTTTAACTCTCAATTATCCTTAAAACAGCACTAAGGAAATATTACACTATTGTAATAATAATTGATTACCTTAAGCCAGAGAACTACAAAATCCTTCATCTGGCTCTCTGAGCAATGCAGACAAGCCTAGTCAGCTTTTCATTCAACAAGATGCTGCTTTGTCCTATCAGTTTTGAGACTCTCAAAGCATTTCAAAGAGTGACTTTTCCACAGATCACAAGCTCCTTGAAGGCAGGGACTCTCCTTTACCTGTTTTGCATTCCCAGTGCTTAGCACAGAGCCAGGCACATAGTAAGGCTTAATAAATGTTTATTGATCGATTGGTTGGTTGGTTATTTTTTCTATTCTATCTCTTGCTGTCAAACCAATAACGAAAATACAAAGTAACCAGGAGCTCAGAGAGGTCTCCCCTCTTTCAAACTGTAGATGGCACTAGAGGGCAATCAGCATAATTTGACTCTCTTCCAATGAGCTTCTGCCTATCTCTAACCAATTAGCAACTGCCAGAGGAGCAGCTGATTCTCCTGCTGTCTTCCAAATTATCACCTGCTGTCTCCTCACTCGGCTCCCTCCAGCTGGTTCTTGCACTTTTCTCCTGCTGGCTTCCTTAACACTCTCAATGGCTCAAATCAGAGCCTCCTACTGTTCAATGACGCATCTTTCTCTATGACATAAAACTCATTAAATTCATCTTCTGTTAGTTATGAAGCCAACAATCCTTATTCAATTATTCCATAGTCTCCAAACAGTTATTTGATTTGCAGCCTTGTAAGATTTATTTTCTCGTTGTATTATATATTATATGCAAATGAGCTGAAGGACCGCAATGCCCTGCAAACCTCAAACAAAGGTCTTCTCCAAGTTCCCAATTTTGTTCTTCCAAAAATCCTCACATTTTATCTAAAAAAAACTGTGTTTCTTCAAACTTAAATTTTATTAGTTTTTCATAAATAAAAGTTACAAAGAAATCAAGGTTCAGTGGCTTGCCCCTCGACACTCAGCTATCCTGCCACTTTAAGACTTCTCTTGTTCATCTCCATTTCTTTCAGTCAATGAACATATTGCATATCTCAATTCCCCTCACTATCCTGGTCACCCTAAGTTAATTACACCTGGTTATTTTATTTTCTCCTTGAAGCCAAAGAACATTTCATTTTTGTATTTTTATCCCTAGAATCTACTACAGCACAGAGCACATGGTGGGCATGTAATTGATGTTTCTTGGTTGATTATCACCTTCATGGCATATTCAGTGTTTGGTGGCTAGAGGACCAGACCTATAGTTGGAAAGACCTAAGTTCAAGCCCATCCTCAGGCAAGTACTTGCTAGCTGTGTGACTCTAGAGTAGTCATTTAATCTCTGTCTGTCTCAGTTTGCTCAATTTTAAAATGAGGATAATAATGGCACTTATCTCCCAGGGTTGCTGTGAGGATCACAGGAGATAATGTTTGTAAATATTATTATATTCTATATATAATAGTATATTATATAATTATGTTATAGTATATATTGTACAATTTTGTATTATATTTGTACAATATATATCTTATATATAAGATATTTAAAATATATTTATTATATATAAATATTATCTAATATATAATATTAGCATTGTCCCTGACACATAATAGGTCCTTAATCAATGCTTATTTCCTCCTTCTGAAGAGCCTCTCACCTCCCTACTCCAGGATACTGGCTCTCTTAACATACCTTAAGATCATGTTGGGTCTTTTGGCTCTCATATCACACAGCTGACTCATGTTGACCTTGAAAGCCCACTGAGACCCCCATATCTTTATCAGAGGATTCACCATATAACCTTATCATATTCTGGTGACATTGATCTTTTGTGCTTAAAGAAATGAGAGAGTTCTAGGAGTGAGAATGTTCAGGAAAAACTTTCCAGGGAAGGTAGCAGTTGAGACTCCACTCTGTGGACAAAGAATTGGGTAAAAAAAAAAAAAAGATGAATGTGGTAGAGACAAAGGTGTCTGCTCTTTTCTCCTCTTCTGTGGGAAAGACTTGGCATCTTATTTGACTTAAAATACTGAGCAACACCAGACCAGAGAAAGAGGCAAAATGGGCTTTGGAGGTACCTGACATTACCTGTTGTGGGAGATGGGAAGAAAGCAAAAATAATGGAGAGGGCTAGGTTGCTTTGAAGATGACTGAAATGCTTTACTGTCTGTAAGGAATGTAATTTGCACTTAAAATGAAAGATGAGAGGTTCACACCAAAGGATGCAAATACTAATGATTGAAAAGTAGGAGAGACCTTGAAGCTGAGACACCTGAACAGAGGAGGACAAATGAATCCCTCCAAGCATATATTTCTCCACAGGCAGCAGGGAAAAAGCACTGCATCAGGGAGACAGGAGACCTGCTTTTGAATCTTGACTCTCATATTTCTTAAGGATTTGAGATGGCACATAGTAGGTGCTTGCCAAATGTTTAAGAATTAATTAATTGGCCCCATCATTTAACCTCTTAACTCTTCTGTAATATTGAGATAATAATACTATTATGATCTCTCTTGAATGAGTGGTTTGCAGTAAGAATTTTGCAAATCTAAAAGAGCTAAATGTGAGGGGTTGTTAGGATCTTTTGAAATAGGGAGAAAGTGAGCTTTTTCAATAAAGGGCAGTACATTGCTTTCCCCTCTCACCAAGTCTGGGGCATATTTGGAACAGAAATCAACAAATGAATCAATCGGTGAGCATTTATTAAAGACAAACTATATGCCAGGCACTGCACTATACAAAGGAGATGTGAAGACAAAAATGAAACAGTCTCTGTCCTCAGGAGACAGATCCTATTGTAGAAAACATGTATACATGTAAGACATCACAAAATAAATTCTGAGTGAATACAAGGCAAGGGGGACGAATGAGTGGTCAGGGACCTCAGGAAGGACTTCAAACAGGAGGTAACAACTAAGCTTTGAAAGAAAGTGAGGCTTCCAAGAGACAGAAGTGAAGAGGGAGTGCCTTGCAGAAATCAAGGGCAGCCTATACAAAGGCAGAGATAGCAGATGGGAGATGAAGTATCATTTTCAGCATTTAGTGGAGCTATGAGCTCTAAGAGCTTAATTTGAAGCTTTTACCTATATAAGGAATGATAAGCGGATGGGTCATTTTGACTGGGCCACAGAATACGTAAAGGAAATGTGTCAAACCAGGAAAGATAGGTTAGAGTAAGAGTGTCAAGGCCTTTAAATGACACAGAGTTTGCATTTTGTCTTGGAAGTGAAAAGGAATCCACCAGAGTTTCCTGAGCACCAGAGTGATGTAGTGAGACCTGTATTTTAGGAACATTACTTGGGCAGCTGGGCAGAGGATGATTGTAGAGGAAACTTATGGCAGGAAAACCTGTTAGGAAGCTATTGCAATAATCCTGGTGAGGGTCAATGAAGGCCTGAACTAGGGTGGGAGCCATTTAAAGGGATGAGGATAGATGAAAACTGTTGTGAAGGTAGACCTGGCAGTTGCCTGGATGTGGAGTATGAGGAAGGTCAAGGGTCAAGGAGAATTAGGAGAATATTGACCCTAATAGATCCTTCCAGTTCTAATTCTATGAGTCTGGGAGATGTGAAACTGGAGGAAAAAAGAATGAGTTCTGCTTTGGACATTCAGTCTGAGGTGCTTCAGGGATAGTTCATTGGAAATGTCCATTTGGTGGTTGTTGGTTTGGGTCCAGAGTTCAGGAGAGAGACTTGGACTGAATATAGGATCTGGGAGTCAGCTACATTAAAATGATGAATGAACCCAGAGGAGCTGATGAAGTCAGAGAGAGGGAGTATATTGAGAGAAGAGAAGAAGGCCCAGGGCAGTGCCTTGGTGAGGGGCATGGATGCTAATCTAGCAAGGAAGACTAAGAAGGGACCAGACTGGTAGGAGGAGGAGTCGGAGAGAGCTATGTCACAAAAATCCAGGGAGGGGATTGCCTGCACGGACTAAGGTTGGAGGGTCCTTCCAAAACCAGGGAGCAGTTGCTTCCAAAAGGAACAATGAAGCCCTTTGTTCTTATTATTAAGCCCTTTCCATTTCTTCATGACCTCATCGAGGGTTTTCTTGGCAAAGATTCTGAAATAGTTCACCATTTTCTTTTTCAACTCACTTGACAGATGAAGAAACTGAGACAGTGTTAAGTGACTTGCCCAGGGTCACACAGCTAGTAAATGTCTAGGGACATTCAGGGATGTCAGGGTTGACGTTCTACTCACTACGCCACCTAGTTGCCCCTTTTCCCCTTAGATTTGTACTTTTATAAGTGTGGGGAGGAAGAAGTCCTCTATTATAGCAGACCAACATCTGCCACACAACTTTTACTCTTAGATCATTGCCCAGATCACTGAAAGGCTAAGTGACCTGCCCAGTGTGTACTTAGAAATGGGACTTGACCCCAGCTCTGACTCCAAGGCACTAAGCTATGCTGACTCTCAGATCAAGACATAGATGGCATATTTGTGCCCTTGGCAGATGGCAGGAAGCTGGGAAGAACAACTAACACATTGTTAGGCAGAACTGGGATTTCTTTATTTATTTTTAAGATCTTGACAATTCAGAAGGATGCATCAAGTCTAATAAAAGAAAGTTTGTTGTTCAGTCATGCCTGACTCTTCATGACCCAATTCAGGGTTTTCTTGGCAAAGATACAGAAATAGTTTGCCATTTTCTTCTCCAGGTTTTTTTTTACAAATGAGGAAACTGAGGCAAATAGGGTTAAGTGACTTGCCCAGAGTCATGCAGCTAATAAGTTTCTGAGGCCAAATGTGAACTCAGGAAGATGAGTCCTCCTATCTCTAAGCCAAGCACTCTATCCAGTGTACCAGCTACTATTTACTATAGGTACTAACAAATGGCAATTTCAAAAAAATAGTCTGTTCAATTAATTGGGAAATAGCTAAATAAATTAGGGCATATGGATTTAATGGAATGTAATTGTACCATAAGGAATGGGGTTCACTATCATCTTTGTCATTCCCAAGAAGGAAAACTTTCCCCAGACTCCAACCTCCTATATATATTGACTTTCTCTTTTTAAACACAAGCTCCTTGAAGGCAGGACCTGTCTGGACCTTGTGTTTATATTCCCAGCCGTTATCACAGTACATATAGTAAGTGCTTAATAAATGTTTCTTTGTTCATTCAATTCATTCACCTCTTCACTCATCCATTACCCAACCTCACCATATTTTAGGAAGCAAGATGATGGGATGGACAAAAGACTACCTCATATAAGTATACACGCAGAGGAATGTAGACATAAGGTATACATATGGCCAGGACATGCACATAGTGGGGTAGCATACTTCTGATCTTGCAGGGCTGCCAACCTTTTCTGGGGATGTTTTCATATTACTTCTGTCAGATCTATCCCTTACTGAACTTTTCTGGGTTCATAGCCTCTACAAGTCACAGCTGGATGTGTCACATGGTGGATGCTTGATCTCTGCCCCCATGATGTTTCCTCAAACATGTGACTCCACTGGGCATATAGTTGTAGAGCTTCTCTCTGCTTCCAACTTCTGTCTTGAGCCAGATTCCTCTGCTATAGAAGAGTAGACTGCCATTCTCTTTCAGCTTAAGCCATAAGGCTTCCCACAACTTTCAGAAATGCCCCTTTAGCTAATAGAGAGATGGGGGAGGAGGAGGAGAGAATATGGATGTGAAACATTATGTAACTGTCTGACTTAGTTGATGTGTGGGTTAGTTTTGCTGAACTGCTTTTTCCCTCTTTTTTCTTTTCTCTTTTTTGTTACAAGGGATAATTTAGTGAGGAGGGATATATTCTAAAATGAATGAGAAAAAGAAAAAAAATCAATAAAAATTTTCTGAAAACAGCAGCTCTTACACTCAGCCATCTGATTAAGGGGGCGGGGGGTGTGAATCTCTCCTGACATTTTCTACAAGGAATAGTCTACCAATTTCTCAGAGTCTTGACTAGAAGAGTTTTTTCATCTCTGACAAGAAGTTCCCTGTCCCAGGAGCTATGTTCTTTAGAGTAAAGGGCAGGGTCAGTGGTAGCTTCAAGCCTATCTTTTGAACTCTCCTTCCTGCTTATTAGGGCTTGGGTTTCACCACTGGATACCTCACTTTGGTTGAGGGCAGACCCTGTCTATGCCCTGCTATTTGTCTCTGATGGCTAGATTATACCAAATCAGCCTCCATTCTCAAGGCTGCCCAGTGTGTTTGGGAACTAAGATCCCCCAAATTTGTCAACATTCCTACTGTGCTCTCATGCAAATTAGTGAGCAAAGGAAAAGACACAATGAACCAAGACCTGTCACAAGGTCATTTTTTAACCACACAGCTATCTGATTTTCCTAAGAGTTTTTATTTCATTCATCACCGTTACTGGTTTGTCAAATACTGACTTTGTCTTTGCATTGGATTCGGTTTCTGGAGCCTCTGTTCTATTCCATCGATCTATTTCTCTGGGTTTTTTTTTCCAGGATCATACTGATTAAATATACATTTTGAAACCTGGTAGGGCAAGTCCTCCTTCACCAGTTCTCTCCTTTTACAGTTCTTAATCTTCTCACCTTTTTATCTTTCCACATGAATTTCATTATGACTTGATCTTGTCCTAAGATATACTCCACTGATATTTTGACTGGTATTATATTAAAACTCTAAATTAGTTTGGAAAGTATTGACCTTTTGGCTATATTGCTATACCCAACCAGGAGCAGGAGATAGCCCTTAATTTATCTTTTCCTTATATATCAAAATCACTTTCAAATTGTCCTTGTACAGGTCTTTCGTGCGTCTGGATAAGTTAGTGCCCAAGATGAGATGCATTTGGTTGTTACCGTCATATTATAGTATTTCACTTCATTCCCATTGCCTTTGATTCTGTTGCAAATATTTAAGAAGATAGATGGGTCCCACCCCTTGGTGCATTTATTTTGTATCCTTTGAAAGCAATTGTATCTTACCACTTTCCTTAAAATCACCTCAATTCAATGTTTCTATTGACTCTCTGAGTTGCTCTAGATAAAGTCATTACCATCTGCAAATAGAGAAGGCCCATTAGAATATAGAAAGTACAATGTAACCTCCTTGAGGGTAGGCACTATCTCTATTACCTTGTATCCTCATCACCTGGCACCATACCTGGCTTGTAGTAGGTACCTCATAAGTACTTGTTGAATTAACTTGAAGTGAAATGAATTAAAGTTAACTTAATGTTAATTCCTCTTATTTTTTTCTCTGTTGTCTTGTTGCTCTTAGAGTCATAGAACACCAAACTCCAGATTTACATGGAGTAGATCCAGTCTTGGTAGGGGTGTTCATGAATTACTCTGCCATGGATCCACCCAGGATTTCATTTGGAAGCTACAATTTATGGCTAGATCTCTACCACTGTTAGTTTTTTAAAGGGAAGGGTCCTCAACTTCCATGCAAGTATCTAATATAATTATCTACATCTACACACACATCTAAATATATATACACACACATATAGTTAAATATGTATACAACTATACGTATGTATGTATGTGTGTGTGTACTCAACTCAGGTCCATTTACATTCTCTCCAATGGCAGACACATCTACTCTTTTTTATAATCCTAAAATCCAAGATACATACAAAAATTCCTGACTTGATCAAATTGTGTCCTAAGACATCCGCTCCCCCACACTCATTCAATCATCTCAATGTGGTGTTAATGAAGATATCATCAACTTAGGCAGGGGCATGTCTTGGGGCTATTCCTGGTCACATCCTTGACTCTGTAGCCAACATTTCTACGATGATATCAAATACAAATGGTGACAGCATCTGCTCTGCAAGGGAATGCTTCTTGCTGTACTCCATTATCATATTAGCTGAGGGTTTCAGTGTTTTGTTTTTACCCAAAACTGAAATTTTATTGGATGAGACAACTTCTGAGAAGGAAACTCCCTCACCAATACAAATCTACATGTGCTTTGAAATTCAGTGATTAGAGAGGTTAAATGACTTGCCCAAGGTCACACAATGTGCAGAGTCTAGGTCTTCTTGACTCTCAGAAAAGCTCCCCTATCTAACATGCTGTCTTTCATGGTTTTCAAATATATATATTTTTAATTAAGATATGACTATGCATATATTCCTGAATTTTTTAATGTAACTGAATGTTGTTTTTATCGAAGATGTTCTCTGTATGTAATGATGCAAAAGCTATCTTTCCTATCCTCTCTCTTTCCCAGCCAATCTCCTAGAAAAGCTATCTAAGCTCATTGTTTTCATTTTCTTCCCTCCCTCACTTTTTAAATCCTTGCAGTCTGACTTCCCACCTCATCACTCAACTAAAATTGCTTTCTTCAAGGTAATCAATGGTCCCTTAATTGCCAAATCCAATAGCTTTTTTCTTAATCTTTATCCTCCTCAACCTCTTTACAGTTTTTAAAACAGTTGACCACTCTCTCCCTCTCCACCCTCAATACTTTCTCCTCTTGGGGCTTTTCACTCTCTCTCCTTCCCTCCCTCCCTCCTTCTTTCTTCCATTAATGAGCTGAAATTCTCATTCATATATCTTTTATGAATTTGCTGCAGAATTGTTGGGTGCATACAGATTTTAAGTACGTATATTCTCATTTTGAATAAAACTTTGTAGCATAAATAATACGTTCATCTAGTTCCTTTAATGTTTTCTATTTGATTTTAATTTACATCATCAAATCCATTCATTTTTTTGTAATTTGGAAAATTTGGAGAATAACCATGGTTTTAGTAAATTTTATACCATATTTTAGTTTCAAACTATTTATATATTTCCTAATGGATTTTCTGTAAATGACCTTGTTGGATTCTGCATATTAATCCATTTCATAACTTTTCATTGACAGTTCAGTCCATTTCTATCTAGCATTATAACTGTTGGATTTATCTTTTCTATCATTTTAATTGATTTATCAGTAAGAAGTAGAATTTTCTTCCTATTATTTTTTCTGCCATTAAAATTAAAAGTACTCTAGACAAAAGTCTTTTGATTTATACTACTTGCTAAGTAAGTTTCTTTCACTTGAACTTCATTTTTATCTAGGGGAGTAGTTTTACTTTGAAATTATCCTAGATCCACTCCTTTTCCTCTTCTCCTCCCTCCCCCCCTTAGTTTAGACAAAACCTCCTTCCACAGCATTTAGTAATCTAACCAAATAATATTCTGTTTATTCTTACATTTTGATTGCAATTGGTTTGTCTTCATTAAATATTTGACTTTCCAACTTGGAGGCTTAGTTCAAAGACTTCCTTAAAAGTTAAATGTCTCTGAAAGCTTTGCAATGTCTAAATCTGTTTTCTTTATATATCATAATTTTTACTGAGAAGTTGATTCATGAGTTCTACTTCTTAACAATATATATGATATATATTTCATATTCTAGTTTTTTTATCTCTTGCCTTCACTGAGAGGTCTATGGTGATTCTATTTAATGTTCCTTGGTATATTATTTCCTCTTGCAGCTTGTAGGATCTTTTCCTTGACCTAATAAGCATTGAAGTTTAACTATAATGTGTTTAGAAGAGTTAAATTTGGGGTGCTTCTTTGTCTAGATCTTATGTACTCTTTCTATTTGTGTTTTGTCTCTAATTTTTATTAATCCTAGAAAGTTTTCTTGGATGATTTCCCACAATACCACATTAAGATTTTTTCTGTTTTTCCAGATTTTCTGGATCTGTCCTGGTAAATGTTTAGCAACTGGCTGGGGAGTAAGGGAGGGTATATTTGCAAGAAATACTTTTAAGCTGACTCTACACTAACATTTCTCCATCACTTTCTTAAGTCTATGTAACCAACTCAACAATAAATCAAGTCCTGTTTCTCACTGCTGACAATTTAACAATCAGTTCTCAAAAGCCCTTAGAGCTGGCTCCAGCACACTCTTGCTTCGGATATCAATAACTCTGAGAATGCTGTGTCCTGACCCTCCAAGTCTGACCCTTGGTTCTGCATGTCTTCTGATTTTTTTCAATGATTTAGTCATTTCCTAAGTTTGTTTTTTCAGTTGATCTGTATTACCTGCCATCATGTTTTCCTGAATATTTATGTTAATATATTTAGATAATCTAATACAGTCTTTGTATTGACCACTTATAATTATTCCTTACTAATCTTTTTTAGCACCTTTTAATCCTAGCTTCAGTTCTTCAAATTATTTTTATTTACTTTCTACAAGTTCTTCTATCTGCTTTTTTAATTGCCTTACCAGTGTTAGTTTCTGCTTAATTTCTTTAAATATATCACTGATCTATTTAAGGATATGTTTCTGGCTAAGTAGTTTCATCTGAGTTGCTCTTGGTACCTCAGCTGTCTCATTACTTTGTAGTAATTTTTAATTATATCACCATTCTTTACTTAATTTGTTTTCTCATTTTTTTTTTCATTTTCTCTCATGGTTTTTACCACCCTTCTCCTTGGTGTTTCTATTGTTTTGTGCTTGTGAAGTTTGGCTGGTTTCAACTCCTCCCCCTGCCATTTTAACTGGAAAAACCCTTAATTGTACATGAGGTTAGTATAACATTTTTTATTTCATTTCCTGTTTAATCCTTGATGATATCTTTCTGGCTGTCAATGTACATTTGGCCAGAATCCTCAGGGAACAATCCACAATAAACTCTCATCTTTCTTTACTGGGAAATACCCAGTAGTTCAATCTTTAGTTTTATATGTAGGATTGGGGTTATTTTTCCCTATATGTCATACGTTCATTCTGTAAATGTCATGCCCCGATCGTATACATGACCTGAATGTAGTTTCCACATCTCTGGCCTAGAATGGTAGAGAAAGTCTCCAAAGAGTCAGTTCCCCAGTGTATTGTATTCTGGGTTAAATGGACTTTTCCTTGGGACAGGAGAATGGGAACTAAGAGGGAGGTTACTCTATTAAAATCCAAATTTAGGGAGGCAGGGATCTGTGCAATGCTTTGACTAACGTGCACAGGAAATGCTCCCACATAAATTAACAAGATTTTAGTTTCACACCTTTGCTTGATCTGGTCATTTTCAAGGCAGTCTAACGTTGTAACCATAGGCACTGCTCTTAGCAGCCTTTCATGCAGAACCTCAAAAAGATTTTATGGGAGCCCAAGTATAACCTCCAGTTCCCCTTTGTCTATATGATAATTTACTCTCTCAGAGAAGACCCATGAAGTTGGTAGGCATGCTTTCCTCTTACAAAAAAAATTACCTTTTTTGTTTGTTTGTTTAGTAGATTATTTTTGTTTCAGCACACTATTGTGGAAAGAGATATGGCCTTGGAGTTCAGAGCTAGTGACTTCCCTAGGGTCACGAAGTTAATAAATGTCTGAGGCAGTATTTGAACTTATGAAGATGAATCTTCTTGGTTCCAAGTGCAGTGGTCTATCTACTATGGCACCACTCAGCTTCCCAGAAGAGTTTAAAACTCCACAAATCCATTCTAGAGCCCATTAGACAATTCTAGAATAAATTGAGAAAAGGTCAGTTAGATTTATATACTTCTTTATTATACACAATTTTGTACCTCTAAAATATATGTGATCATTTGAACGAGATTGACCAAATGTTTCCTCGTAGAGATTCCGATTTAATGAAGGGATAGCAATTTATAATTAGCTTTGTAAAGCACCAATCAATTCATTCATTAGTTCAAACAGAGACCATTTTCATTTATTGAACACCTCTTATGATTAAGGCCTTAAAAGGATACTGTCATGAACCCATCCTTAAAGAGAAAGTGAGAAAATCTCAAGATCAGAATGGGGCAAACTGAGTTCAAATTGTTCCTCTGATTAATTGACTTTGAGCAAATCATCTCTGTTCTCTGAGCCTTGGTTTCCTCCAGTGGATTGGAGTAAATGATCCTTAAGATCCCTTTCAGTTCTACTATCCCCATAATTCTAGGACATTTTTTATATGAGCATTTTAAAATTAATAAACCCTCTGCAGAAGCCACTACCTTACTCGAGGATACAGAAGGAAAGTAACTCTTAAAACCCACCAAGATGGGAAAAATATAAACATGTAGGCTCAAGACAGAAAAAGAGAAGCATCAGACATGTAGCCAACGTTGGTTTCATCCACCATGATTCTCATGTCCTTGTCACAGCCTATGAGTACCAACAGCAGGTACACTTTGAGAGTGATGATCTGCTTCAGCCTGCTATGCATAACTGGAGGAATTTGACCACTTGGTCTGAGGCATGAGCTTCTGGGTGCCAGCTGCCATAGGAAATGAGATTAAACTTGTCCAGTTGTATTCCCACAAGCACAAGTTGCAAAGAGGCAAATTTTGACTGGGGAGGAGAAAAATTCCTAATAAGAGCTATCTAAGAATGGAAGAGAGCAAATGGGGGTGCCATAGTTCAGGGCCTGGAGTCAGGGAGACACAGTTTCCTAAATTCAAATCCTGCCTCAGACACTTACTGGCTGTGTGACCGGGGGTAAGTCACTTAACCCTGTGTACCTTAGTTTCCTTATCTGTCAAATGAGCTGGAGAAAGTAATGGCAAACCACTCTAATATATTTGCCAAGAATAGTTTTACAAATGGGTCATGAAGAATCAGAAATGCCTGAACAACAAGAATGGAAGTGGGTGCCTTGACAGATAATGGGTTTGGTCTAGAGGTCTTTGAGTCAAACAACCACATGTTGGGGATGTCTCTGTCTATTGGATAAGACGACCTCAGAAGTTCCTTCAAACTCTGAGATTCTGCAATTCTGGGATACTTGGCTCTAATACAAGTTTAATGGGCACTTACCAGACTGAGAGAAGAGCTCTGACATGGCACCCATCTATATTCTTAATGGGCACTTAGGGAAGAAATAAGTAACCCATTCCTAGGAGAGATAGGATAAAGACAAAGAAAAGAGCACTGATTTTGTAGTCAAAAGCTGTGAATTCAAATCCTGACTTTTCTCTGTAACCTTGAGCAAGTTACTAAAATTTAAATTCTTTTGTGAAATTAGGGGGTTGCCTTTTAGGGTCCTTCCAGTTGTATATTTATGATCCTGATATAGCTGAGCTCTCTAGACTCAAGTTCCCTCATCTGTCAGGAATTAAATGGTCTCTGAGGTCCCCACCCAACAAGTTCTAAGGATATGGCCCAATGATAAGCAGCCTTGAAGATACGTTCTACCCCGCCACCCAAAAAATTCTAACTATGCTTTCTGTCCTCTTGGAATTTCACTTTAGAAGACTACATTCAGTATTGGTCCCTACTTTAACTGCCTGAATATAAATGAAAACTCATAACGTGCCTGAAAAGCTTGCTTAAACATGTAATCATCCCTCCTAGAAATCTCTTTTATGCCTTTAATTTGCTTAGCTACTCCTACTCTCAGAGAGAGTACAGTGAAACTTGGAGCCTGGCCTCTCTTGTGCCCCAGCCTACCTCCTTTCCAACAAAATGATCACCAAATCAATTAGCAAAATCTGAATTAATGAGGCTTGAACAGATATCCAAAATGAGATTTTAGCCCAAGTTCCCACAAATCGTTTCCCTATATGACTTGGCTGCTTACCTAGAAGTAGAAGCAAGTTTCCCCATCAACAGTACAAAGGTGAACAAGCAGTTTTTGATTAAAAGTGGTAATATAAGAGATCTCTTGAGGAATGGCAAGGTTCTCACCATATTTGGAGGGCCAAAGGAGAGTCCTGATTATTTGAAGAGGATCCCCACAAAAGACTGCATGTGGAGCTTATAACTAGGTAATGATATTCCTGCCTGAATGTTGATTGACTAGGTTCACTTTGAGAATACTAAGTTATTGTTGCCGTGTTTTAAATGGATAGGATGATCTCATGATGAGGAGAGGAAGAGAGTGAGAAAACAGAAGAGGAGAGGGAAAGGAGAATAAGAAGGTGAGTGAAAAGGAGGAGGAGGAAGAGGGAGAAGGAGAGGTAGTGGAAGAAGAAGAGAGGGAGAGGGGAAGAAGATAAGAGAGAGAAGGAAAGGGAGTGAGGGAGGGAGAGAGGAGGGGGAGAGAAAGGAAGAAGAAGAGGAAGGAGAGGAGAAGAAAGAGAGGAAAAGGGAGAGAGGGAGGAAGGGAGAAGAAGAGGGACAGGGACAGAGACAGGGACAAGGACAGGGACAGGGGGATGAATTAGGAATGTCATGGCTTCCAAAGCTCCCTTACTTTTTGAAACATTCACATATCCATCGTCACATTAGACTCTCACAATATCCCTATGAGGGAGATAAAGTAGCATTATTCCTCTCGTTTCACAGATCACAGAATCATGACCTAGAGGCAGAAGGGGTCTCGAGTCCAACCTCCTTATTTTACAGAGGTGGAAACTGAGGCCCAGAGAAATTAAGTGATAAAAGCATGTGATCATGATAAAGGCAAGACTTGAAAGCAGGGCCCATGACTCCAAATCCAGCACTCCCTCCATAGTACCAGAATGATTTTAAAAAACTGAAGTGTAGAGAAGTTAAATGACTTGCCCAAGATCACAGTTTGCTAGTGTCAGAATTGAGAGACCAGTACCCAGGATTCCTCATTCATAACTCAAGGTTTTCCATGACACTAAAAGCTTTCAACCAGCCAATGCTGGCTCAAAAAGCTTTACAACTTTATCTGAGCCAAGAGTTTGACCTCCTTTTCCTGCCATATATTCTGGGATTTTTACCTGAGCTACAGAGGGAGACAATATAAATGGACTGGAGTTTTGGTCCTTTTCTCTCCCTTGATCTCCAATCGTAACAAAGAATGAATTGTCCCAAAGGTATGGAGGGCTGCTAGAAGGGAGGGAGGGGATAAAGGCATGGGATCATCATGGTACTGAGGGGCAGAGACAATTGTTGGACTTGGGGTCAGGCTTGGATTCAGATCCTGCTTGGGTTATTATCTGTGTGACTTTGAGAAGGTCATTTCTCCCTTAGTAAAATGACAGGTGACTTCATGACCTTTAAGCACTAAACCTATGATCCTATCACCTGTAAAACTGGGAGAATTAGGCTACCTTGCCTCCCTTACAGGCTGAGGAAAGAGAGAGTAAGAGACAAAGAATCTGGTTTGAAAAAAAATGATTAGCCCCTACATAAGGTCTCTGTGAGCTTGCTGTTTGCAAAAGGGATAAAGTCACAAATGGGGTAAAGTGCCACTTGTCACTCCCTTACTGTTTTGTTGATGCTGCTGTACAGTCGTGTCTGACTCTCCCTGACCTCATTTGGGGTTTTCTTGGCAAAGATACTGAAGGATCAGCCATTTCCTTCTCCAGCTCATTTGACAGATGAGGAAACTGAGGCAAACAGGGTTAAGGGATTTGCCCAGAGTCATACAGTGTCTGAGTGTCTGAGATCAGATTTGAATTCAGGAAGATCATACTTCCTGACTCTAGGCTTGTCTCCCAATCTACTGTGTCACTGAACTGAAGGACTTTCCCATTAACTCTTGTCAATACCACCTCCTCAACATCTCTCATATCTATCCCTTCTCCTTTTTCATTTTTAATTATTCAATATTAATAATTAGTATTTCCTCCAATTACATGTAAAAACAATTTTTAATATTTTTTGTTTTATTTTACCCTCTAGTTCTAGAATATCAGGGCAGGTTTCCTTGATAATTTCTTGGAAGATGATGTCTAGGCTCTTTTTTTGATTATGGCTTTCAGGTAGACCAGTAATTTTTAAATTATTTCTCCCTTGTGAATCTATTTTCCAGGTCAATTGTTTTTCCAATGAGATATTTCACATTGTCTTCTATTTTTTTATTCTTTTGGTTTTGCTTTGTAATTTCTTGGTTTCTCATAAAGTCATTACCTTCCATCTGCTCCATTCTAATATTTAAAGAACTATTTTCTTCAGTGAGCTTTTGAACCTCCTTTTCCATGTGACCAATTCTGCTTTTTAAAGCAGTCTTCTCCCATTGACTTTTTGGACCTCTTTTGCCATTTGTGTTAGTCTATTTTTAAAGGGGTTATTTTCTTCAACATTTTTGGGGTCTCCTTTAGTAAGCTGTTGACTTGCTTTTCATGATTTTCTTACATCACTCTCATTTCTCTCCCCAATTTTTCCTCCACCTCTCTTACTTAATTTTCAAAATCCTTTTTGAGCTCTTCTACAGCCTGAGACCATTGCATATTTTTTTTGGAGGGTTTGGATGTAGAAGTCTTGACTTTTATATCTTCTTCTGATGGTATACTTTGTTCTTCTTCATCTGAATGGATGAGAGAAAATACCTCTTCACCAAGCAAGTAACCTTCTCTAATCTTATTTTTAACCCTTTTGGGGGCATTTTCCCAGCCAGTTACTTGACTTTTGAGTCCTTTGTCAAGTGTAGGGTAAACTCTAGGGACCTGTAAGTTCTCAGTTCCTCCAAGGTGGCACAATCAAGGGAGAGGAGTTTACCCCTCTCCTGGCCTGTTCTGTGAGCAATCACAAGCATTCTTATATTCCCAGGATCTGTGAGTAGGATTCCCTGTCCACAGTCACCACGAGCTCTGTTCTGTGAGCAATCACAAGCATTCTTATATTCCCAGGATCTGTGAGTAGGATTCCCTGTCCACAGTCACCACGAGCTCCACCACACCAGTACTCTTCCTCACCCCAGGACCACTCAGAACTGAGATGCAGATCAGCTGCTCAATTTCCCCAGGGTCTTTAGACCAGGGCTCCCAAAATGGACACTGCTGCCATAGTGACTGCTGCCACCCTGGGGTCAGGGCTGGGGCGGGACCATGCTCCCCTCTCACTCAGGTGAAAGAAATTTCTTTGAAGTTGTCTTTGGCCTTTGTGGGCTGAGGAATCTGGAAACTGCAGCTGCTACCTGTGATTCCGCACCCTGAAGCCTGCTTCATTCCTGTCCATACTGTGCAGTGCAGCCAAGTCTGGGCTGCACTCTGCTCCAAGCTCAGTGCGATAGATGTTTTCTGTTAGCCTTCCAAGCTGTCTTGGGCTGGACATCTCTTTCACTCTGTCGTTTTGTGGCTTCTGCTGCTCTCGAATTTGTTTAGAGTCATTTTTTACAGGTATTTTATGGGCTATGAGGTGAGAGTTTCTATTGTTATCTTGGCTCTGTCCCCAACTTCTTTTATTTTAAGTTCCAAACTCTTTCCCTTCCTCCATCCCTCCTTCCCCATCCCCCTCACTAAGAAGACAATTTGATATAGGTTATACATGTTCAGTCATCTATAACATATTTCTTTATTATTCATCTTGTGAAAGAAAACCCAGATCAAAAACAAAGAAAAGAAAAAGAAAGATTAAAAAGAAGTATGCTTCAATCTTCACTCAGACCCCATCAGTTTATTCTCTGGAGAAGGATGGCATTTTTTCATCATAAGACCTTCAGAATTATCTTAGATCATTGTATGGCTGAGAAGAGCTAAATCATCCATAGTTGATCATTGTTGCTGTTAGTGTGTATGATATTCTCCTGGTTCTTCTCATTTCACTTTGCATCAGCTCATGTAAGTCTTTCCAGGTTTTTCTGAAAGTATCCTACTCATCATTTCTTATACCACAATAGAATTCCATCATAATCATATACCGCAATTTGTTCAGCCATCCCCAAGTTGATGGACATCCCCTCAATTTCTAATTCTTTGCCACCACTGAGTTGCTATAAATATTTTTGTACATGTAGGTCCTTTTTCTTTTTTGTTTCTTTTGGTCTTTTATCTCTTTGGAATACAGACCTAGTAGTGGTGTTGCTGAGTCAAAGGGTATGCATGGTTTTATAGCCCTTTGAGCCTAGTTCCAAAGTGCTCTATGCAATTCCACCAACAGTACATTAGTATCTCAATTTCCCCACATCCCCTCCAACATTTGTTATTTTCCTTTTCTGTCAAATTAGGCAATCTGATAGATGTGATCAGCATCTCAGAGTTGTTTTAATTTGCCTTTCTCTAATCAATAGTGATTTAGAGCATTTTTATATGACTATAGTTAGCTTTGATTTCTTAATCTGAAAACTGCCTATTCATATCTTTGACCATTTGTCAATTGGGGACAAGTTCTTATTTTTATTTTTTTATTTTTATTTATTTTTATTTTTATAAATTTGACTCAGTTTTCTGTATATTTGTGAAATGAGACCTGTATCAGAGAAACTTACTGTAAAAAAAATTTCACAGTTATGATTTCTATTACTATGATTATTAGTATCTATGCTATTATTTTCCCTTGTTTATTCTTCTCTCTCTCTCTCTCTCTCTCTCTCTCTCTCTCTCTCTCTCTCTCTCTCTCTCTCTCTCTCTCTCTCTCTCTTTTTTCACCCTCAAAAATGTTTTGCTTCTGACTACCACTTTCCCCAATTAGCTCTCCCCTCTATCACACACACACACACACACACAGACACACACACACACACACACACACACATGCCCCTTTTCCTACCCCTTTCCCCTCCTACTTTACTGCAGGGTAAGATAGATTTCAATACCCAACTGAGTGTGTATGTTATTCCCTCTTTAAGCCAATTCCAGTGACAGTAAGGTTCAAGCGATCCCACTTACTTCTTCCATCACACACAAAGGTCTTCCACACCTCTTTTATGTGAGATAATTTACCTAATTCCACCTCTCCTTTTCCCTTTCTCACAGTGCATTTTATTTTTTAAAGATTATTATCTCATATTCAACTCACACCAGGGCCCTCTGTCTATGTATACTCTAACTGCCCAAATAATGAGAAAGTTCTTAGGAGTTACAAGTATCATCTTCCCAGGTAGGGATATAATCAGTTTAATCTTACTGAATCCCTTATGATTTCCTTTCCTGTTTACCTTTTTATGCATCTTGAGTCTTCTACTTGAAAGTCAAATTTTCTATTCAGCTCTGGTTTTATCATTAGGAATGCTTAAAAGTCCTCTATTTTATTGAATGTCCACTTTTTCCCCAGAAGGATTCTACTCAGTTTTGCTGGGTAGGTGATTCTTGGTTGTAGGCCTAACTTCTTTGCCCTCCAGAATATCATATTCCAAGTGTTAAATCTTATGTTATACTGACTATGGCTCTATGATATTTGAATTGTTTCTTTCTGGCTGCTGACAATACTTTCTCCTTAACCTGGGAACTCTGGGATTTGCCTAAAATATTCCTGTGAGCTTTTATTTTGGTATCTTTTTCAGAAGGTGATCAGTAGATTCTTTCAGTTTCTATTTTATCCTCTGGTTCTAGAACATCTGTGTAGTTTTCCTTGATAATTTCTTAAAAGATGATGTCTAGGCTCTTTTATGGTCATGGCTTTCAGATAATGTTTAAATCATCTCTTTTTGATGTATTTTTCAGGGCAGATGTTTTTTCCAATCAGATATTTCACATTTCCTTTTATTTTTTTCATTTGTTTGATTTTGTTTTTGCTTCTTGATATCTCACAGAGTCATTACCTTCCACTTGCTCAATTCTCACTTTTAAGGAATTAGTTTCTTCTGTGAGTTTTTGTACTTCTTTTTCCATTTGGCCAATCTACTTTTTAAGGTGTTCTTTACTTCAGCGAATTTTTGAATGTCTATTTCCATTTAGTCAGTTCTGCCTTTTAAGGCATTTTTTACTTCATCAAAGATTTGGGCCTCTTTTACCATTTGGCCTATTCTGTTTTTTAAGATGTCATGTTCTTCAATTTTTTTTGTGCCTCTTTTACCAAGCTGTTGACTCTTTTTCCATTATTTTCTTGCATTGCTGTCATTTCTTTTCTCATTTTTTCCTCTATCTCTCTTATTTGATTTTTAAAATCTTTTTTGAGCTTTTCTAGGGTTTTTTGGGGGACCTGAGGCCAATTCACATTTTCTTTTGAGGCATTGGATGTAACAGTTACTACTTTGTTCTCTTTTTCTGAATTTGTGTTTTTATCTTCCCTGTCACCATTGTAACTTTCTATGGTCAGGATCTTTTGGTTGTTGTTTGCTCACTTTCCTCTTTCTTGACTTTTAACTTTATAATAGAGTTAGGCTCTGTTCCCAGGATAGAGAATATATTGTCCCAAGATTCAATTTTTTATTCATTCAGTTCTAGGGATCTGTAAGCTTTCAGTTCTTCCAAGATGGTATGATTTAAGGAGAGGTGTGTTTACCACTCTTGTGGCCTGTGTTCTGGTTTGTGAGTAACTACAGACACTCGTTTCTGGAACTATGGTAAGAGTCCCTCACTTTCTTGCAGATGTAAGCTCTGGTGTGCTAGTATTCTTTCTTGCCATGAGAAAGCAACCAGGATGTAAATATAAGCAAAACAATAGAGTCCTGCACCCAGTGACACAAAGGGACCCCTCTAATCTCCTTCTGACCAGTTGCCCAAACCCCTTACCCTCTGTGGACTGAGAGAAGCAACTACTGCCATGGTTGATTCAGTCAATCCAAAGGCCTGCTGCTGGTTTGCTGGGGCATAGTGGCATAGTCTGCACTCCACTTTCACTCCAGTATAAAAGACCTTTCCTGCCAACCTTCTCAGTTGTCTTGGGCTGGAAAATTGTTTCAGTCTATCATTTTATGGGTTCTGCCGCTCCTGAATTTGTTTTGAGGTGTTATTTAAAGTTATTTGGAAGGGAATTATCCAACCTCTCACACCACACCCACCTTGGCCCAGGCAGTCTTACAATAGCTTCTGATTAGTCTCCCTGCCTCCTGTCCCTCCTCTTTGTAATCTCTCCTTCCCTCAACTGCCAAATTGATATCCCTAAAGTAGAGTCTTGGCCATGTCACTCCTCGACTCACAAAGTTCCAGCAGCTCCTCATTAGATGTATAATATAATCCAGGCTCCTCTGATTGGTATCTAAAGTTGCTGCACAATCTGGCTCCAACTCACCCTTCCAGAGTTACTGCACATTACTTCCCCTAGTGCACATGCATTCTCTGGTCTGTTCAAACCAACCTAGGCATAGGCAAAATCCTATCTCCTTCCTCCTTGCCTTTGCCAAAGTTGCTCCCCCAGCTGGAATGCTCTCTTCCCTCACCTCTTCCCTCTTGGAAGCCTTCAATCCCTTTCAGATGGAAGCTGAAGTGTCCTCTCCTTTCCTGCTTCCCAATCATCAGCGTATGCTTATTTCATACATAGCCTAGATTTACTTATCTCTCAATACAGTATATCCTATAGTACATAAATCCTTCCCCTTCTCTTGGCCTCAGTTTCTTCCTCTGTAAGATGGGGAGTTGGATAGATGGATCCCAGATTAGAATTGTCAATACACTTCAGGGAGGTCCAAAAATAAGGATGAGGGGGAGGGGAATCATTTATTTTCACTAACCTGTAACTGAAATTGAGTATTTCTTTCCATTGTGAATATAGGTAGCAAACATGATTTTGAGAAAGGATCCATCAGCTTCATTGGGTTGCCCAAGGGGTCTAGGACACAGATTAAGTTAAATAAGAACCATTAGACCAGATGATCTCTAAGTTCCCTTCTAATCCTACCTCCTAGGATTCTAGATGCACCACCTTCCTCCCTTACCAACAAAGAAAAAGGATGTACACAAAACCAATTGATGGTGTCCGCAACACTCCATCTCCATCTTCATCTCTCTAACAAAAAGAGGGAGTCACATTTTCTCAGATCTTCTCCAAGGCCAAGATTAGTCACTATAATTACTCTGTCTTCTGTTTGATTCTGCATTACTGTATTCTTTCTGTTTATTGTTTTCCTGTTTCTACTTACTTCATTCTGTGTCAGTTCATGCAAAATATGACACTGATATTCATGGGTTGAGTCCCCAGACAGTGACTATTATTTCATGTACTAGAGGCAGCCCTGTAGAACTGCATTCCCACTGCTGCATTAATAATCAGATAGTGTCTGGTACATAGTAGGAACTTAATAAATGTTGGTAAATTAGATCAACTCTCATCAAATGTATAGCACTCAAATGGCACAGCAAAAATAATAGTTACTAGACTTTCCCTCTGGGCACACTCCTCCACAAATACATACAGTCTCTTAGGAAGAGTGGGCGCAAGCTGAGAGTATACCCATGTAGGAAACATGCATTACAAAGGTAATTCACAACTTCATCTACAGCAGGGTCTGGAAATCCATTTTCTCTATGTAGAATATCCTTTTGGGTTCTCAGGGTCTGCTTTTCTCCATAGCCTAAGTCTCAGTTGCCAGGGGTTACCTCTAGAGTTCCCTCCCTTAAGTCTCTTGTCCCTTAATTTCTATGCCTACTTAGAATACAAGTCTCTGCTCCCAGATGGATGCAGGATCTCCTATTAATCTCCCCTAATTCTCCTAGGGAAGCTAGGTGGGGAAATGGATACAACTCTGGGCATGAAACCAGGATGATTCATGTTCATGAGTTCAAATTCATCTCAGACACTTACTGTGTGACCTTGGACAAATCACTTAGCCCTGTTTGCCTCAGTTTCTCACCTGTAAAATGAGTTAAAGAAAGAAAGGCAAGTCATTCCAGTATCTTTGCCAAATCACAGAATGTGGTCAACAACAAATTCCCCTTCAAAGCTACACAGCTTTGATGGAGGGGAGGGCAGAAAAATAGGCTCCTCCCCACCATGGGGAGGGAGAGGGTTTCTTATTGCACAAATACTCTGAACCTCCAGTGAACCCAACTCCTCAGGGATTAGGAAATAAAACCCTCAGAAATGGTCAATTTGTTTTCTCAACTAATTCTTGATTCAATCAGAGAGGTATTCACACCTGCTAAAGGGATCAGGCATTAAGGCATCTAGACAGTTAGTTTAACACCTCATTAATACCTTTGATTAGATTCTGTGCCTTCTGTGACACATCAGTTAGAGAGGATGAAGAAACCCCCCTCTCTTACACAGATCCTCCAATGTTTTCTCAGAATTTCTTATATTTAGTGTTTTTTCTACACAATCTCATTCCATTACATTTATATGCCACAGTTATTTCAATCATTCTCTAACACATAGAATCCCGTTTTCTCTATCATGAATGTATTTAAATATATACATGTATTACACAGAAGGAAACTGAGTCCCAGAGAGCTAATTCTTCAAAGCCAGAGATGGAACCAGGAGACCCAGGAGTCTCCTGACTATGAAGATGGTTTTCTTTGCACTTCACCTGAACCACTCAGTGCAGTGCCCCATATTAGGCAGTAGGGGCATTGTGCTAGGTACTCTTAGGGCTTAACAAGCAAGGTCTGCCACCATTGTACTTCTAGCCAAAACTGTATGACCTTAGGGAAGTCTCTTCCCCCAGTGGACCTATTTCTCCCTCTATAAAATAAAGAGGTTGTATTATATGGCCTCCAAGGTCCCTTCCTGCTCTAAATTCTATGAGATTGGAGAAGGTCCAATGGAAACAGTGAATCAATCCAGAGACTGGCCCTCTGGGGATCAGTCAAAAGAAACAACGCTATTCACCCCAATTTAACTGAATTTATGTTCACAATATATCACAGTTGGAAAAGCTATCAACTACTCTAACAAGATTAGAACACGAGATCAACTAATATAGCCCCTTCTTTTGTATCATTCTTCCAATTCCCCCAATCTCCACATCAGGTGTCTAGAGCTCTCTTTTGCCCTTCCTTCCCAATCCACCAGCAAAGACTCTACTGCCAATTCTTAACCGCTCCTCCCTTGCTCCAGGCTTTTGCAATAGAAGTCCAATTTTCCTTTCTGGCATGAACAGCTCTGTTTCTGCTACAGGAGTTTAGGGATTCAGCCAATGGCCTCTGAAGAAGGGTGGTAAGATTTCTCCAGCCCAGGGACTTCCCTAAATCACAGCACCATAGGCTGCCACCTATATTGGCTACATTACTGCTAAGTCGCTTCTTGAAGTTGTATTATCTTGCCACCTGGATTAATTCCCCTTAATTCCCTTTCACTGAAGACCAAAGATTATCTAGACTGTATCTAGCTGGCCCCAGGAGAAGAAAGTGAGGCTGGTGACTTGGCACAGTCCTGCCTCACTTAAATCCAATTCACTTGAAAATCGAGACATCAACCCCCACTCTCACCTCCCAGTTGTCATTGGTCTTCTTTGAGAAGGAGACAAACCATAACGACTGGCCCCAAACTAATCTATGTCTCATCTTCCATCCAACCATCCATAATGAGGTGAGGGGCAGGGAAGGAGGGAAAGAAGAAACTTTCTGCCTCTTGCTCTGGGAATCCTAATCATATTAATGCTACCATTACCTCCAAATATGACATGTCAATTGAGCACTATCCTGGTGACTCTTCCCTGGCCACCATTTTATTATATTGTTGTCTCTTTCATTAAAATGTAAGCTTCCTGAGGGTAGAGACTGTCTCACTTTTGTATTTTCATCCCCAGGTCTTAGCCAGTGTTGGGCACATAGTAAGTGCTTAATAACTGCTCTGCATTCATACAAAACTGCTCTTCCCCTTTGGCTACCTCTTCTCCCTAAACCAGACTATTTTTCTCTGTATCAGAGTATTACCCCATCCCTATTTGGCAAGATTATAAATTTCTGAAGGGCAAAGAATGCCATTTTTCATCTTTGTGCCCACAACGTGTAGCACAGTGTATTGCATATAGTAGGTGCTTAATACATGTTTATTGCTGAAATATGGTTCAGTCCTAACTGGCTGGTACTCTCAATTAAAATACCAATTAAAACACAGCAATATCTCTAATCCTTCCTCTGTTGTTCTGATGAATTGAATAATGGGTAGAAGCTGTGAGAGGCAGCCTTCCATTCCATGTCAGTGCCAACTTCCTAACAATCAGCTCTGCCCAAAAGGCTGGCTTGGGGAGCAGTGAGTGTCCAATTACCAGAGGTTTGCAAGCACAGGTTAAATTAATGGCCATTTGTCAGAGTTTTTATAGAAGGTTTGAAATAAGCGATCTCTGAGGCCCCTTTCAATGTGATATTCATTCTACATGTCTGAATTAAATTGTATTGAACTGGATTGGACTGAGTCACGTTACATCTTTTTACTTTTCTTTAGGGAATCAGCCTCCCAATTCTTTCCTGGCTTCCCCCAAATCTTCTCCAAGTTCTCTAGACACACAAGTGGTACAGTGGAAAGAACACCAGCTCCACCTCTACCACTTGCTGGCCCAGCAGTATTACCTCACTATTTTTGTCTCAATTCCCTCGGTTAGAAAATGAGGGGTAATCCCTGCCCTGCCTAATCCCATAAGAGCTGTTGCAATAATTTAATGAGAAGACAGAGAGAACTCTTTAGAAATTTGAAAACACTCAAGAAATGTAAGACATCATCCTTACTATGATTTCTCAGTGTCCCAGAACTGAAAAGTCAAGTGATACAGTGGAAAAGAGTATTATGCCTGGAGACTAAAGCTCTAGATTCAGAACCTGACTCCTCCTATCCTTAGGCACATTATAGAACTTCCCTGGGCCTCAGTTTCCTCATGTGTAAAAAGAGGGGATGGTGGACTTTGAGATCCTTTCCAACTCTAGATTTATGATCTATGAACCTAAGTCACTTCACCTCTGTGTGCCTCAGTTCCTTCATCTGTAAGATGACTTGATGGCCTCTGAATTCCCTTATAGCTCTAGGTCTATGATCTTCATCATTGAATAGTGACAAGGATTTGTTAAATAAATGCTCACTAGGTACCAGGCACTGCGCCAAGAAAGGCAAGGACACAGGCCCTGTCCTCAAGGAGCTCATCTGCTGAAGGAGACGACTTGAAAATAACTACATACAGATATATTTTATAATGCAAATGCAAATCGTTGGTCATCTCAGAGGGAAGATGATGGGGCTGGGACAGGCCTCCTGCAAAGAGGGGAGGAACGTCAGCTTAGATTTGAAGGAAGTCAGGAAAGTAAAGAGGTGAGGAAGGGAGGGAAGAAACAAGTATTTAGTAAGTGCCTACTCCAGGCCAATCACTTTACAAATATCTCATTTTATTCTTGCAAAAACCCTGGGATGCAGGTGCACTGTCACTGTTTTACAGTTGAGGAAACTGAGGCACACAGAGGTTAAGTGATTTGTCCAGGATCATACAGCAAGTGTTTGGATTTGAACTCTAGTCTGGACTCCAGACTTAGCACTCTATCTACCACAACACTTAGCTATTGGGAAGGTAGAGCACTCCAGGTGTGAAGGACAGCTAATGAAAAACCTCAGAGAAAGGTGACATGGTATATATAAGGACCAGCAAGAAAGCTAGTATCACCTCAGATATTTACTAGTTGCGTAACCCTAGGCAAGTTACTTAACCCTGTTTGCCTCAGTTTCCTCATCTGTCAAATGAACTGGAGAAGGAAATGGCAAGCCAAGAAAATCTCAAATAGGGTCAGGAAGAGTCAGACACAATTGAAACGATGGAACAGTAACAAAGAAAGGGAGGAAAGGGCTAAGCTGTGAAAGATTTGAAATAGCAAGAGAATGATTTGCCATTTGATCCTGGAGGTAATGGGGAGTCAGTGGAATTTGTTGAGTAGGGAAGGGCTGTGACGTGGTTGAGATCTGTGATCTTTCAGTCATTCCCTCTACATTTGACTTTTTCATCCCCTATTCTGGTTTCTGCCACATCTGCCCTTAGAAATCTGCAAAATAAATTCTTGCTGAAGACAAAGGCAGCCCTAGCTTTCTGTGAGCACCAAGGGGAGCTTTGTGGGCCTGATAATGCCCAGGGTGCACAGCAGGGGCTAAAAGAGACCGTAGGAAGAGAAATAGAACTAGCCTGGGACAGAGCAGGAAAGGGATTTGTGGAAAGAGGTAAAATAACCTCAAGGCCTCATTGATGGCCTAGCCATGAAAGGCAATTATTTCCCAAGCAGACCTCAAGCTGAGGACCCCTGAAGTCAACGAACAGAGAGAGCTTGGGCTGGCAGCCATTTAATAAGACCCAGTAAATCTGCTCCTGGGAGCTTCAGAATCTCTCAGCTGAGGGGGAGGAATTCAATGGGATCTGAAAATGAGGCTGGCAGGGGAGACAGTGGCAAAACACCAAATGCTCGAATGCCCCAGTGACTAAGCCAATAGGGTCCCTGACTCCAGAGAAGAACGCCAAGAATAATGATAATACTAATAATTTCCCCAGGATTTCCCCATTTTCAGAAAGCATGAGTGTTTTCAAGTTCATACTATGAGAAACAACATGGAGGTGCTAGCATCTCAAAGACATGGGTTCAAATCCTACCAAAAACCAAGTATTTTGGCTTGCCCTTTTTTCTTGGTGTCAGCTAAGGGGCAGGTACCAAGAACATATTAGAAGAAAAAACATTCTCTCTGTGCCTTTGTATGTGCTAGTGGGAGGAGGGAGGTGTACTTCGTAATTTGGGGGAGGCAGGAATGGTGTATCAGTGGCTTAAGCCACTTCACAGAATCCCCTTTTATTAAAAGATTTGTTCTATAAAACTTGGCCTCAGTCAAAAGGCTGCACCCAAGGACCTAGAAGGCCATGAGACCACAAGTTCCCAATCCCTGCCCCAGATCAATAGGCCCAGAGTTACCAAGAGTGCTTAGATTCCCTCCTGCCTTTTCCTTTTCTGGATGTAATTTAGCTTACCTCCCTTCCCAGAATGCACTTCATTTAACTCCTTCTGCCTGGTACTTGAATTGAAAGACATGAGCTCAGGTTGTACCTCCAACAATCATCCCTTCCCCTCCCTGGGGGGGAAGTTTGCTCATCTGTAAAATTAGGGGGTTTGGATAGATGGTTTCCAGCTCTAAATCTATGAGTCTCTGACCCTTCCAGGTCACTTGCAATGCTGAGATAAGAGATTCTCTTAATAGTTGCGATGGGGAGGAACTCAATTTGCTGATCACGTAAGGTGTGAGTTTGGTCGAGGGGCTCTAAGAAGGACAGAGACTGCAGCAAAGACACTTTCAAGACTCTGGACTTGTTAAAAACCATCTGATGTGACAACTTTGCTTTAAAATTTATGGAAGACAAATGAATATAGATTAGCCCTAAAAATAATGAAGGGCTGAGCTAGGCAGAGACAGGGGGAGGGAAGGGAGAGGAAATAAGTCCAGATAGGAGTCAGGAACCCTTCTACGGAATCAGCTCCTTCAGCATTCTTTAATACCTGGATGCAGAAGCTGGTGTTGGAGACTCAGGCAAGACTGGATATCAGCAGTTCCGAGAAGCTGTCTTGTACTAGAGCTGGAGGGAGTGGAAGTTAGGAAACCAGACCTCTACAGAGCTCCAAAACTCAATGGAGGTGGCCGCCAAGAGTGTTCAAATTCCAGAAAGGAAGAGTGCTAGAGGGAAAGGAACAGTGAGGCCAAAGTTGGATTTGACATCTGGCTCTTCAACTCCCTGTGTTACTGGAGGCAAGTCACTCCAAGTTGTGGGGGAGAGGAGAGATGGGGAGAAAAAGGTGTTATGGGGTGGGGGGAGGAGAGAAAAATTGGAACTCAAAATTTTGTGGAAATGAATGTCAAAATCTAAAAATAAGTAAAATTTAAAAAAAAAAAAGAATAGTTAGCGAGGATAGGATAAGAATACGGCCTACCTCCCCTCCGTATGAAAATTTATATGTTCAACAGGATAAGGTGTGGTGACTCCTATTCTCTTGGAACATTCATGTCATCTTTAAAGGGTGAGTGGGCCATTTTAAGCCCAGAGGTGACTGAGGAGCCATATTAATGTGGCCAGAAGCCACCAGGAAGCAACTTTGTGGGAGACAATGGCCTGAACTTAACTCTTCAGGCTGATCTAGTTCTGGGTCAGCTTTGTTGCCTTTCAGAGAGGAAAAAAAATAGCTGGCCTCATTGAATGGGTGGGGAGGAACCTGCATAAATAGTGATATCACAAGAGGTAATGAACTCAGGGTAAACAATTCCTAGACTTCTATAGTGAATGGATCAATTCTGATACATTTGGAAGGAATAAAAGGCATCCAATGGTATGGAGTGATGCTGCATAGGACCTGTG
This sequence comes from Bettongia penicillata ogilbyi, assembly GCA_023548195.1. Classification (NCBI taxonomy): domain Eukaryota; kingdom Metazoa; phylum Chordata; class Mammalia; order Diprotodontia; family Potoroidae; genus Bettongia; species Bettongia penicillata. Next base: position 664,133 of record JAJHZJ010000957.1, read on the forward strand.
TTGAAATTGGCTGAAGAAATTTGGTCCTGCCCTTGTTTAAAATAAACAAGTCCATGGCTCCTCTCAGCAATACAATGATCTAAAACAACTCCAAAAGACTCATGATGAAAATACTATTCATATACAGAGAAAGAGCTATGGAGTCTAAACACAGATCAAAGCCCTCTCTTCTCACTTTTTCTGGTTTTTTTTTCTTTCTTGTGGTTTTTCCCTTTGGTTCTGATTCTTCTTTTATAGCATAACTAATGTGGAAATATGTTTAATATGATTGTAAATGTACGTCTTATATCAGATTGCTTGCCATGGAGGAGGAGGGAGGGGAGGTAAAGAGGGAGAAAAAATTTTGGAACTCAAAATCTTATAAAAGTGAATGTTGAAAACTATCTTTTCACATAATTGGAAAAAATACTATTAAGTGGGAAAATAAAACAAACAATTTAGTTTAAAAAAAATAAGTTGATGGGGTGCTTAGTTGCAAGTGACTGGACCCCAATTCCAAGATCACATTTCTCTCTAGTTTCAGAATACTATCTCTGACAGTTTTCTCCCCAGCCCAAGGACCCTATGCCTAGCAATAATCCATGAGTGGCCCCCAGCAAGACAAACTACCTTTCCGTACAATTACTCATGAGTGGCTCCCAATAAAACAAACTATCTTTCCCCATCACAAGAACAAGCTGACCTCTGAAGAAATTCTCTTGTAAAAACAAGACCGTCTTGTAACCACAGAATTACCATGTATTGATTCCCAAAGTTATCACCTTCAATCCAGGGGTCAAGCTATAGACATCAATTCTCAAAGCTATATTGCTACAGACATAATAGATCAAAAATAGACCCCTGAGAAATACCTTCCCCTGGTTTCCAGTAGTGAATGATATCTGTGACCAAGGTTTTAAGTAATCACCTGATTAGATATCTGCCGGATAATCCACTACTTTTCCTATGTACCCTTTAACATCATTCCTGTTAAGTTGCAAGTTCTCTAAGGAGTTCTGCCCTCAATACTGGTGTTACAATAAACCTTTGTCACCTTGACTTAAAGAATGCTTGAGTCCATGAAATCATTCCAGACAACCGTGTCTAGTACTCCAGTTGTTGGGAGCGGGGGTGTCTCCAAGCCTCTTAAACCACATCAAAGTCTCTTGACTATAAAAATGAAGAAGTTAGACTAGAAACATCTGAGGTTTTTCCCAGTTCTAGATCTGTGATCACATGACTCTGCCCTGGACCCTGCCTAACTAAACCTTCTTTTCTGAGCTGAAATCTCTTGTCCTTTACTTTTCTGATGCTTTCTGTCAAGGTTATTGATGGAAACAAGAGGAAGGAATGGAGGATATAGAGAAGGTATAACCTCTAGAGAATCTCAGGTTTAGTCATGAGGGAAAGCAATTCCTAGGGATTTAAGCCCTGGCAAGTGGGCAGGTGGGTCATAGGGTCATCCCTACTTAGGTTCAGGTATGGAAGTAGGATTCAGTCCTGGAGATTGGTATAGGACCATGCCTAGTTAGAGAGTAAGGTCATCCCCAGGGGCTCAAAACTCAAGGGTCAAAATTATACCATGTGCCTATCTATTCCTAATATTTGTGGCTTTCCAGAATTGGGGAAAATTAGGGAGAAAGTCGCAAAAGAGCAACATGGAAGTAAGGAAGAGCAACCTCCTTGCTTTGCCATGGACAGAGTGGATGGGTTCTGGTCTGGTTGTATGTAAAAGAACCTCAGCAGATAGTTCTGCCCTTTGCCTCCCTGAGTCACTGCCCAGTCTTAATCAGAACTTACACACACACACACACACACACACACACACACACAAACACAACCCCAAGCACGGCTCCCAGGACCATGGAGGAGTGTCACAGATTTGGAGGGAACTACTCTTATCATAGTACTTTAGTAAATATCCCTTTATACAAACTGTTTAAGGTTGATGATTATATCAGTTCTCAACTGATAATCTTGAAGGCATCTTACCAGTAAAAGCTCCACCTTGTTGCAATGGAGAAAGTCACCATATTGTCCATCAAGGTACCCTTAGAGTCCTGAAGGGGTGAAGTAACCAGCCTAGATCTGGGATCCCAACTGATCAGTGAGAGTGGGAGTTAGGATCCTCAGAACCTACATGGGCCATATCAACCCAAGAGGAAGAATGCCTCACTTTAGTCTAACATTGCTGGGGATAGAAACTCTACGGAACTGCTTGAGTACAACAATAAATACTCATGTTTTATGGCGTCAGCATTAGAAAGCCAACAAGTATTTATTAAACTAATATTAGAATGTACCCTATGCTGCTAAGTGCCAGAGATACAAACATAGGCAAAAACACAGTCCCTGCCCTCAAGGAGCATTCCCCATTCTAGTGGGGAGAACAACAAGTAATCAGCAAGAAGATGCATATATGAGGCTGTATCATAATTAATTGCTTTTACCTTAGAAAGGTAAGTTCACACTTGATTATTGGACAGAGAGGGGAAAGATGAGTATTCTCATCTAACTAATTTGGTCAAGTAATCGCTGAAACAACAGCATGGAGTTGTACCAACAATAGGTCTAGGTCAGGGTCAAAGTGGCATAGCCAAGGCCCATAAGAATCTCCCAAAGGCCAATATAAAACATGGCAGCCAAAGCTGCCAACATCAACTACTCCTTAGGCAGGTCTTGCTTCACTTTCCTGGTCTTCACCAACTTCTGAGATTATAAGATGTAGATCTAAGGGGGATCTTAGAGATCATGGATCAGTTAAAGTAATCGATAACTTTCTAAGACAACTCAGAAGGAGATAAATCAACAGGAGCCTTAAAAAGAGAAACTTTTACTGAAATACTTCCTCCATTTCCAGCTGGAAAATCTAGGTCCAGACAGACTCACTAGCCCATTCTTGTTTGGAACTTAGAACCATTGGCTGGAAAGAGGACAGACTAAAATGGCATTCATTGATACCACCTCTGCGACCTTGAGCTAGTCATGGACCCTCTTATGGCCTTGGTTTCTTCATTTGGAAAATGAGGAAGGGAGTTAGACTAGCTGGCCTCTGAGATCCCTTTCATTTCTAAATCTATGAGGTGATGGGCTCTTTGCCAGCCTAAATCTATAATATCTGACTGATTGTCCTAGTCTCCTAGAATTCCATCTCTTTCCCTTTTGACTTACAGCATCAATCAATTAACATTGATTAAACACATACTGTGCTACATGTTAGAATACCTGCCAACCCCCTCCTATTTAGATGGGTTCAGTGGAGTAGAGTAGAAAGGGCACTGAATTTGGAGTCAGAGGATCAGATCCTGACTCAGCTATCAACTGACTATATGACCTTGAACAATTAGCTTCCCTGTGTCTGGTCAGTTTTCATTTGTGTAAAATGATCTTTGGACTGGATGTTCTCTTGGGTCCCCTTTAGCTTTAAGTCTATGCTATGGTACCTTGCAACTTGAAATCCTAGGAAATCCTACTTGTATGCTATGGTGACCTATGTCCCAGGCATTCTCGCCACTGACCTGGCTATTTAGAGATCTCCATGTCCTACCATTTCTGATCACCACATGGGACAAATGATAGGGATGAATATATCTGTTAGAGTTGTAAGGATATTGCATTTCTGTTCTCATGGTTCATCATTTGCTTTTTTAATTAGAGTATCCTCCCCTAGATCAGGTGTTAGCACGTACAACTAACTCCCTGGTGAAGAATTAAATTCAAATAGCTTTGAGAAAATTTTAAAAAAGCAAACACACTTTAATTTACTAAGGGTCATAGGTTCAAGATAGAAGTGCTTGTTTTAAATAAATGTGTTTGTTGAATTGAATTAAAGCACAGACTCTCACAGAATTTCAGAATTAGAAGGTTCCTCAGTGGCCATTTAGGCCAGACTCCACTTGACCACAAATCCTTTCTGTAACATGATATCATAGGATAATAGATTCTAGAGCTGAAGAAACTTTTAAAGATAGTCTAATCCAATCCCCCTATTTTAGAGATGGAGGCTCAAGACCCACAGAGACACAGTAATATCCCAAGTTTCACTGTTAGCAAATAGCAGATTAAGGATTTGAACCCGGGCCCTCTCTCTCTAAATCCTGGGCTCTTTCTATTAAATAACATTCCTAACAAGTAGCTCTACTATTCGCTTACAGGTCTCCAACAAGGAGTCAGCCCACTATGAGCAAATCCAAAAAGAAGTAGATAAGCATCAGCTTTGGGAAATAGAAGACCAAGCTGGAACAGAACACATGTATTTGCTGTTTTTTCCTGCTGGATCCTTTAGCTGTAATTCAGAGTTGAACTGTTTCTTCCACTCAGTGGACAACAGTGGCTAGATTCTGAAGATACATGCTATGTACAGCTCCAGCCAAATGCCACTAGACAACTCTGCTAAATTTCTCCAAATGAATGTGCTGAGTCAAAAGTCCCGTCAGGACTTTTTTGCAGCTCATTTGATTAAGAGAATGGAAATGTTCCTGGAGAGGATGGATCACTGGAAGCAATGCCACTGCGTCAACAGACAGGAGTGTGGTGGCCAGATGTCTTTTTAGACACTCAAAGAGGGCCAGAGATCAGTCTTGGATTCACCTCTGGTCCATTTCTGCAACTTAATAAATGTTTTGGAGAGATTTTTTAAAACTACTCTTTCTTGTGGCAATAATACAATTATAACTCAATTATAACTTGTACTTTTCAGAAGCATCCATTTCAAGAAATAAGAAAATTGTGGTGCCAAAAGGTTTCTTAAGAGTATCAGATCATTGGTTTGGGAGTGAAAGAGGTTCAGGGGTAATTTAACTTTACTCCTTATATGTTATACAGATAAGGAAGCTGGGTCTGAGATATATTAAGTGAGAAAGACTATGAAAGTCTCTCCCTTGTAGTATGAAGAAAAGAGTGTTCAATCAGGAATCAAGAGGGTCTGGGTTCAGATCCTGACTCTTCCATTGATGCTGCGTGACCTTGGGCAACAAGGTCGTCTTCTCCCTCCTCCTCTGAAAAATGATGGTGTTGACATAAGCTTTTAAACTTGGCAAATCCTAGAGATTTAATGGGGGTAAAAACTTAGCTGAAATAATTAGTGACTTCAGTGAAAAGACAGACTATAAAATAGATTCATAAAAATCATTGATCTTTCTGTATACTACTAACAAAACCTAGCAAGGGGAGACAGAAAAAAATCCAGTTCATATTAACTACAAAATGTCTGAAACTTCTGGGAGTCAATCCAACAGGTCACACTTGGGCAGTTAGGCAGTGCAGTGCAATGGAAAAATACCAGTTCTGTAGACAAGAAAGTCTGACTTCAAATCCCATCATTAACACAAACTAGTGACCCTGGGCAAGTCATTTAACCACCCTGTGCCTCATTGTCTCATTTGTAAAATAAGGGCATTTGATCAGATGACCTCTGAGGTCCTTTTCAGGTCTCTCTCTGTGACCCTTTACAAAAATTTTGGGGTTGTTCAGTCACGTGCAGTTCTTCATGATCCACCCCATGGACTACACGACTCGTGGGGTTTTCTTGGCAAAGATACTGGAGTGGTTTGCCATTTCCTTCTCCAGTAGATTAAGGCAAGCAGAGCTTAAGTGACTTGCCCAGGGTGATATGGCTAGTAAGTGTCTGAGGCCAGATCTGAACTCAGGTCTTCCTGACTCCAGGCCCAGCTGTGCCACCCAATCCTCCCCAGACACAATATTAAGTAAAAGAACAAAAGGTCAAGAATCTCAAGGTAAATAATGAAAAAATTAATTAGAAATGAAGGAGGCTTAATGGTACCAGATCTCAAAACATACTATACAATAGTAATCATCAAAACTCCTTACTACTTGGAGCCATGAAATAGATAACACAGGCAGGATGCAGAAGCAATCAAACATTGTGGTCTAGGGTTCAATAAAATCAACTCCAACTTCCCCCAGTAGAAGGTAAGTTCCCTAAGGGCAGAGACTGTCTTTCGCGTCTTTTTATATTCCCAGACACAACATCTGGCACATGGTAGATTTTTAATAAGTGTTGACTGATTCCAACTGAGGAAGTAAGGACTTCCTATTTAACAAAAATTTCTGCGGAAACTAAAATTAGGTTTAGGCTGATATCTGGTGCCAGCTGATACACAAATATAAAATATCATATTATAACATCATAGAAGATTAGAAGAAGGAACTTTCAACAGTTATGACTAGAGGATGAATTCTTACCTAAACAAGAGATAGAGGGGATCACAGAAGATAAAATGGAAATTTCCAATTACATAGAATTGAAAAGGTGTTTTTTTCATAGACAAAATCAATGCTACTGGAATTAAACTGGAAGGAAATAATGGGAGGAACACTTTGTAGTAAACATAACAGTCTAATACCTAAGATGTAAGGGGAATTGATATAAAAATATAATAATAAGAGATTTTCCCCCAATAAATGGTCAAAAAATATAGTCAATATACAAAAGAGAAAATTCAAACTATGAAACACCATTTGAAAGGATACTCCATATCACCTAATAAGATTAATGCAAATTAAAACTCTGAGGTTTCATCTCATACCTGTCAGATTGGCAAAGGTGAGAAAAACACAATGATAAATGCTGAAGGAGCTGTGGGAAGACAGGTGCACTAATGGAGTTTTGGTGGAATTAGGAATTGATCCAACTGTTCTGGGAAAGAGTTTGAAATTCTACTTTAAAAATCACTAAACTGTATATTACATCTGACCAAGTGATACCACGACGAGGCATGCAACCCAAGGAAGTCAAGGACGAAGGGAAAGTTCCTGTAACTACAAAAATATGAATGCTGTTGTTTTGTCATTTCAGTCATGCCTGGCTCTTCATGACCCCATTTGGGGTGTTCTTGACAAAAATACTGGAGTGGTTTGCCATTTCCTTCTCTAGCTTACTTTACAGATGAGGAAACTGAGGCATATGGGGTTAAGTGACTTGCCCAGGGCCACACAGGTGTTAAGTGTCTGAGGCTGAATTTGAACTCCTAACTCCAGAGCACTTGGTCCACTGTGCCACCTAGCTGCCCCACAAAAAAATATGATTAGCAAACACCTGGAAGGAAAGTCAGTACCTCTCCAGTTGGGAATAGGGACAGTTTCATAGGCTGTCACAGGATTTAGAGTTAGAAGGATGATAGATTTAAAATTAGAGGAGGACTGAGAAAGCATCTAGTCCAACCTAATCATTTTACAGAGATGGAAACTGAGGGCCAGAAAGGAGAAGAAATTTGCCCAAGGTCACACAGAGACAGGATCTGAATCTACATCCTCTGACTCCAAATTCAGAACTCTTTCCATCCTACCCCACCGAGCAGGAGAGGGTTAGTCCTTTAAGTCAAGGGTGCAAGAGGTATGTAAATGTGATGTGATGTAACATTATTATACCATAAGAAAGGATCAATAGGAAAATGAGAAAATAAATTAATGAAATTAAATTAGAAGACCTCAACAGCTCCTTCTAAATTTAATCATTCTTTTATCCTCCCCATATTAAAGGAAACCCATATATAAGTAAATAAACCATCTCAGATAGGTATTTGTACTGCCTTGGATAAGTTCCATTTACTACCCAGGAATTCCCCTTTAAGTACTGGGCATTTTTCTAATGACACTGGACCTGGGGGTGGCTCTGTTCGAGGTACTATACCCAGGAACTCAGTCCCTGAGGCAGCTGAGTGGCTCCATGGAGGAGGGGCTAGACAAGATGAGTGTTAAGGACCCTTCTCTCTGTAAAGCCCATGATCTAAGGGATGCTGCCTTGATGGGAGTCTCTTCTACTTTGCAAATGTCCCATGTGTTCAACATGGCCTTATTCTTTCCTGGACTTCCAGGGACGGGAAAGGTTTGTCCTGAACCTCTCTAATCTCTGAGCTGCTGCGGACAAGCTCAGTCTCTCCCTTCTCCATCTCTTCCTTCAGGGTACCCCAATAGCACCCCCTGCTGCTGAACAGTAACATTTCACCACTGCAGCGGTTGAATTTGTTCCCACTGACTCATCCTCCTGGGTCTGGAGTTAGGGCAGATAAACCCTCTCTGGCCCTGGCTCTGCCTCTCCTAACACTGTCTTGGACTCACTATCTACCTTCTTTATGATCAATGCTACATGACTTTGAGCAGCCCAGAAATCTCCCAGGGACATATGCTCCAAGAGCTACAAACCTGGCCCCAAATCCAATCCAGGAAGTTCTTCCCCCAGCAAAACAAATTGAATGGAGATGGTTGAGTGCTCCGGAGTGCTTCTGATGCTGGACTTTGGGTTCCTATCTGCTAATATCAAAGTCTCTCCTTCAGCACTCTCCATGCACTTACTTACAAGCACTTCTGATAAGGTCAGAGTATAGCAAAAGTCAGGTGAATGTTTGGGCACATGCTATGACAGAAAGGAAGGGAGAGAGAAGGAAAGGAAGGAGAATGGATGAAAGGATGGATGAAAGAAAGGAAGGAGGGAGGAAGGAAATGAGGAAGACAAGTTGGAGGGAAGGAGGGAGTAAAGGAAAGCAGAACCCACTACAGTTGTACTAGACCTAGCACACTCATAATACCACCACTCCATCTTCAAAACACACGTGCAAACCGCAAAACCAAGATCATACTGGAGAAAAGGTAGTTTATAATTACAGTAACTCCTCTAGACCACAAAGTCATGTCCTCTGGCTACAAACTTGGCACACTGTGACATTGGCTTCTTTTCCTCTGCAACAATAAACTTACCAGAGCTGTAGCTGGAACCACCCTCAGAGAAACTGTAGATCAACCAACTGCCTGAGAGATAGTGGAACGTTTAGCAGAGCTGGGGTTTGAACTTGTGTGCTCTGACACCAGAGCCAATGCTCTTTCCACTGTTCATTTTACACGTGGTCCCAGGGCCACCTGGGAAGAAAGTGATAAAGCCTAGATTAGAAGCCACATCCTCTGATTCAGATTGAAGGTCCTAAAGCACCAGCTTGCCTTTCTGTAGATCAAGGTTGCCTGTGTTGTTTAGTGGAATCCAGTTGAATTTGTCAAGGCATGGTATCCACACTGCATGACTTGCCCCAAAATCTGAACCTGGCTAGATAGATGACCCTGTTTATGAGATTGTTATAGTGAAATCCTTTTAACCTGCCATTCTCTTCCTTTCCCTGTTTCCTCCTCCTCTAGTCTTAATCCATCTCTAACCTGAATGCATTCTTCCCCATCCTGGCCCCCAACTCATTTTATTTGAAAGAAAGTCACAGCCTCCAATAGCTCTCTCTCTCTCTCTCTCTCTCTCTCTCTCTCTCTCTCTCTCTCTCTCTCTCTCTCTCTCTCTCTCTCTCTCTCTCTCTCTCTCTTTCTCTCCATTCTGCTAAACTCTCAAGATCAGACTTCATTCCCTAATCTTGTAGAAAAAAATTGTATGTTCTAGCCTTCAGGTGATCACCCCTTAGAGCCCCACACCTTCTGATATGGAGAGGAGTCCCATACCAAAGATTTGTCACTAAGGACCAGAAAGATCCAGGGTATGATATTCTCTTGAAAAAAGAGACAGGGATGGGGGAGGGCCGAAGCCCCCGATCCTTTATTTGTTCATTCATTCACACTCACCTGATCTCCTCATTTCTGACTCTCAGAATTCTCTTTTTTTCAAGGCTCAACTCAGCTGCTATCTCCCCCACTGACCCAATTCAGAGCATTTCTCTCCCTCCACATATTTCCCTATGGCGCTTTGGGTTCCTCATTACTCCCTACTATGAGTTATACTCCTTGTAGTATACTTACTGTGTGGTTATCACATCTCCCAGCAGAATGTAAGCTTTTTGAGAGCAGAGGATCTTTTGAATTTGCATTTATAATTGCAGTGGCTTGCAGGATGCCCTATAAACAATTAATAAATGTTTTCTCAATTGTTTGGATTTGTTTTTTGCATCCATTAAACCAACACCTATTGAGTGCCTACAACTATTCCCTTTTTGTCCATGCTTGTGTCTCTCTGGACTTTGCCACCATGACGCAGCTACTTTCTCAAGCTGACGTTTCCCTTAGCTCTTAGGGTCTTCGACACAGGCATAGCCTTCCCTCTACCCTACTGGCCCCTTTTCTTACAGTTCCATCTGGGGATGCCATTTTGGTGATGGACCCATTTGGTGATATTTCAATTCCCTCTCAGGTAAGTTTCTGACCTTCCAGACTTTGCCACCATTTCCCGTCCCCAGGGATTTATCTTCTCCCCCCACCCTTTCCGACTCCCCTATATGAATTGTCCTTTTCCATTAGACAGCAGCTACCTTTTTTCTTGCTTGTATTTGTTAGCTTAGTATACAGTAGGTGCTTAATAAATGTTTGTTATCTGACTGATATGGGCATCAAGTAATGGAGATATGATGCCTCTTTTTATAAGGGATTAATTTTCCATTGCATTGAATTTCTTGAGTGTGAGGAGAAGGTGTTTCACTGTTGACAATGAAGTCCCCAGATAGATCTGGGAACAATATTTCTCTGCTAGCTTCACTCAGCAAGGTATCTCAAAGTGGGACAAAGTGGAGAGGAGAGCGACAACAGCCGCACTGAGCAGAGAAATTAACCAGGTCAGGTTCCAACATCAAATAGGTCTCCTCCATCAGTTGATTGGTGACCCCTCATGTAAATAATGGTCAATTGTCTCTCAGTTGAGTTGTCTCACAGCTCTCTATTTGAGGCAGAATGGGATAATGGGAAAAGGGCTGGATTTCTAAGTTGAACTCAGGTTTGAGTTTCAATTCTGTTTACTATTATTTACCAGCTATGTGTCCATGGGCAACTTCTCCACGCCTCAGTTTCACCATCAGTAAATTGGAGAATAATAATGCCTAGTGGACTTATCTCTGAGAGGAACAATTTATACTAAAACATTAAAAATAAAAACAAACACTTTTAAAAGACTCAAGAATTCAGAAAATTAAGTGATCAACCATATTGCCAGAAGATTGGTGAAGAATGCTGCCTACCTCATAACAGAGATGATGAACTAATATGCAGAAAGAAAAATGCATACTTGGAGCTGACCAATGTAGGATTATATTTTACTTGACTGTGTTTATGGTAAACAGATTCTGCATTTTTTCTTCTTTCTTTTTCTTCCCTTCTTTCTTCTTTTCTCTTTTTCTTCCTTCTTTCTTTTTCTTTCTTCTTTCCTTTCTCATTTTCTCTTTATTTCCTTCCAGTGTGTAAGGGAAGGTGGGAATGAGAAAAAAAATTAATGCTTAGCAAATTTTTAAAAGCAAAAAGTCAAACTACACAATACACAGTAATAAATGACCACAATAATCTAGTGTTTGATAAACCCAAAGAACCAAGTTTTGGGGACAAGAACTCACCATTTGACGAAAAAATCATAGGGAAAACTAGAAACATTTTGGCAGAAATTAGATATAGACTAATATCTCACACCACACACAAAGTTAAGATCAATAATGGGTACATGATTTAAACATAAAGGGTGATAGCATACTCATATTAGGGGAATGTGGAAAATTTTACCTGTCAGATCTACAGAAAAGGGGAGAATTTTTGGCCAAAGAGGAGATAAGGAACATTACAGAATATAAAATGGATAACTTTTATCACATCCAACTGAAAAGTGTTTGCACAAACAAAATCAATGCATCCACGATTAGAAGAAAAGCAAGAAATTGGGGGAGGAGAGAGAATTTTACAGCATATTTCTCTAACAAAGGCCTCATTTCTCAAATATATAGAGGTGAGTCAAATTTGTAAAAAAAAAAAAAAAAAAAAAAAGGAGTCTTTACCCAATTGATAAATGACCAAAGTATATGAACAAGCAAATTTCAGATGGAGAAATCAAAGCTATATATAGTCATATAAGAAAAAAATCACTAAATCATTATTGGATTAGAGAAAGCAAATAACTCTGAGGTGCCTCTTCACAACTGTCAGATTGAATGATATTACAGAAAAGGAAAATCATAAATATTGGATAAGATGTGGGAAAATTGGGACACTAACATATCACTGATGGAGTTGTGAACTGATTCAACCACTCTGGAGAGCCATTTGAAACTATGCCTAAAGAGCATATAAAATTGTGCATATCTTTTTATCTAGCAATACTACCAGTAGGTATGTATCCCAAAGAAATCAAAGGAAAAGGACTTCTAGCAGCTCTTTTTTTTTTTGAAGGCAAAAAATTGGAAATTGAGATGATACCCAACAACTGAGGAACGGCTGAACAAATTCTAGTTTATAATAGTGATGGAAAACCTTTGTGCTATAAGAGATGATGAGCAGGAAGGTTTCAGAAAAACCTTGGAATATACATAAACTGATAAAAAGTAAAGTCAGCATAACCAGGAGAACATGACACACAACAAAACAGCAATATTGTAGGATGGTCAGTGGTGAATGACTTAGCTATTCCAAGCAACACAATGATCCAAAACAGTTCCAAAGGACTTATGATTAAAAAAAATACTACCCACCTCCAGAGAAGAAACTGATAGAGTCTGAATACAGATTGAAGCATACTTTTTTCTTTGGGAGTTTTGGGGTCTGTGTTTTCTTTTGTAACATGGATAACAGGGAAATGTATTTTGCACGACTGCACATGTATAATCTATGCCAAATTGCTTCCCTTTTCAAGGAAGAGAGAGGGAAGGGAGGGAGGGAAAGAATTTGAAACTCAGAATTTATAAAAACAAATGTTAAAAAATGTTACATGTAATTGAGAAAAAATAAAATAAGAGAGGGGTGGAAAGTATGTGTGCATACATTTCCCTTACCTCCCAAGGTCCCAGTCATTAAACATTTACTATCACTCCCTTGTATTGCTTTATAAACATTGGTTGAGCTCAGAATTAGTGCAATAGAAGGCTCGGGGAATGAAGTCATCACCAGATTGGAGGGCTAATAATGATAATAGTAGTAGTAGTAGTAGTAGTAGTAGTAGTAGTAGCAGTAGGAGTAGGAGTAGTAGTAGTAGCGGTAGTAGTAGTAACTGGCGTTTATATAATTCTGTAAGGTTTGCAGAAACTTTACATCTATTATCTCATTTAAGCCTCACATCTCTCCATGGTGGAATTTAATAAATGCTTTTTGAGCTGATACAAATTGAATTCATTTTTTTCTACCCCATCTGAAGAATTCTGCATCTGTCTCCAATAAATCTGTGCCTTACACACAGGCAGAGAAGACAGGATGCTTCCCCAGAAATCACTATCCCTAAATTCAGGCCACCACAGCGCCTGAATTTCCTAGCATTAATTATCCTCTCTACACTTTAAATGCCATGAGGGCAGGGATAGCCTGTCTAAATATTGTAGATCCCTCAGTTGCAAGCACTGTATTCTGTATACAAGGGGTGCCTACTAAATGTTAATTGAATTGAATTGAACTCAATTCATTTGAGTTAAGGCACTAAGGGCTACTATTGAAAATGCAAATATTAGGGGGGGAGGGAAGGAATAGGAAACATGGGCTCCTTATAAACCATTCCACTGTAATAAGAAGTAGTTTATGAAATTAGCTTCAGTCACAATGAAGAAATAGCTATTTAACTGAGCAGGACAGAAAGAGAATACTCAGATAAAAAGGGGCCACCAAAGAGCAGACCCAGATAGGAGATCACACTGGAAGGCCCTGAGTAGTCAAAGGGCAACTTCAGTGTTCTGGGAGCCTACCATTGTTAGCTCATTAAAATGCAGAGATGGAGAGGTCCTAAAGAAAAGCTCTGCCACTCAAATGACCCGAAGTATCTTTCAGCAGCCTTACAAAAAGTTGATCATTTTCCTTCTAGGTTGTCAGACATCTAGAAGGGCAGGGAGAATATTAGGGAGATGGAAACCCTGCTAGAAAATGTATAATTGATTGATTTTTCATCCCTAGTAGAATTACATTCATATGATATGAAATCATCAAGGACTTAAATATTAATAATAATATTAATTATTAAAGTTAGTTCATGGCTCTTTAAATGAAAATCAACAAGCAAACTGAAGAGATTAACTGGCATCTTTCTGGGAGCAACTTTTCCTCCTCTGGAAAGACTGATCCCCCTCTTTTACATGTCATTTGACCAAATGTATGTGTCAGAAGAAAACTCTAATCCCTTACTAGAATACATCTGAAGATTTTCCCATCATGAACCACTAAGATTGTGGATCACGTTCACAATTAATTTTTAGTATCAAAGGATGGCATGACCAAAGAAGGGATATCAATACCTAGATGGGAGGTTGGTTCTCAAGCATCCTCCGGGACTGACTTGAAGAAAATGTCTTCTCTACTACCCACTCCTTTTAGTTAAAGGAAGACAGCTTCATTAGCCTTCCCCACATGACACTTGTGACATTGGCTCCCAATGTGAAATCATTTTGTTTGTGTTTTAAATGCTTCCTTATTGAAAAACAACATGTCACTGTATTAATTATCCATCAAGGGAGTATATCATCTCGATTACCATGCTCCAACATTCCCTGGCCTTGAAAATTGCTTTTTCTACAGCCTATGAGAAATAGCCCTTTCTTTTAAGAAAGTACCACCATTAACCACCAGAGAATGCTCAACTTGCTAATTACCTTTTCTGTTTTACCCATCACCAAGCCTGAGGAGTAGAGAGAGGGAGGGGAAGTATGAAATGACTTTAATTAAAGCTTCCACTTCTCAAATTGGAAATTAATTGAGGGAGTGGAAAGGAATCTTGTTCAAAATATTAAAATGTGAAATCTGTTGTTGTCTCTGCTATAAACCCTTGCCTTCCCCCCCCCCCCATAGAACTTGAATTCATCTCTCTCATTTCATTGCTTTTGTAGGTTCAGAAACTTAGCATTTTGCGATTGTATAGTTTAATATACACAGAGTACAGTTCAAAGAAATAGTATTCCAGTATGGTGTATGTACTTATCTCCAACCATCTCCCAGCCCTCCTCCAAGTTGCCCTCCCAGATCCACAGATAGGAAGATTCTCAACTGCTTCCCAGTACAGTTCATAGAGGAAAGCAGTATGCATTTCCCTTGTGAGGAGCATGGATTAAAACAGAAATCAGTTTCTCTAGCTCACTAATGCAGTAGAGTTCAGAATAGCCAGCAATTGTAGGAACCCTAGATCTTTTCTCTATCCTAATGCTGAACTCTGCTTCAGAATCAGAGTTTCTCCTGGCTCTGCTGACCTCCAGTTACCTTGCCCTCTGCTCCAGGCTTAGAAACTCTCCTCATAGTGCTACAGCCTCTGGTCAATACTGATCACCACATACAATCATTCCTGTTTCTCTCCCCTCCTGGGAGTCAACCAACCAGGTCACTGGGAGGAAGACAGAAAGAGAAAATTGGCTGCCACAAACCTAGAAACAGCATCCCCTCATCCCAATGTGTGACCTCTGATCTCAATCCCTGATTGAAGAGTAAAGGGGAAATGAATTTTCAATGTCATTATAAATTGCTCCATCAGTTTCTTTCTGTCTCCATGACTCATTTCCCCAGGTTCAGATGAAAACAATAATTCAAAGAGATAAGAGGACAAGCAGGAGTTACCCAGAGAATTAAAGAATCCCGGGATCTCAGAATTACAAAGGACTTCATAGGCTCTCCAGTTCAACCCATACCAGACAAAAATCCTTTCTACAGCATCCCTGACAAGTGGTCCCTCATCCTTCACCTTCCAGGGAGGAGGAAACTCACCATCTCCCAAGGCTCCCTATTCCACATTGGGATAGGTCTAATGGTTAATAAATTGGTTTCACATTGGATTGAAATCAGCCTCCCTGTAACTTCCTCCTATTACTCCTGGTTCAGTTCTCTGGAGCCCAGCAGAACAGGCCACTGGCCCCAGTATTCTGATATCATTATGCCTTTCCACATACTTCTGGAGGTTGGTAGGTCAGGGGAAGCAATGCAGGGCTATAGGCTAAGCTCTCTGAAAAACAGCTTCTTTCCTCTCTGGGATGACTGCACCTAAGAAAAATTCTATGCCCTCCCATATCCACCCCACTCAACTGAATTCACCCCAGGTGCAAGAATTCCTAGCTACAGTTCTGTAGAAAGCCCAAGTGCTGACTTCAGCAAACCAACATCGAGGCAACGAATTTTGTAGGGAGTTGCAAAGTGTGCTTTTTGCACAGAGGATGGATTTCATGTAGAAATCAACCAAGCATGACCGACAAGCAAAATCAAATTCAACCCTACAGTAAAGAAAAAATAGGGCTGCACTGTGTTTAAAGTCTGATTTGTTCAAATAAGAGTTCATAGATATTTCTATCATCCTCAGCCCCTGACAATCAGTGCTCTGGGAGGTTCGCCCACACTCGGATGCCCTTGGACAAATCATTGGATTTTTGTACAGGGCATTAGACTTTGGCTCCTGACATCAGATTGGATTCTCCTCCTTCTTCCCCAAGGACTCCCCAGTTGGGAAGCAATCATATTTCCCTTTTGGTTTTGACTCAATTATTTTTCTGTGATCACTCAGATGAGACATTGCTCATCACAGCTTGGATTTCACTTTTCCAATGAGCAAACAGATCCAAGAGAAGAGTATTAAGGAATATGCTTCCAAGTTCAAGACAAATGTTCTCAACAAGGGCTCTGGACATTTAATCAAGAAATGCAACCTGAATTGGCCTGGAGAGCTTAGCAAAGGATAGCTCTGTCCAAACCTGTCTGGGAGAGTCTCCCTATCCCCTGGATCTGAGGGGACACAGCACATCTAGTCCCTGACCATGCTGC